>JARDWD010000397.1:1200000-1800000 GCA_029034505.1 Ornithoptera priamus
TGTGACGCTAATTATGATGTTATACACTACTTGCTCATTGTCTTAAGAAATTTTACAGTAATAAGTAGTTAGTAGTTACTACACAGATGGTCACGGTAACCTATCATTTATGTAGTATGACTTGCACATTTTCTTAAAATATTTATACTACCAAAAGTAAATGATAACTTGTTAATGTTTAAAAAACATATAACGTCACATACTTTTTCTTTTAAATATTCATTCATTTTTTTAATTTTTTTCAAATACTGTGCCACAAATAATCAATGGGCTAGTACAACCAGGACCATACATTTCCAAGTCACAACCTATAAGATTACGCTATTGGGAAGATCATATTTGATACGAAAAAATCATTTCTAAAATATCTGCCACTTCATTTAGAAACCAATATTTATCTTTACATAACCTGTGTAATACATCTTTGTAAAAATTAACTTTGAAATATGAGTTACGTAATGAAGTGTTTTTATTGTTAAAAAATAAATTATCTCCGACTTACATTTGCCATGTGTTAATGTAAAGTTCAAGGATTCGTAGACAAAATCTTGTCAATTTTACTCAAATAGTACTTATGATCATATCGCGTCACTAAAACACCATCAGTAACTTTAACATTGACATCCGGAGAATAATTTATGTTGTCACCTTTGCTGGTTGTCATTTTGCCATCAACAGTTCGTGTGATAGCGTCTCCAGCACACAAGTCCCATTTTTTAATTGCTGTTGTGTGTAAATACACATCATATGATCCATTCACAACTCCCATCACTTTGTAACCAGCCCCAGCTGCGTTTGACACTGTTGTTTTGGGTCCAAAAGCTTCTTTTGCCATATCAGACACTTTCCCTTGGTGGGATATTGAGACAACAACTCTTGGGTGCTCCTTGTTTTCTTCTCTCTGTAAGGTTAAAAGATGTTATAATTATAAATTGTACAGAATTACTGCGCACAATTGTTCATGTTCAGAATATATGAAATACCTCTTCTAAGTATGACAGTTTTCTTCGTAAACATCATGCTTATCAAAACAAGCTTATATATTTAAGTATACTTCACTACTGAAGAATTGAAATTATATTTATAACTGTATTCTCATACTTACATGGACAACATTAGCAACATTACTTGAAGTTTTCTTTGCGAGCCAACCCCAATAAGTTTGTGGACTTTGAAGTGGGAATGGATAGTGAATCACCCCTATTATTGGAATGCCTTTGTATGCAACACATACCATGGTAGTCACATATTGATAAAGCCCCTCTGAAAGAATTGATAAAATTTAATTATTATTAACAAAAAATTATAATTATTTTCTGGTTTGGTTGTGTGATTTTAATATTAATACAAACCACTATTACAATTTTTTTATTAATAAAAATATTTAACAATTTTACATGACCCGGTCGAAATTTCTGCTTTCCGGTTTAAGTTTGCATTGTGTTGCAGAAGGTTCCCCACTATAACCAGATTTAGAGAATCATAAAAAAATAACACTACAATGTACAATAGAAAAAAATCATAAAAAACAACAACAATTACATTCTCTTATAAATGTAGCACATGTTTTTAGATTAATATGCCTAAAGAATATGATTGGTATGCATCTATAAGTGAGTGTATGTGTAACCACAATTAAAATAACTGTAATATCTGAGTGAAATAATGCTCATACATAAGAGAATGAAGCATTTGTTTACTTTCATTCAATGCCTATGTATGGTAGAATTTTTTTTTCTCTAAACTTAGTTTTAAAATATGGTGAAATTATTATCACTATATAATTACCTTTACTTTTTAACAAGTTACATTGAAAAATGCCTGTCTTTATTACCTGTGTATTCCTTTGTAGCATCCAATGGATCAATCCATATTGTAATATCTTTAACGAAGACTAATTCATCATTCAAATAATTGATAACTTGATGTTCAGCTGGCAGTGTGTCAGTTTCGAATGGCATCTGGTCTTCGCATTTTGGATCATCCTTGGAGTGTTCTTCAGACACAATCATCAGTTTTGGGAATGTCTTCTTTAAACCGTAATACATAACGCAATGTGATGCATAGTCAGCATCGGTAACTGGATCATTGACACCTTCTTTCGTCTTTCCTTTACTTTTAATGTTCATTTCGCGCCTTGTGCCTTCGGCCACTTTACTGCCGCCGTATTCAGCTGCGTGTATTGCAGCTTTAAGCAACGTTTTAAGATTAACAAGATCATTTTTATCGGTGGGGTAACTCGATCCGCCTGAACGCCAATAAATTATGAGAAACAAAAGGAATGCTAACGTAAAACACGCGAATTTATTTATTCTTAAAGTACCAGCGAAATTCATTTTCAACAGCTATATCTAATTTATATACTTTTTCAAAGAAAATTTGTGAAAACGACACTCAACCAGTAGTTCTTGACAGTTACGAATTGACAGTTTACAAATATATAATCTATTTAAGTTTAACTAAGAGATTGTTGATGCTCAACTTTTAAATTTTCTTTAAATATACCAAGTAAAATAATCATTAAGTGTATTTTAATACAAAAAACAATATTTTAAAAGAAAAAGGAGTAAGAGAAATACATAAATTTCGTAATTAAATTAATGATTTAATAAAACTCATCGCATCGTCTCGATCCTTCGTGACTGCAAAGTGATCGGTAAGTCTTCATTATAAAATAATTAAATTAACGCCATAAAATTCATCTGTCCCGCCCGTCTCGTGGCACTGTCAAATAAAAAAATATTAATTTAATCATAATAAAAGAAAAGCTTATATTAATGACATAATCTTTAAGCTAGAAGCAACACCAGTTCAACAGCTGTCATTATTTTGGTCCTAGGCCACAGATTATGCAGCAGAGCGATTCAATAAAACGGAAAAACTGGTCGCGTTGTCAAGCAGTTGCAATTGATTATTTCGCGGGATAAGTGTTTCAATATGATTATGGTCGACATTAATGATATTGTAAGAATTTGGGTTTCATATAATTAAAAAAAATTTAAACTTTACGTTGTTATATTCTTTTCTTAATATGTTATTTTTTTTATAGATGGGCTGGTGGACGTTGGTTATAGCCATTCATGTTATACTCGGCTCGACTTACTTCATATGGGGGAAAAAAAGTAAAAAATATCGGGATCCTCTTAAGAGTAATAAACCTATAGAATGGAATCCAGTTCCACTTGTAGAATGTGATGTAGAAGTGGAAGAACCCCCACTTATGGGTAAAATAGATGAAAACGTGCTAAACGTTGGTGCTACAAGTTTCCTTTGCTTTGATAAAGAGGATTCAATTCTCAATAGTGCTATAAATTCTTTACATAAGTATGGAGTCGGCTCTTGTGGTCCACGAGGATTCTATGGAACAATAGATGTACATTTGGAGCTTGAGGAGCGTTTGGCTAAGTTCTTGGAAGTTGAAGAGACATGTGTATATTCATATGGATTTTCAACTATTGCTAGTGCCATTCCAGCATACTCTAAGAAAGGTGACATCATATTTGCGTAAGTTTCCCTATAAACAGGAAAGCATGTGCATGATAAAGTGATTTACACACAATTTTCCTCCATAAACATGTTTTACTTTATACTCTAGTTATGACTACACAATAATTTAAATTTTCTTTTATATTAAACCCGATAGATAAAACAAATTTTTAAGGATAACATATTGTCCCTCTATTTATGAGATATGAATATCATAAAATCATATGGAGAATTTATGGAGTTGCTTTTGCCAAATTCAAGTTTTAAGTAAACATTTTGCTTTTACCACATTTCATTATACTTTCAAAATTATCAAAATAGATTACAATTAAAACTAAAAGTTATTTTTAACTATTTCCTAATTTAAAACTATTTTTCTGGTTACAAATATAAAGGTTGCTAGATACTCTTCTTTCAAAATTAGTAATCATTCTAGTAGCTTTTTCAGGGCATGAACATTATAGCTTGTTTATAATGAATTTGTGGATCTCATTGATTCAAATTTTTATGTCATTACCAACATATATTAAGATAAAAAAAAATCGGCTATCCGCAACAAAAGCCACAAAGTAACAGGAGGTTAACAGGAAACTGTCAAGATATGATGGAATTAAAATTAAAACGATCAAATCTAATACAATATATATATACATAAGCTGGAGTAATTTTCCTTGTCTATTCATATTGTGTTAATTAATACTCTGTCAACCGCATCCTCTAGTTGATCTGTCATAGGTCTGAACCCGAATGTAACCTTGGTCATTTGACCCAGTGATACAAGTCTTCAGACATTAGGCTTACAGACTTAAGTCAGCATCCTAAAATAACCTTGGCAATTATCAATAAGCCTATTAAAATTTTGCAAGTATCACTAATATTATATAACTTAAAAAATAAGAAAATCATGAAAATTATCCATAGACTTTTTTTTTGGTTGTGGATTATGTGCTTGCTAAACATATCATTCCAACTTCATATCTTGATCACATTATCTGGATATATGTCTCTGTTGGCAGACAGTATAGTTAGATACACCCACGGCTCCCTATTTCTCCTGCGAAACAGTAGTACCCAAACATTACTGTGTTCTGGTTTGAAGGTAGTTGTAGCTAGCTGGGTTAATGAGACTACTAGATATTATGTCTGAATATTACAAACACAATGTGGTGCAATGTATATGGTCAATATTGTTTAACACTAGATGAAATCGCTCAGTGATCAATGTGAAGATCTTTGGGAGAGGCCTGTCTAGCTGTGGATAGATCGGCTGATAGTGATGATGTCTAGATGAAGTAATAAGCTTGTCTCAACACTTCTTTAAATGAGAAGCAAAAAGTTTTTTTTTTAATAGTGACGAAGCAGTTTGGTTCGCGATACAAAAAGGTATAGACGCATCCAGGAGTAACGTTCGCTATTTCAAGCACAACGACGCAAAGGACCTGGAGAGGCTCCTGGAGGCGGCCGCTCAGAAGAAGGAGCTGAATCCTAAGAGACGTGCGTTCCTCGTCGTGGAGGCTATATACTTCAACACTGGCGAAATGTGTCCATTGAAGCAGGTCGTAGAGTTGGCCAGGAGGTATAAGCTGAGGATTATCCTGGATGAGAGTTTAACGATCGGGGTTCGTAAGTTATATTATAAATTGTATTGTTTATTAATAATTGGCACATCACCATCATTTCACCTTCATCTTACAACTCGCTGGTGGTTATGGTCTATTGACTGTGAGATCGGCCAACACGCACTTGGCCTTCATGGTCAATTAATGACCATGACTCTCTTGAGAGAAACCCCAAGTTCCGATAGTGGGAACGTTAAATGTGCCGTTAATTTATATAACGTTACTGTGCTCCTGTTTGAAGGGTGATGAACGGAGTGAAATTTATGACGTAACAATCATATGGGTTGCATGTGACGACACGAGCAGGACGTTCACCTGATGATCAGTGACACGTCTGCCTATAACAACGTAGCGCTAGTTAGAGTGATATATACAGCACCACATTGCGCTCGTCGCCCTGAGACATAAGATGTTAGGTCTCGTTACCACAGTGACTACACTAGCTGCAGCACCCTTCAAACCGGAACAGTAATGTTTGCACAGTACTGTTTAGCGTCAGATACAGGCGCCGCGGTGGTATCCAATTGGACGGTCTCCAGCAACAGAGACTTTTTTGTTTCGGAGGGAAACCTTCGGTACCGTGCTTGTGTGGGGAAGTCAGGGTCTGTGAGATTCTTATTCACTAAAACCTCCTCGGTGTTCTGCATCAGTCCATCAGGGATCTCTTATGGAACGCACCGGTGCCCCTCTACATTTTGTGTTACACGTCTCTGAGGATCGACCAAACCCTCCCATCCACCATCGCTGAGCCATACCCACGCAGGTTCGCTTGTTGAGCGATAAGGGCCCACACTCTCAAGGCCCGCTGAACTCCTAGACCCTTTTAGTCTGCTTCTACGACAAGGAAGGCTTACCTTAGTCCTATTCTTACTAGCCCGAGACTCCAGGGCTGCGGCAACAGAGACCTATCACCAGTACATCACTGTAACTTGTGTTACTTCCAGATTTTTTTATATCTCTTCCTACTTTCTCCCTCTCATACTCTTCATACCTTTTGTTGTAAACACATTATGGTTAAGCATATATTTACCATCATGTGAATGTGAACGTGGATTAAATATAAATATATATATATGTATATATATATATATATATATGTTTGTCAGGTGCTCGGTAAACATGGCCGTGGTATAACCGAGCATATGAGGATACCGCGGGACGAGATCGACCTGATCGTGGGCTCGCTGGAGCACTCGTTCGCGACCATCGGCGGCTTCTGCGCCGGCACACATTTCATCGTGGAGCACCAGCGCCTGTCTGGACTTGGTATAATTCACTGCTATTTTTTTTTTCGTTACAATACCATCTTTTGTTATTTGCGTATTAACAATTGTTCTTTTTTTTTATGTCTCATTATTAACATTATTATTTTGTTTACGTCTTGTTTGCTGGGGAAGGATTTTTAACATACCATTGTACTGAGGGATTCTCAAGGGTTTTTTTTTGGCGCGGAGGGGAGGCTTTTATCTGCTTAGAGATATGTCGGCCGCATTGAATAAACAAAAAAACAGCAAAAAAACTTAAGGTGCTAATACTATGGTTATAACAGACCCATATCTCGTGCTGGCTGCCTTGGTTCACACAGCGTGTGCAAGATGCCCATCTCAGGGTTATGTGGGACTTCATCAACAGCCAATTTACGTCCCCACTGTTGGGGCACAGGCCTACCTTCAATATGATAGGCCATTGTCACCACGCGGGCCCAATGTGGATTAGCGGCTTTATAACCACTAAAATCTCATAGGTGGTCCCTTAGGAAGCTCACGCCGTTGACCTGAACTTCGGCTTTGTACTTCCCAGAAAGAAACCCCAGCTCGGCTGTGCTGTGGCTGAAACGAAGCCACTTCTCATTTGTCATCTCGCTCGTGTTGGCGATAATGGTCTTTGTTGCTGGAGAGCGTCCATCTAGATGCCACCGCAGCGCTTATTTCTGTCGCCAAATATTAACGTGCAAACCTTACTATGTTCCGGTTTGAAAGACGCTGTAACCAATGGAATTGCTTGGGTAATGTCTCAAGACGAGCGCAATGCGGTGCAGTGTATACAATCTTAACCAGCGCCTCGATTTTGGCAGCCAGCACATCTATACAGTTGTTCAACGTTTCAAATATTGACCTAGATTACATCTCCTGTTACCATTAGCTGAGATGGTAAGGATTAGTCTAGGAAGTCATGATGATTAACGGTACAACATTCCCCCAAGGTTACTGCTTCAGCGCCTCCTTACCGCCGATGTTAACGCAGGCCGCCATATCAGCGTTGGACATCTTGGAGGAGAAGCCGGAGATACTCAAGGAGTTGGACGAGAATTCAAGGAAGCTGAACAAGTACGTGCAGTTTTATAGGTTATTTTAAATTTAACGAGCCGTCTTCATTTTTTTTTAATATATCTGAAGTCACGTTAACTATAAATGAATGTATAAAAATTATCGCGACAAAACACTATAAAAAACTTAAAACAAACTTGTTACTGGTGGCAAGACTATTACTTAATACCACCGCAGCGCCTATTACAGCCGACAAATGGTACTGTGCAAACATTACCGCGTTCCGGTTTGAAGGGCGCTGTAGCTAGTGTAATTACTGGGATAACGAGGCTTAACATCTTATCTCTCAAACGATGAGCGGAATGTGGTGCAATGCATACCATTGTAACTAGCGCCACGTGGTCATGGGCGGGCGTATCACTTACCATCAGGTGAGCGTGCCGCCCGTCTCATCGCTTAATTATAAAAAAAAAAAAAAATTGTTTTTGGAAGCGAACTACCCACGAGGACCTGATAGTAAGTGATGCGCCAATCCAAAACGATTTGGAGCTAGTTAGAATGATATACACTACACCATCAAAGTTCATTTACTGGAGATATAAAATGATAAGTCGTTACCTCAGTAGTTTATTAAAATTACTTTTTTTTTGTTTCATTAAGTCACAAGACGAACAGGACGTTCACCTGGTCATGGTAAGTGATACGCTCGCCCATATCAACGCGGCGCTAGCTAGAATGGTACACACAGCATCACAATCCGCACATCGCCCTAAGACATGTTGAGTCTCGTTACCCCAATAATTACACTAGCTACAGAGCCCTTCAAACCGGAACACAGTAATATTTGCATACTACTGCTTGTCCGCTGCAATAGACTGCGGTGGTAACTAGACGGATAGTAAGACACAGTAATGTCAGTATACTACTGTCTGATGGCAGCCAGGAATTGCAGTTGGTACCTAAACGGGTCTGCAGTAAAAGATCTACCTGATGTAGTATCCAAACACAGTTTTTTTTTTTCATCAGGGCATTGTCACAACTAAAAAATTTTACATTCCGCGGTGATGACGTGTCACCGGTGAAACACATATATCTCAAAAACTCGGAGCTGACTGATCGTCTGAAGCATTCATACCTGAGGGAAATCGCGAACTACTGCATGGAGAAAGGCGTAGCGTTTGCCGTCGCCGCATATTTGAGGGACGTCGAACTGAACTGTCCAGAACCCTCCATCAGATTAGCCTCCAGCAGGAAATTGAATGATGATAATATATCGCTCATATGCAAACTATTAGACGAGGCGTACGAGAGCGTAACACCCAAGGCTGATTTACAAACGACTTAAGAAACAAATTCATTGTCTATGGTTTCATTTTGACAAGTCACAATCCCGCCAAAAATAATTGTTAAAAATAGTTTTCAGTGTTTTATTTAATATTGTTACAGTTTTATTTTTTCTATTTTATTTTATGTCAATGATAATTTTTTATTTAATATTTATATTGAATTTTATATAAAATAAAAAACTTAAGCCATTTGTAATGTATGTAACCTATAAAGCTAATTAATCCGAATGCATTTAATTAATTTTATTAAAATTAGTTTTTAATTAACATTCCTATTAATTTTTTATTGCACAAACTGTTATAGTACAGTACAGTATTTTATTTTAAACTTTCTTTCAGTATTTTAATTTTTCTTATTCAAGTTGAGAAATTGAACACGACTTATGTAGAGACCAAAACTTCATTTAAAGGATACATATATTTTTTTTCTAATTTTATTAAAGTATTTAATATTATTAAATAAAGTTCGCAGGACAAATTATAGGTTTATATTCCAGTGCACAATTTATTAAAGAAAAATTATATAAATTTAACCGTGTCTATGTATAAAATAAAATAATTTTGTGGTCACATGGAGTTTTATTCAGCGAGTCCATACCCAGGCATGGCCTTACAAAAGTGGACCATTAACATTTTCTAGCGGTCTTGAATCTTCATTAACAATTAAGATTCAAGATCGTAAAGTAACTGCTTCCGTTGAGCTGAGGATAAGCGCTGACCTCGTATCAGAGGTCTCTGATTTGATTGCAATGGCACATGAGAAGTTTTGTTGGTCGAAGAGTTCCTTTTAACCCACCTAGCTAGTTAACCTCTATTTAACTACCTCAAATTATAATTCTGCTGTTATAACAGCATTTCTTTGTTTCGATTGTAAACATGGGAGCGGTAATATTGCTCCAACCACGACCTCATCATTACTTAATACCATGGGATACTGGTATCAAGTGTAAGCCCATTACAGAGAATAAAAATTCATATAAACCTAAGGTAATTATTCTTTACTTTATAAATAATGACATACTATTGATATTGTGCATTATAATTACGAAATACATAATGTATAATAATTATTACTATACTTGAAAGTTATTACAAATCTTCAATAAACTTAGCGTTATTTCTCAAAGTGGTCATAGCTAAAGGTTATTTAACTGCGAATTGAAACGGTAAACATTGATTAAATCAAAAACGATAGGTGGTCATAACAATGTTTTCCACTATTCCTATATTTTAATATTTAAGTATAGAGCTTGTTCACTCGTCGAAAAATCGCTCTATACGTTCTTACTTGCTACAGTGATATTTATTTTATGACTGAATTATAAATAGAAATGTGCTTGATCTGTAATAGTAACATTACCTTATTAACTCTCTTATGTACGACTTTTTATTAAGAGTTAGAAATCATAGTGCATCTATATTTTTTTTTTCCAAAATATTACGACTAAGATACAGTAGTATTTATTTTATTCAGGTACCAATTCATCAGTCATATGACAGTAGCCCACGTTCCTCTTAAACTGAGTCTCATCAGGTCCGTGCAAAGGTTTTCGTATCTCCACGAGGCGTCTGTCGGTCTCGAGGGCTTGGTTCTTATTCTCTAAGTCTTTGGTGATCCGCTGATAGTGGTTATACAGTCCGTGATAAGTAATTCTGCCAAAAAGTTACGTATATTAATCTAATCCTGCTTAAAATAAAAATCTTGAAATGTTTCCTAAAATATCTATTATACTGAAATAACAATATATATTAATATCCAATATAAAGTAGCGAAGATCGGGTTGGTGTTAAAAGTAATAAATAAGTTTTTATTGTATGTTCATGAATAAAATTAATACTTAGCGGTTTTTTTGTCAACTTCACCTCTGTGATATCCGGTATGAAAAATGATAGTATGAAGGTCAAACGTAAAAATTAACAACATTGTATTTGATTGTATTTAAGTCAGAATTTCTTCAGAAGTCTCGTAGTCAGAATACTCATTGTAGTTACTATTTTCATGTTCTTAATGTGAAAATGATAGTTAATTTACACATTCATGTAAACCTGTTTCTCTTATTTTCTAGTCAATCGTCGCTAATTAGAATCTAATGTCCGTTAATTACCTTTGATCAAAGTTGCCAGTTGTAATTGTTAGTTCAAGAAATACGCCAAAATTATAATGTATATTAAAAACATGTATCGACTTACAGCGCTTCTTCTAATTTCTTGTCCAACATGCTAGAGCTCATATGAACCCTTTCATATTCCTCGAGGAGACCACGCATCGGCTTGTCCTTAAAACAATTATCATTATCAGTAGAGCGCAGATTTTAATTGATAGTTAATATAAATGCTTTAATAATAATAACCTGAACTCTTTCAAGAACTGGTCTCCGAGTGCGCATCTCCAACCTAGATTCCACCAACTTGGTAGGATTTATTTTATCAGCAACAGCGGCGCGGAGAGACTCTATCTCTCTTTCTACTTTTTGCAAGTTAGTCTCTAACTGTAATTAAAAAATAAACGTAAAATCGGAGTTGCGCAAATTTTAATACAAAGCAGCTTGTTTTATGCTGCTGCATTAATAAAAGTTAAAAAATAACATCAGCTTAAAAAAAGTTCAGAGAAATAAATTAATAGAATTAATTAAGTTCGTTAAGTCTCTTAGATATTTCAATATTTCGTTGTATTACAACTCCCCGTTATCGATTGTTAACAACGGGCATTACAGAAGATACTCAATAAAATAAATCAATTTGTCATAGTAAATATTGGCGTTACTTTATACTTCTGCCACTCCATTTCGTTTCTGGCACTCTGGATATCGAAAACTCGTCTTCTCATTATCATCTCCACTTGCTGCGATTGAGCGTACATTTGATTTTTCGCTTGTTCGCGGCTTTTGAACATGGACTCCCTCAACCCTTTGGACTCGACGAGTAATTGGTTGGCGATTCTTATCGTGTTCTCTATGCAATGTACATAGCTTTCTTCTGTCATTGATCTAAACATGATATTGCACAGGGAAAATTATGTTAATATGAAAATAATACTGATCTCTTTAAAGGGAGAGCTCTGTGTATAAAATTTTAAATATTTTATAAAGATAATCTAGAGATTGTTTTTAAAAATATCGGCGTCAAGACAAGGAAACAAACAGCCTGAAGACGTCATGAAGTTATCCGCGGCTGTAGAGCTTCTTATTATGATGATACAGTTGATTTACATATGCTACCAGGGTGAAACGCAACCCCCATTATGATACTTTAGGTCACAATGGGGGATGCCGGAATCCCCAAATATCTGTATTCCATGCGGATATTGCTTCTGCTATTATTATGTACCTGTAAGTATTTATTCAAAGTACCTGATTTCTCTATTTCTTAAAAATAAAGTTGAAGAAAACATCAAACTGTAATAAAAAACACAGCTACTCCCCGAAACCTAGTTGTAACTATACAATTTTATACTCACTCCGCGGGGATTCTTGTACAGTCTATCTGATATGAAATATTAGAGCTTTCTCTATTCAAATCTTTCACGTGATACTCCAAAGCTAATGTTTCGTCCTTATTCTGTATCTCTCGATCTAGCCTACAGAATACATTCTGCAACTCTTTGATTTTCTCCCAGCCCATGTGACAGACATCCGTTAGCACACGTTTGCTGTTCTCTATTACGTGAAGCTCCTAAGGAATAAAGCCGAGTCGTAGAAACATTACTTATGAAAATAATACCAGGACTCAAGACCAATATATTTCGAATCGAGAATACTATTGCTGGTAGTTTGCTTATGATTACGTCATTCAGTAAACCGGTTGAGGTTTATTTTACACTACCTTTTTCAATTCCTCTCCCAATTGATCTCGTGTCAATTCTGGGGGCACTCTTTGGTCCCTATTAGACAAACACTGGGATACTACCATCAAAGGCACTTGTAAGGATTCGAGCTGTACTTCAGTTGCGTTCTTTTCTTCTTTTAAAATACTCATTTCATGTCGAACATTTTCTCGTGTGTGTCTTTGCTGCTCTCGCCATGATTGGACTTCGAATATTCTACAAATAAAAGCAATAATCGTCAAAAAACAGAGACAAGTAAAAAAATATTTATTAACTAATAACTCCATGTATTTTAAACAGATTTGTACCTGTCTCTTAATAACTCATTGTTTGTATAATTATCCCAACGAGTAGTAATAGAGGCTTCATTACGGAGCTGATTTGCCCTTTGTCTTAATTCATACGATTCCAACCTTCGCAACCTTGCTTCATTCTGTAGGCGCTGAATATTACGGGTCCAGTCAGGTACAGAGAAGTTTGAATGGGGTTTTTCAAATACTGGAACAGATAAATCCATATTTTTTAAGAATCTATAAAATTTTACCTATGTCTTTAATTAAGGAATTATGAAATAAGTTTGGTCGATATCAGGACTAATAGACAGAAACTTTATCATCGACATATAATAAAAACATTTGTTACAAACTCAGGAGTGTTATACTTAATTATTGTATATCAAATAACTGATTAAATTGTAAATTATAGAATTGATTGTGCCTGTATGTTTAGGATCTAGTTACCACGTAAATTATGTAATTTATGGTTTTTATTTAAAATAGAATTTTTTTATTTAATTTTCTTGTTCTTATGCATTAATAATTACCTTTTAATAATAATTGTTTTAATAGTATTATACAATAATTTCAGATTTTTTTAAACACAATGACACGTCGCGTATTCTGCTAACTGACAACACATTGATCGGTATAAATGATGGCGGCTTGTTAATAGATTGCTTTCGTAAAATTTTAAAGCTTTGCCAAATAATACTGTTATTTAAGTGAAAAATATATAGAAAAATACATCCAATTTTAATATTATTCAACAACTGGTAGTGATTGGATAGCTCTAGATTGAGTTATACAAAATGTAAGTAGTATAATTAAAAATTAGTTACTTATTATTAATGAGAAGCCCGAAGAATGTATTTACACAGTTTAAATTTTTATTAGGTACGATGATAGACGTGGTGGACGTGGAATGAGTCGAGGAGGCCGCGGTGGCAGAGGTGGACCCCGTGGTGATCGGTCAAGTGATAGATCAGAAGACAGGGGTAGCCGCTTCGGTTCTAGTTTCCGTGGGCGAGATGGTGGCAGAGGAGGGAGAGGCTTCGGCAATCGTGGCGGCGGAGGTCGTGACGACTTTAGAAGTTTCAAAAACGACCAACCGGGCGGCAATTTACGAAAAATACGTTGGGAATCGATTACACTGACGCCGTTTCAGAAAAACTTTTATATTCCGCACCCAAATGTGCAGAGGCGTTCGCCCGCTGAAATCGAGGCGTATCGTAGTGAGAATCAAATCACAGTTAAGGGTCGAGATGTACCAGCGCCAAGTATGTACTTTGAAGAGGGCGGGTTTCCTGATTACGCGATGAAAGAGATTTTGAAGCAGGGCTTCCCTCACCCCACTCCTATCCAAGCCCAGGGCTGGCCGATAGCACTGTCTGGGCGAGATCTTGTGGGGATAGCACAGACAGGTTCTGGAAAAACGCTGGCCTACATTTTGCCTGCTATTGTACATATTATTAATCAACCTAGATTGTTAAGGGATGAGGGGCCTATTGTTCTTGTACTAGCCCCCACAAGAGAGTTGGCTCAGCAGATCCAACAGGTGATATTAAATTTTTAACACTTTAATTTTAAATTAATTGAAGATGACAATTTGTTTATTAAAATACATAGCTTTGTCAAATTTGCATAGAATTGGCGGATGGAAATATATTTTTTGAGCCTTGTGCAATTTTTCAATAAATCTGATAAATTATGATTTTCATATGATTATGCTTAAGTGCACATAATTATAACTTGTCCAATCACTAATAGTAATTTGTTACATTTTATATGTAAATAAGTTAAATGTGTACTAATATTTTCATCAAATTAAATTGATGTTTGTCTTTCACCATCACGCACAAGGCTCTGATTGCAATGAACGGGTCCGCAGCCAACATGACGGATCCCAACGACTGCGACATAGTAAATTCTAGTTTCAATATTACAGTAGAACTTAGCAATACTGGCAGGCTATGTTCGAAAACCTAAATGTTTTCAGGAATAACTGGTTGAACAATTGATATAATCAAAATTCTAAATTTACATTTGTCTTTAGGTACGGTTTCTGAACGTAACCTTTTAATTAGCACTTGTTGGGTTTCACAATCAATTAGCTTTTTTTAAATGTATTATTTTTTGTATTTCCTCATTACTTGCAATGTTTATTGATTCTGTACTATGAAAACTTGAAATTCATCATCGTGAGCTGAAAGATATCAACTGTTGGATGCTTTTAAAACTCTAATACTTTGAATTCTATAGACAGAAAAGTGAAATCGTGTTTGCTTTAAATTCTTAGACAATCTAATGTATATTAAAATATGTAAATCCTTCACCTATCATACGGATGCTTTATTGGGTAATAAATATGACCATCTACTCCGACAACTACTTGAAAATGACTCGAGTAACTTTAATAATAATTATTCTATGTTAAGTTATCATGTATGAGGCAAGTGACTCGCTTCACATTAATATTAGGTTTCTGCAATGTTGGTAACACACTAATGGTATATCTAGTACAGCTGGTGGTTATAGCAGTGATCACTCAACACCACTGGCATGTAAAAAAAATAATATTAATTAATGTATCAGGTATTGTAAAAGGCAACAGCAGCTGATTGAGGTGGTTTTAATTAAAAACAGCAAGCTCTAAAATTAACATTACTCACAAACAATGTTTTTCTAGTACACAACCAATCTCTTCAAGTCTATGTAGCATATTTCCAATTTGCTTAAAAACTACTTTATTTATCTGGTCTCTTTTAGCATTAGTGTAGTGTACATTTTTTAGTTTAGCTTATAGAGTATTCATTTTGTAGTGTAGATTTCTCACTACTTGCGTTTGCGTTAAACGTTTTCATGTATTTAAATATGGACAGAGCTCATATTCACTATTATAAATTTTCTTAACAGGTAGCAACAGACTTTGGTCAGAATGTTCAAGTTCGTAACACCTGTATTTTCGGTGGAGCTCCGAAAGGACCTCAGGGTCGGTCTTTGGAGCGTGGTGTTGAGATTGTTATTGCTACACCGGGAAGATTGATAGACTTTTTGGAAAAAGGTATTGCTGTATTTGTTATTTCATTAGAGCATATTTATTTAAAGAGAAGCAGAACAGTGATTAAGTTTGTGCGGAGTAGCATTACGTAAATTATTAAAAACAATAATGAATACTCTACTATAATTGTTGTAGATACGACGAATTTACGCCGTTGCACGTATCTAGTACTGGATGAGGCAGACAGGATGTTGGATATGGGTTTTGAGCCACAGATAAGAAAGATTATTGAGCAAATACGGCCAGATAGACAGGTATGAAGTTTTATTATTATTATTCATCATTATTATCAGCAGATTAACATCCTCTGCTGGACATAGATCTCCATGTTCGTAGAGTTTCATCCATTGAGGATTTGAGCCATTTCCCATCACAATTGCCACAACAGTTTTTTTCAACGGATGTAACAATTTCAACTGTAATTTATATGTACCAAAAATATTAAATCATATATTTTTGAAAGGTGCTTATGTGGTCCGCAACTTGGCCCAAGGAGGTACAGAACCTGGCCGAAGAATTCCTCCATGACTACATACAAATCAACATCGGTTCACTATCACTCTCTGCAAACCACAACATCCTGCAAATTGTCGACGTCTGTGAAGAGTGGGAGAAGAACGACAAGTTATTAACACTGCTCAATGAGATATCTTCAGAGGAGGAAACTAAGACCATCATCTTTGCGGAAACCAAGCGAAAGGTTTGTTTAAATTTTTGAAATTACATTCTCAAGTTAAGAATTGGATCTGATGATGATGGAGTGTTTGCAATAGAACTTTAAAGAAACTATGAACAAATTTTAAAGGTGGATGATATCACGAAAACCATTAATCGCGCCGGGTGGCGAGCTTTAGCTATCCATGGGGACAAGAACCAACAGGATCGGGACTACGTGCTGGGCCAGTTCCGAATGTCCAGTGGTGGCATTTTGGTGGCTACAGACGTCGCGGCAAGAGGCCTCGGTAAGTACTCCATGACATTTTTCAGATCCTATCATTTTAACATGGGTACTCAAGTAGACCCAATTGGGTCCAAGTAGTCACTGTTTTTGCCCAGAAGTTGATTATCTTATGTTTGTGCCACCGAAATAACTTGTTGAGGCATCATAATAATGTGGTGCTTATTATAGTGGTGACATAGTCCCACCGATGTACTTAATACTGTAACGGCATCAAACAGAAGATTCTGTGAGTGAACAGTTGCGAGGTCTTTTGTGTCTGTCGCTATGTAAAGGTGCTAAATCATCTCGCACTGTTTAAACCGGGGTGTTACGGAGGTCTAAGAGATGTGTCAGGGGCGTAGAGTTAGGTGACTGATGCCATTGCTGACTTATGTTGTATGCAATTGTGGATCAAAATTGTGCCCTGTGGGACACTTGTTCTGCAAAAAGAAACGAACGCTTCCTACTATTCAATATCAATAACCTATTAATGGGGATTTAATTATTATTAACTATCCTTACAGTTGCACAGAATTTTTTTTTATTTATATATAAATGGCCCATTTAATGTATTCACTTCCAGAAATGTCTTTATAAAGACATAATTAAGATCCATATCCGCACAAGCTGCCATTTATTTATTTCACAGAATTATGAGACAAGCAAGAGTTTCATCTGATGATAAATGATGTGCTCGCCGATAACAATGTGACCCACTACATTGTGCCTGTCACCTTGAGGCAAATTTTGTTATCCCAGTAATTTCACCAGCTATGGTGCCCATCAAAGCGAAACAGTAATATTTGCTTACTGCTGTTTGGTGGGAATAATAGGAGCTGCAGTGGTACCAACTTAGACAGGTTCCAGCAACACAGAACTACTACCAGTTATATGAATCACTTGATTATATATATGATATATGATTTTGGAAGTTTTCGTTTCTGCTGTTCCGAAGCAATTGTTAAGTAATATTGTTCCAGTATTCACAAATCTAGATTTAGGTCTGTATTAATAACTCTATCAAATCTACCTAACACAGGTGCTAAATGGAAACCTGGTACATCAATGTGTTTTGTTTTATAATGAATTCTTAATACTATTTCGTTTGGGTGAATATTGGAATACCTTACAATTTTTAAAAAGCAATGGCCCCATAAACCATTAGGAATGTTCTCTGGTCGATGAGAACCTTGCAAACGTGACAAACACTAGTTTATATTCAAATGTATATCCCATCTTCATCAGGCTAACGCTTGACTTGTGCTCATCCAGAACACTGGCTGTTATTTGTTAACAGCTGGAGCATTACTGTCAGCTGTGGATTTATAAAGTGGAGGTTGTGATTGGGGTTCATACAATCCTAACATAGCCATGGAATTAAACCAAGGACTTCTGTGTTAGAAGGCAGGTCAGCCGCTTTGACAGTTTCATTCAGTCGTTTATATTAGTATATAAATGCATGTAGCCGATTGTTTCTCCGGGATGCTGCTTGCAAGGTTCTCGTGTGACCCGAATCGAATAAATTTCCATGACCGACTCGGCATTATTGTGAATTGTTTTCATTTCAGAGGCGCATGCGTGCAGGGATATGGGCTAGTCTATCGGTGTGTTGCTGACTTCAAATTGTAATTCAATGAACATGATTCAAACTGTAGCCATTATATATTAATGACAGCTTTGTTGTTCACTGTCAGCGCACACTGTTTACAAACAAGCATGCTGCCTCTATAAGCGAATCCGGGAATCTGTCTCTGTTAAAGTCTGCCACGAGACAGTTTCACTTAGATATTACTTTGCACTCTCATGTCGTTTGCTTTGAGATTTTGTCAAAAGACCTCATTATATGCTTGGTTACTCTGTCATGTGAGATTTAACGAACAAGACTAAATGGCCTGCCCTACGCAACCTGACAATGTACAGATTATAAATAAATACATCAATGATGCGAAGCGTGAGGATGTAAAGTCAGCACACCGTTGGACTCTTGGCCTAGAACACTCCGGAACCACTGAAGGGCATTATACAGTTATTTCCAGCCGTGTCAGCTGTCCCCGCTGTGTGCCTACTTCGCTAAGGTAAATAACTTAACATGTTTTGTGTCAAACTGTGTCCTCTCGCATCGGGGATCTTAGTAAAGCATCTGATAACATCCATCACGATGGAAATTTCACTTAGCTTTGGTATCTTTGCAATGTGTCCATTTTCTGATTTAGTTTAACATCTTTTTAATACCACCACCACCGTCAGTCGATAGACGTCCACTGCTGGACGTAAGTCTCCCATAAAGATCTCCACAGTGATCGGTACCGGCTGCATCACCGGGCACCAGAGGTTGTCGTTTATAGGGTTTCAAATGAGAAGGATTTGGGCCAGTTCCCATCACGCCGGCCCAATGCGGGATGGTGGGAGCCAGAGCCTTGATTGTTGATTATCAGGCTGCACCACGAGCAGGTGAGGTTAGTTTGGGTGCCGTGTGTTGTGCCCACGCCCATGACTGTTAAAAGTTTGCCTCTTAAGTCGCATGTCTACCATGTTACTGGTAATCGTGACGCTTACCAATTGTGTACTCGTTGCATTGAATGGAGCTGGTAATAATGTATGTAAACAAATAGACGTGGAGGATGTCAAGTTTGTGATAAACTACGACTACCCGAACAACTCCGAGGACTACGTGCACCGCATCGGGCGCACCGGCCGCTCGCAGAACACCGGTACCGCGTACACGCTCTTCACGCCCAGCAACTCCGCTAAGGTATGACATTACTAATTCACCCCACTGGCGTTACCACGCTGATCTATGGTACTGTTACATATCCTCAGAGCTGTTCTTGGAGCACGATGTTTGCTTTTATTGGAAGCTCAATAGGAATGGGATCTATGCTTCTCCAAAGTCATCATCATCACAGATTATATCCACTACAGCTGTTTTACTGGTAGTGTCAACTCATGAATACTAGACGAGTGATACTTTCACTTGATGTTAAGTGATACGTCTGCCCGTATCAACGTGGCGCTAGTTAGGATATACACTGCACCATATATGCTCGTCGTCTGAGATATAAGATGTTGAGTCTCCTAACCTCGGTTATTATAATAGTTACAGCGCCCTTCAAACCGGACCACAGTAATATTTGTCCGCCACAATTAATACCTGTAGTTGTACCTAGTCAGGCAGTCTCTAATAACAGGGACCTGCCACTACTAAACAACCTTACAAGAGAAGCCCAGCTTGCTCTGCTAAAGCAAAGGATACTCTCAGAAGTTCAGTCTGCTTGTTTGGTATAGTGATAGAAGATTGTGTTCTAGGCCAGAGATCTGATGTCGGTGCTGCAGGAGGCGAATCAAGTGGTGAATCCTAAACTGTTGGAACTCGCCCAGTGCGGGATGGGCTTCAAAGGGAAATACGGTGAGCTAATACAAATATTGTATTAACATATATAAGGGTAAATGGCTTTGACTCCTTAAAGGGAAATTTATGGGAGTCCCAGCAGTGGGATGGTGACATGGTAACTAATTTTTAATATAACCAGCATCATGCATCTGAGTTCAAGAGAAATGTTATCATGTTCCACAGGGCGCAGCCGCTTCCGCGACGACGGCGACAGGGGGCGTTCGGACCGCGGCCGTGGCAGAGGGCGTGGGGGGCGCTTCGGCGACAGAGGTCACTCACTTTAGTTTTCTCCATGCATCTCCTTTGAGAACTGGCTCCTCACCGAAGACTGTCTTGATACCGCTGTTACAAGTGTCTTTATCTCAAGGTGATGAGCACAATGTGGTGCAGTGTACATCATCCCAACTAGTGCGGACTACATCCAGCTCTACCTGTCTCTCTGTTGAATTTAAACAAAGCTAAGACAATCATGCTTTTAAAAAAAGGAGTCCAGGATACTTGATCTATTTATACTGCATGTTAGTAAACAGCAGTGCTAGGGACACAACAACACACTGGACCCAAACCAACCTCACGTGCTAATCAACTAACGAGGCGCTGGGCCCTAACAACCCGCATTGGGCCAGTGCAGTGGGAAATGCCCCAAATCCTCCATATGACAGCCACTAGTGCCTGGCGGTAGCGGAGTCCATGTTAACTATATGTGGAGATCTTTAGGGGAGGCCTATGTCCGGCAGTGGATGTCTGTCGGCTGATGATGATGATTAGTAAACAATTGCGTTGTGTCATCATCATCATTAACCGATAGACGTCCACTGCTGGACAAAGACCAACGTCGCGTTGTGTAATTTCTTTACTTGAACTTTGACTTAATTGTGGTCTGGTGCTGCTTAATGGCAATATTTCTCTTGCGATAATGGCACGGTCCATCGGTTCAAATAACTGTTTCCTACAGGCTCGAGGTGGGACGAGAACGGCGCCAGCGGTTTTAGCCAGGGCACGGGTTTCAACCGGCAGGAGAGCTTCAGCAGGCCGGACGGCTACAACACGCGCCAGTCGGGCCAGCAAGGCTTCGGCAACAGGGACGGCGGCGGGTTCAGAGGCCGTGGCGCGCCGAGAGGCCGGGGCCGCGGCGGCCAGGGCTTCAGCCACAGCGAGTCCCAGGGCTACCAGAACCAGAACTTCAGCGTGCCGCCGCCCACGTCCTACTACAACATGTACTCGCAGCCGCCGCCGCCGCCGACCGCCAAGTTCGGAGCTAAGACTTAAATTAATTATTCTAGATAAGTTTCTTCTACTCTCTATGTATATATATATATATATAAAAAAAATGGATGGTCAAAAATCGTATCAGAAGACTAAACCGCTTCATATTTAACAGGCTTACCATCACCTAGCTCCTCGGATCATTTCCTAAGCTGCACGGTGAAGAGTATGATCAGTGGTAGAAGTTTATTAAAAAACCCTAACGAGCTTGCACCTTCGCATTGGCAACCCACCGGTGTGACACATCACTATGTCTCTAACTATCAAAAAAATGGAGCTGGAGTAATCTGGGCTAGAGAGCCTCACCAACTATGACATCATATATTTGGACCGTTTATCTTGAAAGCGGTGTAAGTCCAGATTGTCTTGTTTGGAAAAATTTAGAGGTTAAATATTTAATTACATTATATAGACCTGTTTCAGGCGATCTAGACCACAATAGTACATACTTATACCCTGTAAATAGACTTGCACCACTTTCACAATTAGACAACTGTAATTACGTTTAATTTCAATTAAAAAAAAAAATCACTGAAAATATACTCCATTTTAATTCAATTCTGTTTACAAATACTCATAGACAAGATTTAAAATTTAATTTCAGACAGTAATTACTTGTGCTCTGCATGTGAGTGTTTCGAACCATGCATGGATGCACCGGAGGTATAAGGGTAGTGACTGCTTCATGTCTTCATATTTTCTATAAGTAATAGGCCTGGCATTTTGGTGCAACGGTGCCAGGGTGATTTGTTCAAAGTTTAGCCAAGTGGTGGTAACTTCCAGGACGTGGGGGTAATAAATGTACAGTTTTAAATCCTGCATCCTGCATTGAAGTTTTATATGAAATAGTATATGATGCACTTTTGAGAAACCTCAACCAACATATCTGCAACCAGTTCACCTGTTCTTCATTACTGTTTTTTAATCACATTTTGAAGATTTTTTATTGAAATTTTCTCGTTTCATCTCATGTAAAATCAGATTTATCTTGTTTTCTCCATCATTTATTACAATCACAATAACCCCGTGGTTTGTGCAGAGGATTCTTCTTTCGCAATGCCATTCCCATGATGCAGAAGTCAGTTCAGAAGATATAAATGTCTCGAAAGTAAAAATTTGTAGTCAATTATATCAATGTTATTTACCAACGACTGGGTAACCTTCGACCACATCAATACCTCATACAACAAGAAGCTGCTTCTTGTGATCCCCTAGAAACAAGTTTCCTCTCACACATACATATTAACTTACTCGTTTAAAACATACATATTTCGCTTATCAAAAGAGAAGGCGATCAGACGACGCATCAGGATTTCCTGATGCCAGAATTGTATCTTCTTGTAATGCTTTTCTTGCTAGTTCAGCATTATGCAAGTGACCATCATGTCTTTCCACAAGAACCGTTTTCTCTTCATCGTCAATTGTTGTCATAATGTTCATGTTTAAGTAATCTCATTCCGCACAAGTACCTTTACTTGGCCAATGGAAGTGCAACTTGAAATCTCGTTTAAAGGTCTTCCTATATGTCCATTCATTAATAGTATAAATCACACATTTTTCTTATATTTAATTCGAGATTTAAAAACATCCGTTCTGGATTTTATTATCGAGTATAGTGACTTTCAAATACCGGAAAGCTTTTTATGTGGTCTATCACTGAGCCATCCATCGTTCCACGAATGTCTTCCGGAATGTTCTCATGCGATTCTAGGATACAATCAATTCATCCAGTGGATACTTAGAAAGTGTTCATGAATAACTTCTACTACTAAAACGTTTCCACTGGAAGTGACCAGGTAAAATTTATAAGCATATGCCCTTTCAGTGCCCCAAGTATTTCTAGACCTTCTACAGACAGATCCTCGTTGAACCCTAGCATTTAGAAATGCATGTGTAATACTTTTGTCCGCTGTTTTGCTTAATTTTGTTTATTTGTTGCAAATATTTTTCTTTATTCAGCTCTGCAGAATCTTAGTTCTCAATAACAATATCCTCATCTGATGAAGATTCTACCTCTGTTATTCTTCTTCTCTGTTTACGGGTCGTTTAATTGTTGTTTATACTGGAATTATTTTCATCCAATGAATCTATTGATTATTCTTGTTTATATTAAGTAAAATAAATATTTTCAATTGTTATAAAATAATATTGCTTTACCGTTTGCTCTCAACTATATCACTATCTGATGTTAGTAGGAGTAGGGTAGTTATCCATTATAAGAAGGAAAATAGAATAAGTAACTTAGGAATTAAAAATAAGACTAGTGATCGGCAAGCATCTGTTAAGCCACCTACCCCTGTCAATAGGACTTGCACCACTTTCAAAATAAACGGTCCGTTTAACGCTGAGCGAAGTCAAGCGAACATGATGATGACCAGGAATTAACAGTCGAAGCAGGCTAACTCATACACACTTGCATCCATTTTAATGTATATATATATATGTATATAGATTGATATGATTGGCTGAACTGTCCTGGGTAAGCCGAGTATTACATAGGGTTATATTCTTAGTGAAATTATCGGCTGAAAGCTGTAATGTAATTGTCCCGGGACAAATCCAATACAATATAGTCAGTCGAAATATTCATGAATACTATTCAATGAAATTCATTATTACAGACGATATCGTCTATTGAAATAGAGAATATCATTATTACAGCTTGGGGTTTATTTAATAAAAAAAAGCAATTTATTTACATTTGTTGCTGGCAACACTCAATGTCACAGACCGTGTGGCAGCACCATTTTGGAGGTTATCGTCACGGCGGTGACATAATCTTGTCAGGTATTAAATATATAAACTTGTCACTTCTGGGTTCTGTATAAATATTCAAAGAAATGTTGTAGTTTTGAACCTCTCTGTAGTTTCATAGGTACTAGTAGTCGTTTAGCGGTACACACAGATTATAAATAACAATGTATCAATACAAAATGCACCGCATTCCCGCCACATTATAAAATGCTACATATATATAGATATATATATTTAACAATAATTTTTTTCTTCAAAAATGTGCAATTTACCAAAATAAATATTTGCTATTAATATTTGTTTTTTTATTTACCTACTCCGACATGAAGACATCTTAGTTATGGCTGAGTGAATAGCTTGACCTTTGTTTTAAAAAAAATTGTGATTCGTATCCGCCGACAAGCAGCACCGTCGCAGTATATTTATATGATGGTGCAAGGAGGCGGTGCTGGTAGATGTGATAGAAAGAAACAAAAGCAATAGTCCAGAGAAACCGTAAAGCATAGACAAGACGAAAATGTACAAGAGATAACAAAATAAATGTAGAATGCAATAAATACATACTGCATATGCAGTACTGAAATCCAATCCGAGAGGTGATGCATGAAAGATATATATATGTTATTAACATAGTTATTAAACAAAGAACATGTATTATGAATGAGGAGGAGTTAGAAGAATGACAAAAGAGGCCTTGACCCTCCACACGCAGGGGACGCTATAAAAAAACAGTACTGTGCAAACATCGTGTCCTGGTTTGAAGGAAGCCCTAGCTGATGTAATTACTGGGGTAACGAGAATTTATATGTTACGTCTCTAGCGACGAGCGCAATGTGGCGCTGTGAAAATTATCCTAACTGGCGCCATGTTTGGGCGGGAGTATTCACTTATCATCAGGCGAAAAGTCCATTCGTCCTTTCATTTAAATAAAAAACAAAGGAAAATGAGACGAAGTGTTACTATTATACATATAAAGTAAGTTCTGGTTGCTATGTTACCGAGATCCAAGGTTCGATTCTAGAGCCATATATTCTATAGAGAACTGTGGTATGATTGTATTGGAAGCATAATTATATCGAATCTATTGGCTACAACCCTCACATTGTAGCTATTGAAAACCCAGACCTAATCCACTACATTACCGATGGCATCTTAACATGTCGAAGTCATGTCACACTGCTAACTGCGGCCGCAGTGAAAAAATTTCAGGAATCGATTTTTTGTCTTATTTAGATATAGCAGTGATTAATCAACAATTGGTGGTGAAATAGTTAAATGTCCACTGCTGGGCATAGGATTCCTGTAAAGATCACACGGTTTAGTCCAAATTAACCTTTAATAGACAATCCTTCTTACTTGTCTTCTAGCACTGTCTACATGTTTATACCTGTCACCTAAGAAGCTGACTGCCAGTTAAGTGATTACATGCTACTTAATTACAGAATAAATCACATAACTTAACGGTACAGAAAGACAAATGTAACATTAACGAGGATGTTAAGTTAAACAATTAAGTAATTTGTTTAATTGCTTTATTGCTACAAGATAAATTAAACAGAACAATGTGTGTTTACTGTGCCCTTTGCATAATGTCAAGATTGATGTGTACTGCAAATATTTAATTATCCCACTGCTGGGAATCGGAGCTTACTCTCACAGAGAGAGAGGGTCGTTTAGCCACGATTCTGTGCAGATGAAGAAATTTAATATCAATGTACTGTGTGGATGCGATTATCACATCACTCCCCAACGTTACCCAAAGGTGCACTGGTAGATTAATGTGACGAGTGAGCCTGCTTGTTCGGGTCCACGTAGTCCAATTGCTCTTCGGCGTCATGCGGCCAGAACGTGGGCCGGTTGATCGGGTCGAGTGCCTGATCGGGGTAAGCATCCCGGAAGTCCTCCATCGTCATCTGGTCGTATGGAAGCATCGCTTTGATCTCAGCTATTTGGTTTTCATACCTATTAATGAAATTATTATTAGTTTGTAAGTGAAAGTACGGCCAAGACAAAAAAAAAACAAAGCCCAATAGTGGATATAAGATTGAACATGTAAGTGTTGCTATGACAAAAATAAACAATAAAATGAGGGGGAAGGAAAAGAGAGGATTGGTTTAGTCCAATATAACATGGCTTTGCTTCTGAGTAGGATCTCTTAAAAATGGAGTTCACTTACGAAGCAATGTTTCCATTAGACTCTTGTATGAATGCAGCGATGGCCTTTTTAACTTGTTCCCATTGGGCGTCCACCTGCGATGATTGAGTGTCAGCAGGATATGGAACCTTTAGAGCTTCATACTGCTTCTGGAAGTTGTCCACCATGCCGGGAATGGGTACGGTTTGTTTGTACAAGCTCCAGTTGATCTTAGGAGGCTCCGGTGGGTTAGCCAGCACTCTAGAACCAACAATTTTTAAGCATATCATAGTGCAATCTAATATGGAAATAATGAACAAAGAAGATTATAATAACCAAGGTTGCTTGCTTTATATTTTTTAATGGTGATTTTGTACCGAAGTTAAAGGTTTCTCTCTCTTATATTCAAAGTGACTTAGATGTGATTAAAAACAAATGATAAAATCTGAAATGGTGGAAACCGGTAATACAATCACATCAGTGTTAATCAATGTTAAATGTATATTCACCAAAATAGATTCATTAAAGATTACATTTGATATTTAAATACTGCAAACTGGATAAATGATAACATCTGTTAACTTCTTTTGCAGAATATCATCAAATTGTGAATTATTTTCTTAGTTTAATGTTAATAGACTTAAAAAAAAATAATTTTATCGATCAAAATATTACAAGAGACAATTGCTTAGTACCTTGTTATAATTTTGAAATACTGGATAACTTGTTCACCCCAGAGACTACTTAATCATTACATGCTCTCATCATTAATCAACTACAAAATCCGTTACTCGTTCATTTGTATAAGAAATTATTCCAAAAATTACATAGCCGAGTAAGAAAACAGAATAAAGTTTTTATAAAAGTCTAATACAAGTTTGTTGCATGAATTTTAAAAGACTGATAATATTAGTATATAAGGTTAAGAGTATATAAAATATGTAACAGTAGTATTTTTTACCCATTTTCAATAAAAAATAATTAATAAGTATAAAATCGTTTGTTATAATAAATTACAAAATTATCTTGAAATTATATAAAATAAATGACAAAAATTATGTAACATCGCTGTCAACTACTAACCTGCGGAGGTATCCATCGGACTTGATTTTAAAAGCGGCAAGGTTGCCCTTTTGTTCAACGGGGACCCTCTCGGCCAGCGCTGCCCAGTTCACGGTGCTTTGAGCGATTCTTTTCGACATGTTCCCTCTTGATATTTCTACAATACAGAGGTTTGGACTGCTTGTCACTTTCGACGAGTCAAGTGTACAGTGTTGCTATATAATTAAATAAATTTGAAAATTGTATATTATGTGGTATTTGTAATTCATATTTTTATTTTTCACCAAACTAACAATATAGTAAAAAATGTTTTTTGTAATTTTTTAATTTTCTGTATCTTTACTTTATTGTGTTTGTTAAGTTAGGGTTTGTTTTTAATTATTTGAAGTAAATTGTTACTATAAACAGGCCCCCTATGGTCACCACTCGATAATATTTTATTGCTTATGTATTTATTTTTAATTACTACAAGAAGTTATTTCCAACAATATCAAAAATGTTAACTTGAATAAAATTAAATATTTTATATTGATGTCCACCATTAAGCTTATTTAAAAGTATACCGGATTTAATTTCCAACGTTATTTAGTAAAAAAAATCTTTTTATTTTACATGTATGAAAATCATGAACCGGTAGCTGCCTAGGTATGTAACACTTGTTTCTGCTATTGATCAGCAACAATATTGTTATATTGTAGCTGATAAATAAATATCATGTAGGCCTAGCGGAATATTTAACATAAAATGAACATTTATATAGTTAGTTTAATAAAATTATTTTTTTAAATATACGGTTACTTTAGGTTTAGAAACAACAAAAAAGTTATTACACAGTTGCAGTATTTAAGTTTAAAAAATAAAACGCCATGTTGCAAAAGTTTATACATATACATTTATTAACCTTTGGTATGTTTACATTAGCTGCTAGAAATAAATTACAATATAACCTATATATAATATATTTATTTCTAAAGTAAATAATTATTGTTTCATCATTATAATCGCAACAATTAAGTATAGTTATGATAATTAAGTTCTAATTGACTTTTTCATATCAGTCTTGGCAAAAATGATGAGTAATGTTTGTATAGCGTAGGTGTAGAAACCGTAAACATATTCACGTGGGAGAATTAATATTAAAAACAAAATAGATTTTATGAGACAGGAATGGCGGAGATCCTACATCTATCTCATTATGTAATATAACTTTAATTGTTATTTTATATTTTCTACACTTGAAATGATAAACACCATTCGACATTATTAATATCAACATGTTTCGATTAGTTTTCATATATTTTAATAATTTACATGATTCAATTCTCAACTGGAATATTTTTTGTATACAGAATTATGTAATTTTAATTATTTTCTGTATGGGTACAACCATATTTAAATTTGATAAAATTTTTAATAACGTATAGGCTGTATGGTCAAATCCGAAATCGTTAATTGCAATAATAAAAAACATAAACAAATTTTTTATGACTCATTATTTTAAACAAGAATCCAACGCAACAAAAATGTTAAATTAAAATTATATATAAAAATAGAATTGTTTTTGGTCAGTCTGTATATATATATATTATTTGGTAGTGTTTAGTATTAATATGTTAGGAATCTAATTTCTAACGGAATGTTGTATTAATATTCCTACATGTTGTAACAATTCTGTTGTTGGAACTGAAGTGATAAGGGGTCAACAAAAATAGTGCTTTTTTTATCGATAATGATCTAGCATTAGCTCAATTCTCAGTGTTCACAATGAGGCTGATGGCAATACTACTAGGCTCAAAAGGCGTCTGTAATATAGTGAAAATTTTAAAAAAATTTGTTCCCCGTATTGATTTTATGCTTATAAAAAATTATATCGATCAGAATTTCCGACAGTTCTATTGGACTCGTATGATAAATTTTTTTTTATTTGTTAGAAAACCCCTCAAAAGTAATTTTAAATGACATAAAAAAGCGTATTTACTGGTTTTTTTTTAGTTTATGTCTCAATTTTAAATATACTACTTTTTTTATACCATTTAGGTGGCAAACACGCCCGGCTGATGTTGAGCGGTAACCGCAGTCTACAGCTGCCAGTAAGACCAGAGGTATTACTCTGGGCGTGTTGTCGACCCTGCACTACTACTACTGCTATTAGTTACTACTAGTATTAGCAACTAATCGGCAGCTCATTTTCGTATATAATGGCGCTTACGTCCTTTGAGCCCGGAGGTATCGACATAAAAGACAGCATTGCGAACGACGCTCTCCATCCACGGCTTGTCACTTAATATCATTTTTTTTCATTCAATTAAGTCACGAGACGAGCAAGACATTCACCTAATAATAGGTGATACGCCTGCAAATAATGTGACGCTAGTTAGGATGTCAAACTACATTACATTGAGGTCGTCGCCTTGAGACATATGTTGAGTATCGTTACCCCAGCAACTTACAGCAGCTACAACGCCCTTCAAAACGGAACACAGAAATAGTAGAATCATGTGCAATACAAGTTATATCTATAAAAAAAATCATAAATAGCCCAATATTAGTTACTAATTGATAATAATTTTTACCACATTTTTTTTCAGTTCAGTGGTACTGATGTGTTGCCAGCTGGAATACAGTCATTGTGGAAGGTTTACAATATGAAGGAAGTGCATGGCCAGGTGGGTAGAACCATACCGCCAAACAAACTTCTTACTGGTGGCAGGTCTCTTTATTTGGACACCGTCTATGTAGGTACCACCGCAACGCCTAATGCAGCCGATAAATACTATTTGCAATCATTACTGTGTTCCGGTTTGAAGGGAGCTGTAGTTATAGACATTACTGGAGGAATAAGATTTAATATTTTATTAAAGCAATGGATGTAATGCGGTGATGTTATACCATCAAGTGTCTCATTTCGTCGCTTCGTTATTTAAAAAAAAATTAAGTGTGGCGCTGTATAGAACCTGGGACTTCCGCGTTAACCACTGCGCCACGGAGACGTACCATCATTAGCATTAACTTTGGTTTACAATATTGGTGTGCGCATTACTCTATGTAATGTATATATTTACAATATTTACACTATTCAGTTGTTGATTTAAATATGTTATAACTTCGTCGGTTGGTTGTTGACGTGGTTCCTCTTCTCCACGTAGTTCGGGGAGTTGGAGGAGTGCCCCACTGTCCGGCTGCCCCAAGTGGTTCTCTTTGTGATCGGGTTGCTCTTACAGAGCTTCAGCAGGTTGCCGTAAGCGGCGCGGTACTGCCTGTTGGTCGCGGCGTATATCAGCGGGTTTATGACGCTGGACGCCCACGCCAGTATCGACGCGATGATGTGCAGCCAGGGGTAAGTGATGCCGTCGTCGGTAACGTTCATTATCATCAGTGGTAAGAAGCAGGCGAGGAAGCAGAGGAATATTGTCAACATGAGCGTCGTTAGGCGGGAGTCCTCCTCCTTCTCCCTAGCCGTTTGTCCGCTGAGCTTGCTGCGAATATTACATCATTAATATTAATTAATTAGGGAGTGTAAAGGATCCCGCACAACAGCACACTGGACCCAAGCCAGCCTCACCTGCTCGTGGTTCAGCCTGCTGATCAAGAAACGAGGCTCTGGTTCCCACCAACCCGCATTGGGCCAGCGTGGTGGGAAATTGCCTAAATCCTCCCGTATGAACCCCTTCAAACGTGGAGATCTTTCGGGGAGGCCTATGTCCAGCAGTGGACGTCTATCGGCTGATGATTATGATGGTGTTCTAATTATAAATTATTTTTATTAGACGAGACGAGTGAAAACAATGACGTAAGTAAGGATGCTTACACTACCTACCTACCTAAGTAATTACATTAGCGACAGCGCCCTTTAAACAGGAATAAAGTGATGTTTACACACTATTGTTTGATGATGGGATTAGGAGTTACAGTGGTACTTAGATGGTCTCCAGTGACGGAGACCTATCACCACAACTTTGGGCATCTATCAGCCAAACAACTGCTCACCCACATACACACCTTCGACCCTCAAGCTTCCTTTTGCTCTCGCGCACCCGCCAGTAGATGCAGGAGTACGACACGATGATGACGAGGCACGGCACCGCGAACCCGAACACGAACAGGTACTTCTTCGGCGACATGCCGTCCTTAGGCAGGATCGTGCACGAAAACGTATCGGGTTCGAGTCCCAGCTGGCCCCACACGCCCAGCAGCGGCGGGATCTGGACAAAAAGCAAATAGGGTAAAATAGTTTTTTTTTAATATACATATATGTATCTTACTTTAATTGGTTTAGGTTGGGGGAAATGCCTTCTCATACCTGCCTCCGCGGGGGCAAGCACAGGTTATGTCAGACTTGCACCGACTAAAGCTCCCACGATGTTCGTTGACCTTCATTGATTTACGGCGGGGCCACGGGAACCCTTTCGCACACTTCCGCGACCCCGCCAGCGTCGGCTGCACCATGCCGCCCCACCTCGGGGGGAAAAACTCTCCTTTCCTCTTCTTGGCCTTTTATAGTCATCTGAGCAACGGATCCCCCCAAATCCGTTAATCAGGGGCCATGGGAGCCGTGAAAGAGAACTCTTCCGACTGCCTGCGGCGGATCTGGCCTTGGGCCCCGCCGCCAACCGTTACACGGCCACGGAGGATAGGCAGAGAAGCGAAACGCTATACGCGACACTCCTCTCCCTTCGCGACCCCACATCGGCTGCGGGGACAGCCACATGCCTGCCCCCCGCAGCCCACATCTGAGGTGAACTCACTGATCTCACCTGGAGCGGCCACCTCAGACATGCTGTACACCTTTAGGTTCCTCTAAGTTTCACCGTGGAAGACCAAGCCAAGGCTACTGAGTCCCACCACCACGACAAAACGGGAACACTTCCGGTATATTTAATTTCAAGTTATAGCATACATTTAGTTGATGTTGTAGACCTACAGGGGTGTAAGGGTTCCCGCACAACAACTGACGGGATCCAAGTCAACCTCACCTACACGCGGTGCACCCTGCTGAAGAATAGACGAGGTTCTGACCACCCACCAACCCGCACTAGGCCAGCGTGGTGAGCTAAGGCCTAATACCCATCAATAAACTCTGTGGTGATCTTTGTGGGAGACCTATGTCCAGCAGTGGACGTCTATCGGCTGATGATGATGATGAATTGAAGCACCCATCGCCTTTCCATATTATCCGTTTCATTCCATACAAACAGATTTACATATATTATGCACCAGGTCGCGGGTTCCGCAGCGGTGGGGTTCCGCCCCGCTTTAACCACTTGACGGCGTATGAATAAAACAAACAGACTATAAAACCGCTTCCACCGTTACCGCGCTCCGGGCGCGTCGGAAGAATTGAAACTAATTGCACCGCCCACGCCTGGACGTAAGCCCACATCACATACTGGGCAATTAATAGTGACGTTTTCATTAATGAATATTAAAGTAACTCTCTCTACATGCAGTAATATGTTTATTTTTAATATACCTTATTAGAGTAACTATGGCATAGTTTTTATGCAAACGTTGCTCTGATCCGGTTTGAAGGGCGTTGTAGCTAGGGAAATTATTGAACTTACGAGTATAAACCATCCTATCTAGCGCCAAGTTTTTGTAAAATGTCTCGTTAACCCAGTAATTACACAGCTCCCTTCAAACCAGAACACAGTAATGTGGATCGCTGCAGTTGTACTTGACTAGTTGACTCCGGCAACAGAGACCTACCACCAGTGAATGAGTCAAACCTCTGGTCTCTTCCACCATCTTGGGTCAGCTGGAAGGATTATTGATATGAATGGAACAGTTATTTCTAAAAGTCTCTGGTGCATAGATAATCAATAGCAAATATTTCTATTCACGAGGTGTAAGGGGCTCCCGCACGACTCACGGGACTCGAGTCAACCTCACCTGCTCGTGGTGCAGCCTGCTGATCAACAAACAAGGCCCTGGCTTCCACCAATCCGCATTGGGCCAGGGTGGTGGGAAATGGCGCAAATATCCCCAACGTAGGAGGCATATGGGGGAAGACTACGTCAAGCCGTGGTTGTCTATCGGCTGATGATGAGGGTGATTTCAATTTATTAAACACACGTGGGCAAAGTTACACGGGACCGATCGATGTGGAGATCTTTGGGGGAGGCCTATGTCCAGCAGTGGACGTCTATCGGCTGGTGATGATGATGATGAAAGTTACGAGCAATGAAAAAGAGGTATGTGATGTGGGAACGAGAAAGGTGATGAAGAGATGGAATGTGCTCAATTAACTGTTGACTAAATATAAGAAATTAAATTACGATGAAGATAAATTATTATTTACGACATCCCTTATATATATATATAAAATAATATTGGTTATATTTGTTCCCCAATCACGTAAAAACAAGTGAACATATCGACACGGGAACACGACCATTCGAAGCGGAGAGATCTGTAGATGATTACCAGATATTTATTTTTTGGATTTCATAGACCCTTCATCACTTCACTTCTAATTAACTTTTATGGACACTTTCATTTGGTGTTATATACGCGGTTGCCATAGTAACGGTTGCTATAGAAAGCCGTATGCGGTTGTAGAAAAATTTCTAGTGTAATTGTGTATTATAGCCAGCATAGCGGCCGGGGAACTGCTCGTGGTATATACCAGGCTCATTTTAGGATAGTCATTCTTCACAATCGCCATGAGGTACGGCTTCCAGTGAATAACGGGGACGCTTCCTAATTCTGGACAATTAACCGTGTATCATAAGCCGTGGAAGTGCAATGAACCAATTGCTGACTCCACCCCCTGATCCGGACGCGTGTTTGTTTAAACGGTCTGTCCGTTCGCGGCTCACGGCCGGCATAGTGATGTGCACTTTAACCAGCTATAATGTATACACGACGACAGGAACAGAACAACTCTGGTATCTGAGGAGACATGGATAAAAAAAAAACATTAATGCTATCATTGGGATCATTATCATCATCAGCTGATAGATGTCCACAGCTGGACAAAGGCTTCCCACAAAGATTTCCATACGATCGGAAAAAGATTGATATGGAAGCATTTGGACAATTTCCCACCATATTGGCCCAATACTGGTTGGTAGGAGCCAGAGCTTCGTTTGTTGATTAGCAGGTTGCACCACGAGCAGGTGAGGCTGGCTTGGACTCCGTAAGATGCTGGGCAATGTAAGTCAATTTTGTATCATAAAAAAGTCATGACAGTTCAGATTGTAAATAAGTTTGATATCTATTGAGAAAACTTAGACAAGACCTAGACCACGCGGTGCACTCTGCTGAATAACAGCCATGCCACTCTGACCATCAATGAACTCTATGATGATTACAGAGGGTTCTCTCACAAGAAGAGAGTAGAGGCTGCGTGGTCACCACATTAACCAAGTGTGGGATGATGAAGTCACATGTCCACGAAAGCTTTATTTAACTTAACCCATAGCTTTAACATTCATTTATATTGACTCTGCCGTCTTCTTATGTTCCCGCGCGAACCGTTGACTTTCTTTTTTTTTTAATTTATTTCAGTGCGAGGAGTTAATTATCGCGGAGCCATTTGACTCACTATCGAACCACTCGCAATCGGAAACGGACACTTAACGCCGCCCGGATCTGAGGAGGTTTTATTTTGTTTCATGATTCATTAACATGTGACTAACCAATGTGAGAGGATGTCGCCGTTTTTTTTTTAAATTTCTTTTTCAGTCTGTGCGTCTATAGCGGGGGAGATGATTTAGTGGGAATCCGGCCAACCGATGACTAATTGCTATGCAAAAAATTTTTTTTTTTTAAACTGCTGATGGAGTCGTTGTAACAGAAGACAGCCTAGGTAGGTGTTTAAGTGTGAAGGGCTTCATACTTAGTGAATTTACTAGGATATGAAGAATAAACTCATGCGTCAAACAGGATCAGATAATGTGGTGCAGGGTATATTATCTTAACAAGTATATCATTTAACATCACGTGTTCAGTTCGTCTGGTCGAATAAAAAGTAGTAAAAAACTATTTCCTTTTCCGGAGTCTCGGTGTAGTTTAATGAAATGATGGTCACTCTGCAAATGTTAATAGTTGACTCGGGCCTTCGTATATTTAGATGGATTCAATAGGCACTCGCACACACAAATATGAGTGTAGTGTGAGGATCCCACTACAACTGCGAGCCTCATTCGCGATGCCTACGTATATACTATCACGAGGGACACGATCTCTCCGGATGATTAATAGCTAATTATGACATATTACTATAATGTTTTATAGACAAAGTAATCTTTTATCTCTAATTGAAAAGACAAAATGACTAAGACCATACAGCCTTTAACAGATGATATTCATAAAATATATTTTATCTTTATTTCTATTTGGCTTATTATCATAATTTTTTTTTGACACTAAAAAAGTTAAAGTATTATGCATAAACTGTCCAGGGTTACCAGTGCGATGATTAAAATTTACCCAAAAACTGTTATTAATTTTTTTTATTTAACAAAGACGCGACGAACGGGGCTTTCACTTGATAGTAAGTGAGACGCCCGCCCATAGACACGTGACGCTGAGATGTTACACACAACACCAAATTACGCTCGTTGTCTTGAGGCATAAATTGTTAGGCTTCATTACCCCAGTAATTACACTAGCCACAAAATTAGCTACAGCGCCCTTCAAACCGGAACACGGTAATATTTGCGCAGTAGTGTTTTACACTGCAATAGGCGCTCCGGTGACCTACCTAGACAGTCTCCGGCATCAGAGACCTACTAGCAATAAAAATTATTTAGACTGTCGGCCATTTTTTTTTCTGTCGCTACTGAATATTATTAGTGTGTTTATGTTTTATTAATAGTCCGTGCAGCACCAACGCGGATATGCGATCAGACGGTGTTATCTGATTGTCGGTTTTTTTAGGGTTCCGTGTGATTAGTTTTAGATTAATGTCATTAAAATTCAATAAACAACTTTCAAATTATTGCTTAGCTCACTTAGTAAGCGAAACAGGTTAAGAAGTGAACTTTTAAGTTAAGCCTTAATTTAGAACTTCCAAGAGGACAGTTCGATGACAGTTCCTTAATAGATAAAGCATACAGTTTGTAACTGGTTCCGTAGCTTAGTAGTCCCTGGTTCCATTAGGATACGTACTATACAGTTTATTTTAATTCAACAAAGAGACGAGATGTTAGAAACGAACACCTCGTTTTAAGTGATATTGCTTGTTTATAACACCGTCGCGTTAGGTTGATACACACAGCACCCTATTACACTCGTCGCCTTGAGATATATGATGTCTCGATACCGAAATAATTTCACTAAGTACAGCGCCCTTCAAACCGGATCACAGTAGTGTTTGCATACTGCTGTTTGACGGGAGGAATAGAAGCTGCGGTGGTAACTAAGTGGTCTCCCGTAAAAGAGCTCTACCATTAGTATAGCTCCTCTGGAATTGTTTGTTCCTCAGTAGCCCTTCACGTCACACCAGATGGTGATGATGGTGGTGATGGTGACATATTCTGACTTCTCTGTATATCCAATTACATACAGTTTTTTTCAAGAGGTATACATCAGAGAGTGCAAAGAGCAAAATAGAGTATATTTTATTTTGATGTTGAATGATAGTTACCATGAGGCCGAAGGAGACGAGCCATATCAGCAGCAGCTGTATCCAGATCTTGGCGGTGGTGTAGATCTGCGAGTACATGTCGTAGTACGCGATCAGCGTGTACCTGGGAACAGGAGGAATGTCTTAAATTTAAAGGTCGTATTATTGCTGGTGGTAGATCTCTGTTGCTAGAGATACGTACGGACAAACAGTACTGTGCAAACATTACCGTATTCCGGCTTGAAGGACGTTGTAGGTAGTAAAATAACTGGAGTGACGAGACCTAACATCTTATGTCTCAGGGCGAGCACAATGTGGCGCTAAGTATGTCATGCTAACAGGCGCCACGTTCTTATGAGCGGGCGTATCACTTACTATCAGGTGAAGATTACGCTCCTCTCATCGCTTCGTTAAGTAAAACAGAAAAAGTCTGAACCGGTTATTCGGATATATAAGGATAGCATGTTTCACCACTGCAGACGACATCGTCACTTAATATCAAGTGGGATCGCTGTCAAACACTAACCCTTTTGGATTAAAAAAAAAAAAAACAATTTTTTGCATGAGAGGTTATAAAGCGTTTTTAAAACTAGTAGCATTCCTTAAAGGGTAATCTCCATATGAACGCCACATCCAACTCCTGGTATGGAGGTTCCATTAAACTTTATTGACTCTGGACCGATTAAAGCGGAGTCAGCTAACACGGTCGCCACATATTTATCTTGTCCCGGGCAAACAGCCGTTTTCCCACGGCGGATAACAGCCGAGTGGTTTCGAATGGTGATAACGAGGCGACGAGGACTGTACGGCATCAGCTCGTGTTCTACATATAGCTTACATCTACATTACCCATACATGAACTTTAGGAAACTAGTTTTACTTTGCGCAAGTTAGGTTTTTCTAGCTGGTCTAGATAATTAATACCTTACATGGTAACTATAAGCAGAGATAAGAGTTGGTCCTCGATTGGGGCCGAGGTTCGAGAGCTGATTAAAACAATTGCATACGAGCAGCACTGAACAACAGCATCTTTGTGCAGCGGATACTGACCCGCCCCCAGCTGTTTATTTTTACGGGCCCCTTAGCGTGGTCCAGCGCATAGGCTGCAGCGGGAGACCTTTAACATGTGAGATAAAACTCCATACTACCTCATCAATAATAAGAGTTGCTTAAGTAATTACAAGAAGTACGTTTTGCCGTAATATAGAGTATAGACTTGGAATTTTTCTGCAACCTGCCTACAACTTTCTATAGTAACCGTTACTATAGCAACCGCATAACATGAAATGAAAATGTTTATAAAAGTTAATTAGAAATAAAATGATGAAGGATCTATGTAATTGAACAAGTAAATAGCCTGAAACCTACAAATTACTCCGCGTTGAATTCTCATGTTCCCGTGTCGACAACTTCACTAGTTTTCACGTGATTGGCGAATAAAAGAAACACATTTTCATTATGTATATATATGTGTATAGCTGAGCTTAATATTAAATTACACATAAAATTTAGCAGAAATATTTCCTCCCGGCAGCAACCCGCTGCACCTCTTTCCATTATTAACATCATCAGCAATCACCATCGGGGACGGAATTTTGTAAAATCCATTCTTAGCTGACCTCTAAACGACAGAGACAATATCTCTACTAAATTTTGAGAGTTCACGTCTAATAGTTTCGGAGATATCATGATGAGTCAATGAATCTCTGGATATGTAGTATGTATACATATATAAAGACGTCGTTACTCAGAGATAATTAACAATATATAAAAGAAGATGATGGATGAAGTAATATCCGAATGTAAAAATTGATTTTTGATAATGTGTATTAATAGGAACGTACTCTAAAGAATGCGCGTTCCGTTTCACTTAAAACAATTTCTTCGTCCTATGCGTGATTGTTTTAACCATTTATAATATTTTTCTAACGTGTTCCGTGCACATGTGAGCGCGCATGCGTGAAATTATAATACGAAATGCTCTCTCTCGCTCATTATACTAATGATAGTTTAGTTGCCATATTGCCAGTTTTCTCTGTAAACCATTAATTATATACTAACGCCCCGAATCGTTGGCTATTGCCAGTGCATTGTTTGAGAGATTAGAAATTAATGAAGTATTACATTACAGTCACAATATCAAATAAAAATACCAATACGAATGTACTAAAACATGTTTTTAATATGAAATTTAAATAAAATAACCGGAAGAGCTTAACAACCTTGAAACCGTTGAATCAATTTTTCACATAACAACTTAGCTTAGCTGAAAAAATATTGGCAACAATTGTTCGGCATATAAAAACTACGATGCCGGTGTTTATTTATTTATTTAAAAAAGTACACCAACAACGACCGTATTATAAATAAAATAAATAACTTGCCATAAACAAAAATTATAATTGTAAAGAACATAAAATAAATAAAAAAAATTAAAAAGCAGTGGAACAAAAAAAATAAGAATATCTTGGGCGGTGTTGTTCACACCCTAGTTTTAGGTCCGAGGAAAATAATTACTAGCAAAAATAATGTATTATTTTTTCTTTCAATTTAATTTAAAAAAAAAAGTTGCTGGACCTTTACTAATATTGAAATTATTGCTTACGAGGAAATAAACGGAATGATATCAAAGAGCGCATGCGCCACGCGTCTGGACAATGTCACGCGTCATTCGGCTTTTACTTTTTTTTATTCAACAGTTTTATGGTTTTCGGTCAGTAACAAATAATTTAAAAATTTAAATAAAAACTATTTACTACTTAAAACTTTTTTAATCTATAAGAGTAACCCCCATTACAAATAAATCGTAAAATTATGACATAATACGGAAGTAAGAATTTTATTCGTTGCCTTTCATATTAGGTGGAAAGGAGAAACAAATGTGCGGCACATTAAAAAAGTGTAGTAAAGCTGACGAGTAACATTTGTTTCGATACACTTTATGGAGCGGTGTAAATCACTTAAGTCTTTAAATGGAACCTTTTTACGCCGACAGCTTTTCAAACAACAATGGCGCGCACTTTGAAGTACATTGAAATGTTACCATCATAGCGCCCCCCGTCCATTACGTTATTCGAATAATTTTAATGCATACGGGCTGTTTATACATTCGTCAATTATCGAACTGAATAAGTGAGAATTTTTTTTTTTAATATAGACTAGTCCACGGATCCCTCTGAAGATTATGAGGTAATTTAAATTTTTATGGTCCTTCAATTGGGTTTTGTTCACCCGTATGAATTGTTTAATCCGTCGTCATTAGTTACAAAGTAACATTACAAAAGCAATATAATTTTTTTTTTATTTATACTACGAACGTGGCGAACAGACATACGGCCTACCTAATGGTAAGCGGTTGCCGTAGCCTATAAATGGCTGTACTATCAGGCGCGAAAAGGTTTTTTTTTTATATAACGAAGCGACGAGACGAGCGGTGCGCTCACGTGATGGTAAGTTATACACCCGCCTATAACAATCTGGCGCTAGTTAAGAGAGTATACACTGCAACACATTGCACTCGTCGATTTGAAATATAAGATATTAAGACTTGTTACCCAAGTAATTATAGCAGCTACAGCGTCGTTCAAACCGGAAAAAAGTAAAGTACTGGTGATTCTCTGTTGCCGGAGATCATCTAGGTGGTTACCAACGCTGCGCCTAGTTTTATCGCCAAACAAGAGTGTGCAAACTACTGTGTTCTGGTTTGAAGGGCGCTGTAGCTACTGTAATTACTGGGGTAACGACACTCAACATCTTATATCTTAGTCGACGAGCGCTATGTGGTGCAGTGCATACCGTTTTAACCAGCGCCACGTTGTTATAGGCGGACGTATCACTTACTATCAGGTGATCACATAATTAAATAATATAAAAACCCTTGATGCTTTCATAACAATAAACTGTTATTGTTTAACTATGGTAAACACTTATTGGTAACAGGTAGCTGGTGTCATGTGGGCATTTCCTGTCGACGAAGTATTGCAGAAACACGCCGACAATAATAACATCACCATCATCATCATCATCATCCTCTCTTGTGACACAATTGATGTTTACTTACGTTGGATTGCGGCCGTGCGCGCGACACGTAAATATAATTGAAGAGGTTCGAGTAAACACATTCTTACTGCCACACCAGCTCAATTACCGACATTCCTTTTGCTCCACAGGATGGACAGGAACTTGTGAAGTACTTACCTAATATTAATGTGTTCCGGTTTGAAAGGCGCTGTAGCAAGTGGGGTAATGAGACTTGACCGTGTACTGAGGTGAGTACAATGCGGTGCTGTGAATACCATCCTAACTAGCGCCACGTTGTTATGCGCAGGCGTATCACTTACCATCAGGTGAACCTTTCGCCCGTCTCGTCGAATAATAAAAAAGCGTGTCCCTTTCTCGAAGCTGCATAGGTGCAACCGTTGCGGATCCGCGTTGGTGGTGGTGCGGTGCAGGAGGAGTATGTTCGCACCTGTTTATGGTAATGGCGACCATGGACAGCAGCGACACCGCCTCGTTCCCATAGAACACGAACGCGAACATCTGACAGAGCCGCGGGCCGAGGGTCCATTGCTGCTTGATGTACCTGCGTGTGGGATGTAGAAAAATAATTATAAATGATACCGTGATGTTTGCGGGAGGTCTATGTCCAGCAGTGGACATTGCTGTGAACCGGGTTTGAAGGGTGCAGTACCGAGTGTCATTACTAGGGTAACGAGATTCAACATCTTATGTCATACGTACCAGTTAGGGAATCGCTGGAATAGAGGTAGGCTTAGTCTGGTCTGATCTACTCTGAAGCTAATGATGTTACCAATAACATGGACGCGATGAAGTTCAGTGTAAACATCTTAGGAAGAAGTACATCTTCCAATGTTATGATGTTCGTCATTTTATGGTGCTGACATGATGATGAACATATTAATACATGTACGTACCTGCTTGCAGTCAGCGGCAGGTTTATACTGCAGAACAGAAGATCGGATACGCAGAGCGAGAGTACGAACATGGTGGTAACGTGACCACGCAGCTTTGGATGCATCAGCAGCGCCACCGTGGTGATGAAGTTGCCTGCGGGGAGTTTTCACGTTAGTCTCGAGGAGGAGAGTAGATTAATAATTAGAGAAAGGTTACATCAATGAATGAGAGCAACGGAGATATGTAACCGGAAGTGATTTTACTATTTAAAATTGCTTAACTTTCTTAAAAGGACTACGTAGGATAAAAGTATCATCATTCATCATCATCATTATCAGCCGTCAGACATCCACTGCTGGAGATAGCCACATCGATCGATCCTGCGCTGCTCTATCCAGCTGCTTCCCGCAACCTTCACCAGATCGTCAGTCGATCTGGCGGGGAACCTGTTAATACCTGTTACTCTGACTTTCTTCCAGGTTCAGGATATATTTACAAGATCCCTCTTCTTTATTCATTATTTTATCATAGTATCATTATTTTCTTTGTTTCACTGGTGATCACATTTGGCCAGTAGGATGATGAGGGCAGGTACCGATCACAGAAGCCGCTGTCCTTTCCTGAGATTCAGAATTATTCACTTAAGTCCCCTCTTATAAGTAGAAGACAGTGTAGATATTCTAACTCTTGATTATGGACTGATCGATGTGGAGATCTTTGGGGAGGCCTTTGTCCAGCAGTGGATTTCTGTCGGCTGATGATGATGATACAATAATATTCATAGTTGTTATAATCAATGAGCCATGACTGGAACAAATATATCATCATGAGCATACCTCCATCGCTGGGCGTAGGTGTCCCCCTAAGCTCTCCACACCAATTGGCCCTGGACTTTATGTGGCCTTCATCAGATTTCCTATCAACCTCGTGGGTGGCCTCCCAGCGTACGTGGATAATGAGGTATCGTTTAGAGACAAACCTATTTTTCTATATTCTCTGTTCTGGTTTTGAATCATCATCTCGTTAATATTAAGGATAACTGGATCGGAAGAACAAAGCTATCCAACATATGTGAGGTCCGGATTGCGTATAGTCCAAGCTTTGGACTAAATCCGCATTGTTATGCGGCAGACGAGCTCGGTCCAAGATGAACAATAAGCACGATAATGACACGGCTCCATTCTATGTAGATTGCGTTGGCTTAAACTGCCACAGCTGGGGTCACAACGAAATTGAGGGTGGGTAGGACTTGTTTTCATTTAGCAATACTCCTCCTCCCCCCTTTTAGATAGGAGAAATGCCTTTGCACACTAGCACACGAGAGTGCATAAATAGGACACGATTCTGTCATACTTGTACCGAATAAAACTCCTCGATCATTATCATCAGCGGATGGACGTCCACTCCTGGATATAAGCATCTCGCCAAAGATCCCCACATCGATCAGTCCTGCGCTGCCCGCATCGCCGGGAATCAGGGGCCGTGGTTTGTAGGGGTTTATATGGGGGTGGTACATGGTCCGTTTTCCCACTATGCTGGCCCAATGCGGATTGGTGGTAGCCAGAGCCTCGTTTGTTGATTAACACGCGCACCACGAGCAGGTGGGGTTGGCTTAAGTCTCCTGAGTTGTTGTGCAGGACCCCTTACACCCTTGTGGGACCCGTTACAGCCTTCTTCATACTCCAACGCTTTTCAAAAAATCATTGACCACGCATATTCTGGTCACACCCCAGGAGTCACCTTTTCTATTTTTAGTAACAAGCGTTTGAGTGTACAGAGCATCTTCCAACTCAGAATATCATTCTGACTCGGACAACTGATGATCCTATATCTGTCATTGAAGCTATGGAAGGACTCCTGTAGCTGATCTGATCTTCGTCTCCGCAGCTAACTTGTTGATGGTTAACCTTAAAGGTTTCTAGCTGCTCTAAATGAATACTCCACTATTTAGGACCTTTATTGTTCCACTCTTCACTGTCTTCAAAAAAAAGATTAAATGACTAGCCTTTTTCCTATTTTCCGAAACGACGAGATCAGCAGGACTGTCTCCTGGTAATTAGTGATACGTCTGTCCATAACAACGTGGCGCTAGTTAGGTTTTTTGTTTAACGTGGGACAAACGCCTGCGCATATCCTTCCTCGCGGGGGCAAGGACAGGTTATGTCGGACTTGTACCGACTAAAACCTCCACGATGTTCCACCTCGTCGCTTTAAGGCGAGGTCACGGGAACGCTTTCGCACACATCCGCGATGTCGCTAGCGCTGGCCGCTTGAAGCAACCCTACCTCGGGAGGGAGGAAAGAAACCTCCGTTTCCACCTCTGTGGGGGCACGCCGGAAAACACAGCGTGCCCCTTCCTTGGCCTCTTGCAGTCGCGCGGGCAACAGATTCCCCCGAACCCGTCACTCAGAGGCCATGGGAGCCAAGAGAGAAAACTCCCCCGACTCTTTGCAGCGGATCCGATCTTGGGCCCGTCGCCACCCGTTATACCGCCACGGAGGATAAGGAGAGCGGCGCATCGCAATACCGACAGTCCGTTTCCCCCGCGATCCCACCGCCGCCGCATCAGCGTTGCAGCACCGCTTAATCACAGAGGGTACTCCCTCCGCGACTCCACTTCTGCTACAAAGAGTAGCATAAAGCCGGTCTTGCAGCCCACCGAGGCGTATCCGAAGTGAGCTCACGGTAGACCTCCGGTGCTCTAACCTGGAGCGGCCGCCTCGTGCCGGCCATACATCTCGGGCCGGCCAGGTAGGTTCCTCTTCGCTTCACCGTCGGCGATCCAGCCCCGACTACTGAGCCCCTACGCCACGACAAGGCGGGAAGCTGGGGGGGGGGGCCTAGTTAGGTTAGGCTAGCTTATACACTGCACTACATTGTGCTTGCCATGAGACATAAGATCTCAAATCCCGTTATCCCACTAGCAACAACGCCCTTCAAACCGGAACAAAATAATGAATGCACACTACTGTTCATCGGTAGATGTAGGCACAGGAGTCGTATCTATTTAAACAGTCTTTGTCAAGAAAGAACTACCACCAGTAGCTACATAGAAACGGTTAATTTTCCACGTCGCAGTTTTTTTTTTAAAAGAAAAAACATCTTTTTTTTTCTCAGTGGTAAAAGAAAGATTTACGCATGGTAACACTACAAAATGGCATTAGTGAAACGCGTGCTCATAATTGCGTACAATTATTGTTCGATACAACGGCCGCTATCGCGCGCGGGATCTAATACCAGATGGGTTCCGCAGCCTATGTACCGGCTTTTATTAATCATATTGTACGGCTTTCAATAATCAAGAAGAGATCATAGAAGGAGGATAATGCCCATCCTGGATTACGGTTAGATGCAAGGTTAGTAGTGCATTCTGAAGCAGAACCTTAATTTTCTTTATTCAAGGAAGGGATCAGAACAGCTGGACGTACACCTGATGGCAAGTTATACGTCTCCTTATAACAAGGCGGCGTCATTTAGCATGATGAAAAAACAACTCTGCTTTTGTTGGGAAGGTAGGGTCATGTGGGATTTATAATCATTAAAACTTTCTTGGTGCCTGCCCCGCCTAATCAGCTCCCCCTCAACGGGTTCCCGACTTGTCGTGGCGGAGGAGCTTAGTAACCGTAGCCCGACACACGGTCAAGCGTAGTGGAAACCATCCGGCTGGCCGGCGGTGAAGGGCCGCTCCAGGTTCGAGCACCGGTTGGATGACGGGAGCTCACCGGAGCGGTCAGGGGCTGCAGAGGCGATTTTATGTTGGCCTTTGTGGCCGGCTGCAGGGGCGGTTTCATACTGACCCTTGCAGCCGAAGTGGAGTCGCGGAGCGAGTACCCTCTGCGACTAACCGGTGTCGCACCGGCGATGTGGCGGCGATGGGGCCGCGGGGAAAAAGGAATCTCGATATTGCAATGCGCCGTTTCTCCTATTCTCCGCTACCGTAAACGCGTGTCGGCGGGCCCAACAACTCCGCCGCGGGGAGCCGGGAGAGGTTTTCTGCCGTGGCTCCTATGGCTTCTGGGCGATTGCAGGAGGCCGAGGAGGAGGCGCGCCCTGGAATGGAAGGATTCATCCCTCCCTCCAGAGGAAGGGGTGCGAAAGTGACCAGCGCGGGCAGGGTCTCGGTTGTTAGCGAAAGCGTTCCCGTGACCCTGCCATCAGGCGATGGGGCGGAATATCGTCGGGGTATTAGTTGGTGCAAGTCTGACATAATCCGTCCTTGCCTCCGCGAGGACGAGTATGCGTAGGCAATTCCCCCACGTAATAAAAAAAACTTGATCGGTTCAGCTACGGAATGCACTGCTGTACTCTTGCATGTCCCGAGTAGGTCGTCTTCCTTCCTAGCACCTTCTACGTGCTATTGCCAATGTGAGACTACTCCACATTAGTCATCTATCACCAAGCTCTCTTAGTGAGCAATGAGATCACAACACATGAACTGAAGACTTGAATCTCTTTAGTCCCATTCTGAATATTCGGAGACTAAAAACCAGTTAATGGGAAACTTAACCCATTAACGGGGAATTCCCTTTTTAATCTCGCGAGATATAACGGGCGCGAGGTGTTCCACTAGGACGTGTCAGTACGTCACGCCCGGAGAGCGTACGGAACTACACGCCCCACCCGTTCCAGGATGCAACACATGTTTCAAGGACGTGTTTATATGTCCTACCCGTACTCGCTATTGTTTCCATTTGACGTGTTTATACGTCCCGCTCGGATAACAGGTTAACAATTGGCTGAATGTACTGACAGTTCTTTGCCTATTGGAAATAAAAATCGACGCTGTACTGATATTAGGTCTCTGTTGCCGGAGACCGTCTAGGTAGGTACCCACACTGCTTGTCAACCAAACATTACTGTATTCCGGTTTAAAAGGCGCAGGGAAGAGAGTAACGAGACTAAACATCTTTCAGGGCCAGGAGATATAACATTTTATCTAGTGCCAGTTTGTTATGGGCGGGGCGTATCACTTAACATCTGGTGAACATCCTGTCCGTCTTGTCGCTTGGACATAGTCCTGTCCACAAAGATCTCTACATTGAGTCAGCATGGCCGTACATGTACCGTCGGGAACTTGTAGGGGGTTCATATGAGGGTTCGGGCCTTGTCGCTTAATTCAATAAAAAAAAAATCGCCAACGGAAGAGCTTTACCGCGTTCCAAATTTAAAAACGGCGCGCAATTGAATAACGTAACGTTGCGGTTGTTTATGAGTTTTTATATCGAAATGATTTATTTCCCCCGCGGCACCACCAGCCCCCGGATGCTATAACTCATGGCGCTCACGCTGGACTGGCTAAGGTTGTGGGAATTCTTGTATTAATAAATATAAACCGTTACTGAATTATGATTTTTTTTTATGGCCTAGATGACCTATTAATATTCATCTCGCGATCGTAGCTCCGAATCTGATTAACTACATTGAGTAAAACGTAACCTTGAGTAAAAACATTTAAAAAAAATGCCAGTTTATTTATAAATGAATTACATAAACACGAGAATAAGAGCGAGACAGTCACTTTATTATACGTGATACGCATGCCCATAACAAAGTGGCGCTAGTTAGGATGCACATTGCATAAGATGTTAAATCTCTTTAGACGCAAGAGATGCATTGCGATCTGGAGGCAACATTAGGAGAGTCTGCTCCGTCGTATTCCACTGTGGCAAGATGGGCTTCTCAATTTCGAGTGGGGAGAACGAGCAGCGTTGCGGCCGTCACCACGTCCATCGGCGTCACTCGCCCAAGGAAATGTGGCGAAAGTCGAGAAAATTGTATTGAGCGATCGAAGAGTTACCATCAGATACTTAATTCAAGGAACGGGCGTTTCATATGGAAGTGTTCAATCCATGTTGAAACAATCTTTGAATGTGAGATAAGGCTCCGTAAAATGGCTACCGAGAATGTTAACCGACACTCAGAAACAAAACACGACGACAACTTGACATTCCGAAGATATTGTCGGACAAGTTTCAAGAAGATTCTGAAGACTTTTTTTCTCGTTTCGTAACAATGGACGAAACATGGCTCCATCATTTTGATCCCGAGACAAAACAGCAATCCTCGCTGTGGAAACGGCCATCATCACTGACCCCGAAGAAGTTTCGTGCCGTGGCATCGGCTGGCAAGGTTATGGCTTCCATGTTTTAGGACTCGGAAAGGATATTGTTGATTGATTACCTGGAGCTTGGGAATACTATTACAGGCCAATATTATGCAGCTTTAATTCCTAAGTTGATGAAGCCATCAAAGAGAAAAGGAGAGGAAAACTTCGAAAGGGCGTGCTGTTTCATCACGACAACGCACCCGCGCACAGGTCGGCACTTACGATGGCTGCCATTCAGCAAACTGGCTTCGAATTGGGTCACCTCCACCTTTATTCACCAGATCTGGCGCCTAGCGATTTTTATCTGTTCCCCAAATTGAAAGAATACTTAAGGGAAAACAAGTACGAAGGATAACGAGGTGATGGATTGCCGTGGTGAGATTTTTGCAGGACCAAGACAAAACTTCTTTTTTGAAAGGGATTGAAGCCTTGGCAAAGCGCTGGTCTCGGTGTGTGGAGAGACTCGGAGACTAAGTAGAAAAATAAATGATTAAGTAATCAATAGTCATTATATTCTATCTCATTCTCATTACTTTTTGATCCCTCCTCGTGTATATATAAGGTTCTCAAGCGGCACTCGCGTACCGGTAGCCGTAATGTTGGGAGGTCTCGCACAAGGCGGACCCACGATCTGGTGAGAACCGTGGGAGCCCACTGCACGCGAACAACACAGGACTGATCGATGCGGAGATCTTTGACGGAGGCCTATGTCCAGCTGTGGACATCTATCGGCTTAATGATGATACATATATACTGATGGTAGATTACTGTTACAAAGACCTGGTAAGAAGATACAACCGCAGCGCCTATTGCAGCCGACAAACAGCAGTATACCAATTTAAATGTGACCCGGTTTGAAGGGCGCTGTAGCTAGTGTAATTGCAATATATATTTATAATTTGGTAATGTGATTTTAAATCTTGTGTCTCAGGTGACGTATCACTTAACATCAGGTGAAGGTCCCGCCCGGACTGCCGCTTCATTGAATAATATATATATCACATTTTCCCATGACCTTCCACGACTCTATTGATCTGTCTAATGGTTTTGTTTTCAAACAATATTCACTTTGTATAGGACACGTGTCACGGATACACGTCCGGCGTATTATTTAAATTTTTACGACTACCCTCCGTTGAATTTATATGAAACTACCTTCCCCTACTGCTTTGCACGTGTGTACGCGTTAAGAAATCTGAATTGTTCCATATTTCTTATATTTTTTTTTATTAAACAAAGTTATGTGACGAACGGGAAGTTCTCGTGATGGTAACTAATATGAGATGTACCACCAAATTGTACTCCTCGCTTTGAGATATGAGGATGGTCAATATTGTTGCCTCAGCTTCACGAGCTTAATCCCCCTATAATTGCCCTTCAATCCGGAAAACAGTAATGTTTCCACAGTACTAGTCCCCAAGGTAACCCCGAAAGCATAGAAACAGCTGATTATATTAAAGTCACCATTAATACAAAAAAATATGTCATGTTCAAATCTTCCGGCGACGATCGCATTGTGATGCTGTGTAAATATCTTAACTAGCTGTACATCATCGCGGGAGTTTATCAGTCAACTTTATCAGTCATCGTTACACTCCGTGTTAGAATAGAAATACTCCGGAAACGATTTCGTTTAAGATCCAGAAATTAGGAGGAGGATCTACAATTACTCCTCAGCAGAGTCACTAAATAAACAAGAGAACCGGAAACGGCTGTTAAATTATGACACCCGTCTTTTCTGTCGGAGGTTACGGCTAATTACAAACGTTGGGATGTTTATTATAGGGGAAGATTCGCCGATTGAACGACAATATGCATAGAGGGGGTTCATTTTGGAGAGGGGGCTTTGTATGCTGTTAATCCATCATGTTGTCAGTTTTATGTCCGGACAGAGGGGTCCGCTCCGGGTAAACAGTATCGATCAAAATGTAAAGCGATGCTGGACCGATGACCGGGCAAGTTGTAGCGATGAACTGCAGTCTGTTGTACTTTGAGGACGGTGGATGGTTGGATGCAAGTCTTCCGGTGGTAGTTCTCGCGAGGATACTGGGTATTGCATACTGGTTCCCAGATCAGCAACCAAATATAGCGTTAGGGTTTTAGTGGGTAAAAACTTTGCAATGGTGATGGCTCTTGTTGCAGCCGACATACAGTAGTGTGCAAATATTACTGTGTTCCGGTTTGAAAGGCGTTGTAGCTAGTGAAATTACTGGGGTAACGAGACATCATCCTAATTAGCAGTTGCATTATTATTTAAAGGGCGAAACCTACTACCGGACGGGCAAGATGTTTACCTCATGGTAAGTGGCACACCTGCCCATGACAATCTGGCGCTATTTAGGATAGTGTACACTGCAAGACATTGCACTCATCGCTTTGAACCATAAGATGTTAAGTCTTGTTACTTCAGTAATTACACTAGCTACAACATTAACTCCAGCGCCCCTCAAACCTGATCACTGTAATGTTCTCACACTACTGTGTGTCGGCTGCAACAGGCGCTGCGGTGTTACCTACCTAGGCGGTCTCCGGCAACAGAGACCTACCACCAGTATCCGCCAGGTGGACGTCTCACTCATCTCGTCGCTTACATAAAATACCGACTTCCTCCAGAAGACTAGGTTAAAGAGGAAGAGCTTTTAACCGGATAAATGAATGACCCAGTTCCCCATTGTGATGAGCAGCAGATCTCGCTGATAAAAACTACAACGCGTTTGAACTAATAGACCGTGTAGTTTAGTTAACTCCAGTACGCGCCGATACGCGAACGCACGCTTACTCGGCTGTAACTTCTTACTGTTATAATTCGATTGCTATAGTGACGTGTTCAAAACATCGATATCGATAATATATATATTTTTTTCTTAATCTATACTCTGATTACAATGAATTTTTTTGGTAATCGACACAAGTAACAGCTGCTGATGGTAGCCAAGTGGCAATGTAAGAAGCTACCTATAGTACTCTGGCCCTCGTATGCCCGAAGTGAGGGGCCGACTACACGGCGCCGTGTGCACAGGGGAATGAAGTTATGCAGTTATAGCAGCAGAATGATGTCATGAAGATGAAGTCAGGTGGGTTTGAAACGATCCTACCACCATCTAAAGTAATGGGGTCGGCACTAAACTCTAGTGGACATTGGAAATTTGTTATAGCACGATAAGAGAAAAAGAGAGAGAGAGAGAGTATTAATTATTAATAGATAATAGAATAACATGTGATGTTGATATAATTCCTGGTGGCAGGTCTCCGTTTCCTCAGACCGTTTAGGTAGGTCATACCACAATGCCTATTTCTACTATATGGTAGTGTGCAAAATTTACTGTGTTCCGGTTTGAACGGCTCTGTAGCTAGTTTAATTACTGGGGTAATGAGACTTAACTTCTTATGTCTCAAGGCGTCGACCACAATGTGATGCTGTGTATATCATGCCTATCTAGTGCCACGTTGTTATGGCCAGGCATATCAATTACCATCAGTCGAACGTCTAGAAGGCGGTATTTCATAAAAGTTTGAGGATCTATGACTGATCGAAACGAGGAGTTCCGTAGTATAAAGTTTTTAGCTATACACAGATGTTTTACTATGTTAATTTTTTTTTATAAAACCAATCGATGAAACGAAGTCTCGTTATCCCAGTAATTACACTAGCTGCAGCGCCGTTCGAACCGGAACACGGTAAATTTTGCACATTAATGTATATATATATAGCAGATATAGACGCTGTGATGTTGCTTGTTTTAGGGTTGGGGGGGAAAACTTCGAAAGATACCCTACTTCTGGGTGGAAGTCAGGGCTATGTGAGATTCTTACTCACTAAAATCCTCTCGGTGGTCTGCATCAGTGCATTCGGAGAGGCTCCGGGATCTCTTACAGAACGCACCGGTGCCCCTCTACATTTTGTTGTCCACGGCTCTGAGGAGGAGCCTAACCCTCCTAGGCACCATCGCTGCCTGATCCGTTCGCTTGTTGAGCAATAAGGGCGCCTACCCTCAAGGCACGCGAAGCTCTTACACCCTTTTAGTCGCCTTCCCTGACAAGCAGGATTTACTTTAGTCCTATCCTTACTAACCTGAGGCCTACAGGGCCGGCTACGATATTACCTACCTAAACAGTCCCTGGTAAGAAATACCAACCACCAGTAAACACACAGTAATTTTTTTTAATAATTTTTTTTTACTAATTCATACATACGTAACTATTGAAAAAAAAGTATTACATCACGTTTAACGTTAACGACCGATAACGGATCGATTTCTGGTGAGGACTTGTTTTGTTGGCATAGCCAGTCACCAGCGATGTGTCATTGAATATCGCCTTTTCAAATTACACACACCTGGTGATAACCATATCCTGTCACCAACGAAACGATGAACAGGATTCATACGGCGTTAATGATTCACTTCGATGAGCTTCTGCTCATATTAATCTAATATTTACTATTCCAACCCTTTATCGTTTCTACAACCCTTAATACAACTTGTCATTACGAGCACCCCCACTGGTGACCCTGGTGACTCCTAACCTACTCCTCAATATAAGGTTTATTTCAAACTACATACTAGTATATATGATACATTATGATAATGTTTATATTAACTTCGGAGAACCTTCATGTACTCCCCGTGCGATCCCGTGTATCCCTTAAGAGGTTACCATAGATACGGAATCTCTTGTCCAGAACAATACCAAATATCTGAATATAGGTACCATCACTTTCTTGCTGGGTGAATGATGCACACAGCACTGTTAGAATAAAGCGATTTTTTTAATTCAATTAAGCGATGTGACCAGCGGGTCGATCACCTGATGGTAAGTTATACGCCCGTCCATGACAATGTGGCGCTAGTTAGGATGGCATACATAGCACCACATTGTGCTCGTCGCCTTGAGATATATAATGTTGAGTCTCGTTTCCCTAGTAATTTCACTAGCCACAGCGCCCTTCAAACCGGAACACAGTAATGTTAGCACAGTAGTGTTTGTCGGCTGCAATGGGTGCTGTGGTGGTTTCTAGACGGTCTCTGGGAACAGAGACTTACCGCCAGTACAAAATTTAAATATAGTGGGGAGTTTTAATGTTTGTAAACCCGATACAACCCTCACTTTCATCAGGACCATTTACAGACTCCCACCATTTATAGATCAGAATATACGCTATATATATATTTGAGACTACCATACAATCGTTTGTTCCTTTCTTATCGAAGCACAGTAATGTTAAATTTACTACTGCTTGGAGGCACTGTACTGGTGACAAACGCTAGACGAAAGAAATGCAAGAGTCTACTTTCTTTCGGTAGGTCCCTGTCTCTAGAAACCGTTGTTGCAGCTAGCGGAATTACTGCGGTAATTAGACTAAACATGTCTTAACGCGACGAGCGCAATATGGTGCAGGCGTATCGTTTACCATCAGGTGAACCTTACACTCGTCTGACGGCTTCGTTTTATAAAAAAAAGGGGGAAAGATCATCATCAGTCGATAGACGTCCAGTGCTGAATATAGGCTTCTCCTAAGCTCTCCACGTTTTTAGGGGTTCATATGGGGGGATTTAAGTCATCTCCCACCACGCTGGCCCAATGCGGGTGGGAGCCAGAGCTTCGTTTGTTGATTAACAAGTGGCACCACGAGCAGGTGAGGTTGGCTTGGATTTTGTGAGTTGTGCGGGATCTTATGTTATTTGCATTAGAATCTTCTTCCGGCCGCGAAGCTATTTCGCGTGATATAACGTGTTATAACGTGTTAACTCGTGATTAGCGCCGCCGCCCGATAACGGAACTGTTACTTCAAAGAACCCCTCGTTGTTATGACATCCCGATCCAATATGGCGGCGACGTAAACAAATATCATTTCATCGCTTTCCCCCCACTCCATGCGTTGCTGGAGGAACGCTACGAGTAGGGTCACCAAGATAATGTTTAAATCAGTCTCGGAAGTTATAAAAATTGTAATTTTGCAGTGATGGTATTTGCAGCCGGAGACCGTCTATGTATCACAGCTCCCATTGCAGTCGACACTGTGTTCCGGTTTGAAGGGCACTGCGGCTAGTGAAATTACTAGGCATTTATGTCTGAAGGAGACGACGGCACTGTAGTACTGTGTACGTCATCCTAACTAGCGCTACATTGTTATATGGACGGGCGTATAACTTACCATCAGGTGATGGACCCGCTGGTCTCGTCGCTTAATTAAATAAAAAAATCGGTTTATTCCAACAGTGCTACGGATCTTTAAATGTAAGTTTAAATTCAGGCCCTCAGATAGGAACTGCTTAGTAATTGTTTCTATTATTTATTGACATGACTTGGATGTGAGTCTGTGAAGATCTTGCTTACACCTAAAGTATATCATATATTGTATAATATTATCGTATAAGTTAACAAAATAAATATAGATTATTATTTTTATATTTATTAATTTTACTTTTTTTTTTTCAAAAAATGTATGAAACGAGTAATTACTCGATAGTAGGCAACACGCGTTATGACAATATGGCGGCGGTAGCATTTGCAGCATCAAATCTTTAGTAGCGCTAATACATTGAATTTAAAAAAAGAACATGTATGGGTAATGTATTCATTGTATGGTAGTGAATGGTCGCCGCAACCTAAAGCAGCTATCAACGCGTATAAATCGATTGTGTATACAAAATAATCACGGCCCGTGCACGTTAAATGTTTGCCCGCGCGCTTATCTCGCGTTACCACCGACTCACGGAAATTGATTATACCCCTATGAATCATGCTCCACCTCTTCCTTTATATCCTCTGGATCTAATCCCAAAGAACTCTGTTGTGTAGTGGTAAGTTCCCCGTTACGAAACCGTTTAGCGAGGTGCATATTTCTACAGAGGCTTTGGTGGCGGATTCGGAGGTGATCTGTCAACAAATATGAAAGGCCTTAAGGTGGTCCGTGTGGTGGAGAGCAGCAGCCCCACCCCGCGATGTGGTGTCATCAAGGCCTCCAGCTGTCGGAACCACGGTTGTGTGCGAAAGCGTTCCCGTGGTTCTGGCCAAATGCCATGAGTGAGAAACCGTGGGGTTTTGGCCGGTAAGAGTCCGGCATAACTCTTCTGTTGCCCCCACAGCAGAAGAGAGTCCAACATAGGAAGGATTTCCCCACGGAAACAAAAAAAGGTGCCGATTTCGACCGTCGAAAACTGATGTGCGAACATTACTGTGTTCCGGTTTGAAGGGCGCTGTAGCTAGTGTAAATACTGGGGGTAACGAGGCTTAACAATTTATGTCACAAAGTGAAGTGCGCAACGGTACGGCCAAGCTAACCCGATGTGGAGATCTTTGGGAGACCTATCACTTATCATTACGTGATTGACCCGCTCGTCTCGCTTTATTAAAAAAAATAATTAGTACAGCTTAATCGCTGCACTAATAGTGTAATAAATTAATAGTTTATATATGTCCTGACATCTATGGACGGCAAACTATCCAATGAAGACATTATTATACTTATTTACCGCGTTATTAGTAGCTCGCTGGCCTAAGGGATAGAGTGTGCGGCCTTCATTCCGAAGGTCGGGGGTTCGGATCTCGGCATGTACCGATGACTTTAATATTTAAGTTATGTACATTTATGTACTTTAGTAACAACAGCGAAATACAAACGGTGAAAGAGAAGGTGGTGAGGAAACCTGCACATGAATTGGAATTTATTCTAAGGTGTGTGTGAAGTCACCAATCCGCATTGGGCCCGCGTGGTGACAATGGCACATCGCCTTCATATTGAGGGTACGCCTGTGCCCCAACAGTGGGGACGTCAATTGGCTATTCAAAAAAAAAACTGCGTGTTATTACTACTACAGATAATAAAAAAAATATTATAAAATATTGTATTAATTTTTTATATTAAAAACTTTGTCATATAGGCCGAGCAACAAAAACCTTTCTCTGCTCTTGAGATATCCGATTTTAAAATTAAACACAGAAATTCGTACGGGATTGTATTCGTAGGTCTCTGTTGCCGGAAACCATAGATCCTAACCGCAACGCCTATTGGAGCTGACAAACAGTACTGTGTAAATATGCCCGTGTTCCGGTTTGAAGGGCTTTGCAGCTAATGAAGTTACTGGGGTGATGAGACTTTACATCTTATGCTTCAAGACGACGAGCACAACGTGGTTCTGTGTATAACATCCTAAGCACCGTCATGTTATAGATTGTATCACTTAACATCAAGTGAACGCCTTGATCGTTTGGTTGTTACATAGAAAAAAATCGCATTTTAACGTAAACATACAAAATTTGTAATGTACATATCAATCAATCATCAGCCGATAGAATCCCACTAGCCTATGTATATTTAGTCATCATCACCCGCTAGATGTCCACTGCTGGACATAGACCTCCTCCAAAGATCTCTACATCCATTGATCCTGTGCAGCCTGCAAAACCGCCGGGAACTAGGAGTCGTTGTCTATAGTTTCATATTGGGGGGATTTGGGCCTTTTCTCACCACGCTCACCCAATGCGGGTTGCTGAGAACCAGAGCTTCGTTTGTTGGTTACCAGGCTGCACCACGAGCCGGTGAGGATGGCTTGGGTCCCGTGAGTAGTTAAGTGGGAATAGGTATTATCAAAATGAACCCACCTACAACGCCGACCACGCTGAATATGCACGCGCAGACCGCCGCCATGATGGTGGCGTCGCGCGGGTAAATGGTCGCCAGCGTCGAATTGTGCATCGTGTCCTCCATTTTGAATTTTTAATCTATGGTATCACTTCACTGGCATTAACAACGTTTCGTTACACGAATTAATATCGAGTAGCGCGACATTTTAAGTTTTTTTTTTTTTATAATTCTTGCTCCGAGTCAAAATTGTTGTTATAAGGTTCCTGAACCCCGCGCTGATCTCTGGCTTACTTCCGCGTATTTATCTGAAACAGAAGATATTTACGATAATGTTTATTAAAAATAAACCGTAACTGGAGAGTGTAATGGAGATGGTTATATTTATTAAACAATATACGGAACCCTTTAAAGTCTGATAAGTAAACAAATATAGTATATATAAATAACATATAAAGATCTATAGCAGGTATTGTGATGATTTTTTAGGTAACGATAAAAAAAAATTTGGATGTGGTGGTGTCTGACGCTGAAGAGCATCTAAGTTTCTACTGCAGCATCTTCTATTTCTGCTGTCAAACAGTAGTGTGCAAACATTACCGTGTTCCGGTTTGAAGGGCGTTGTAGCTAGTGATTTTACTGGGGTGACAAGACTTAATAAGTCTCGAGGAGATAAGACTGAATTCAATGCAGTGTATATCATCCTAACAAGCTTCGCATTTTATTTTATTTTATTCCATTAAGCGACGAGACGAGCGAGATCGTTCACCTGATGGTAAGTGATACTCCTACCAACTCAGTGCTAGTTAGGATGATATACACTGCACCACATTGCGCTCATCGCCTTACACGAAAATTGTTGTCTCATCAGCCCAGTATTTACACTAGCTACAGCTTCCTTCACAGCTGAACATAGTAATGTTTTCACACTACCGTGGTACATATCTAGACGGTCTACGACAACAGAGACCTACCAGTGAACACCACTAGGTACCACCAGGTGATTCCATGTTAGCATAGGAATACTTATTGCCTATGTGTTCACTGACCCAGTTATCCCTTGTACCATAACGATTTGATAATGTACACTGCATACTTGTACAGCAAAAACAAAATAATTGTTGCTTTAAGTATAAGCAGCGACGGAGCATAAACTATGTTCAACTGGTATCAAGTATATTACTTATTACTATGTATGAGACTTACAAATAAACATACACACGCACACACTCACGTATACACACATACACACACACACACATACCTCAGGCGACAAGTACATTGTGATACCATATATGCTTTTTTAATTCGACTAGAGGACGAAAGGAGAGAGTTCCTCTGCCCATACCAACATGGCGCTAGTTAGGATGATATACACACGCCTTTAGACATGTCTCGATACATCAGTAATTTCATTAGCCACAACATCCTTAAAACCGGAACACCATAACGTTTGCAGTAATGCTTATCGGCTGCAATAGGCGCTGCGGTGGTACCTAGACGGTCTCCGGCAACGGGGACACTACCATCAGTAAAGTAAGCGTCACGTTGTTCTGGTTGAGCACATCACTTACTATTAGGTGAACGTCGAGCTTATTTCGTCATTTTGTCGAACATAAAACATCAGCTTAATATATGACTGTCATTCACCATCGGCCGATAGATGGCCACTGCAGCACATAGGCCCCCCACAAAGATCTGGTTCTGGGTTCAGATGGGGGTCGCTCACCATCATTAGACCATTTTAATTAACAATCACTCGCAACTCGCGATAGCTCTTTTTAGAGACGGTTACTGTTTCAGGAGTTCGTCTTCGTAGCCTGTACTACAACTTGAACAGCTAAGAACTACTGTACAAAAACTGCTGAAGTTTTCAGGTAAGAGAGGCACGTCTCACCAGTTTAATTTTATAGGAAGAGTAGGCAAACGGGTGGACAGTTCACCTGGTGGAAACTGATCACTCACGCTCATAAACAGCCGCAACACTAGAAGTGCCGCAGCTGCGTTGCTGACCTTGAAGGAAATAATACGCTCTTTTCTTGAAGGTCACTATGTCTTATTGATTTAATATAGCTGGCGGGAACCGATTCCATAAAGTAGTAGTGGCAGTAGCACAGTGGAGGATCGCCAGTCATCCAGATAGTGAGGATGGAACCTGACATGGAAAGTAGGAATAATTCCGAACTACCTCCTCGGATCACTCCTCTTGGTACAATTTATAAAAAACGCAGAGATGCGATGTCTCTTCAGAAGGCCGGTGGGTCAAGGCTGTTGGAAGGAACTTGGTCTTCAGTTCCGTTGTATGGTGCAGTGTAAACTTCTGAATTGGTGCTTCGTTGTGTAGAGGTATCCCTCTAACAATCAGGTGTAAGTTTTGATGGTCTCATAGCTTCATTATATTCATTCAACATCGAGTGTAGCCCTGGTCAGGATGATACACACTGGCACCATGCTGTACACGTCGCCTTAAGACTGAAGATGCTCGCTGGCCTAATGGCTATAACGCTATTCAAAGCGAATCACAGTAATGTTTGAAAATTACTTCTTCTTAAAGTGACTCTCCAACTAGTGGAGGTTGGCGATCAGAGTGGTACAGTCCTCTCTGTCTCTGGAGCAGCGGAACAATTCGGACGCCGCAGATACGCCAGTCCATTCCTTGATATTCCTCAACCACGACTTGTTCCTTCTCTCCACCTTTCGATTTCCAGAAACTCTACCCATTATAATCAGCTGCAGAAGATCATATCGCCGATGACGCCGAGATTTTACGTTCCTTAACCGTAAGCATGAGGTTACGCTTCTGGCCTATTCGTTGAAGAACACTGACATTGGTCACTCTCCGAAGTCCAGCTAATTCAGTCATACTTACTGCGCAGTTCATTGACACGCACATCATAAGTAAGCATTGGCTGACGGTGTGCCCGAAACTGTTTACTAGGTACACCGTCCAAAATTTACTGCCCACAAACCATGCGAATGGCCACAGCACCAACATACTGCTGCGACGGAACTGTTTCCTGAAGAATTATTACATTCATACGTATTCATACGTGAGTTTTTTTTATTCCGCTAAGCGACGGCGAGTGGGTGTAAGGGGTCCCTCACAACAACTCACGGGACCCATGCTAACATGGCCTGCTCGTGGTGCACACAAACGAGGCTCTGTCTCCCACCAACCCGCATTGGGCCAGCGTGGTGGAAAATGGGCCGAATCCAATATGAACCCTTAGAAACGTGGAGATCTTTGGGAGAGGCCTATGTCCAGCAAGAGACATCTATCGGCTGATGATGATGAAGCGACGAGATAAGCGAAATCACCAGATGGTGAGTGGCACGCCTGCCCATACCAAGGTGGCGCAAGTTATAATGATATATACGCCGCCATATTGTGCTCGTCTCTAATACATAAGATGTTATCGTTACTCCTATTTCACTAGCTACAGTGTTCTTCAACCCGGAAGACAGTAATGTCTGCATACTGCTGTCTGTCGGCTAGGAGCTGACAGCACTTGGCTGCAGGAGCGGGTTTGTGCTGCCTTTGCAGCCAGGGTGGCGTCGCGGAGGGTGCACCCTACGCGCTGAGCGCTAGACAGAGTCGCGGATGTGTGCGTATGGGTCCCCGTGACCCCGCCTTAAAGCGACGAGGTGCACATCGTGGGAGTTTTAGTCGGTGTAAGTTCGACATAACCTGTCCTTACCCCCGCGACGATGGGTATGCAGCATGCAGGCATTTACCCCACGTTAAACAAACAAAAAAGGATCATGTACTCGTTAGGATGATATTACACTGCACCACATTGTCCTCATCGCTAATACATGAGATTTATTGTCTCGTTACCACAGTAATTTCACTAGCTACAGCATCATTCTAACGACAGTACTATTTGCATACTGTTTAGGAGCGTAAAATGGAGCTGCTCTACTCCATCGATTGTATATATCCAATGACTTCCGGTCGTAATAAATAAATAATAATCATCATCCTCATCGTTTCAACCGATGGACGTCCACTGCTGGACATAGGCCTATTGTAATCTGTTCCACAAAGCACGGTCTTAAAGTGCTGGAATGGTGACCCCGTATCGGAAAGCGTAGCGTTGTCAGACCCCCACCAGGTGAACAGAGGACATAAAAAAATCGCTTGGAGCCACTGGATTCAAACAGCGCAAATAAATAATAATACAATTTAATTATCGTAATAGAAACACGGGGTCGTTGTCAGCCGTCTGCCGGTGCTGGCGCTGGCGCTGGTGGTATCGATTACAGCCGCCGTTAGCAAATTAGCGAAGACAAACAAACACCACTCGATTATATTAAATTGGATCCACTCGTTAGCTTCCATACGCTTTTTTTATTCCACTAAGCGACGAGACAAGCGGGACGTTCACCTGATGGTAAGTGACACGCCCGCTAACAAAATGACGTTAGTTACGATGATACACATACATCACCTCCAATAAGGTCCTCGAATGGCGACTGCGTACCGGAAGACGTAGTGTTAGCAGGCCCCCCACCAGGTGGTCCGACGATCTGGTGAAGGTTGCGGGCAGCCATCAACCAATCAATATGGAGATCTTTAGGGGAGGCCTGTGTCTAGCAGTAGACATCAGTCGGCTGATAATGATGATGATGACATAGCGCCACATTGCGTTCGTCGCCTGAGACAGCATGTTACACCCTTGAAACCGGAACATATTAATGTCCGCACAGTACTGTCTGTTGGCTGCAATAGGCGTTGCGGTGGTATATTGACGGTCTCCAGCAACGGAGACCAACCACCAGTAAATTTGGTAAGTGGCAGTAAACAACTGGCTTTTCCGTAACAAATTGCTCGTTACAGAACCCTTAAAATTTTGACAATTTATTGGTGGTACATCTGTAGCTGATTATAACATGTGCAGTATCTCTGATGGTAGGGGTCTGTCGGGAACCGTTCAGGTCGGCACCACCGCTGCGCCTATTACTAGTGCTGTAGCGAGTGTAACTAGCGTAACGAGACTCAACATCCTCAGTCTCAAGGCGACGAGCGCAATGCGGTGCTGTGCATCATCCTAAATAGCGCCACGTTGTTATGGGCAAGCGTATCACTTACCATCAGGCGAACATTTTGCTCGTCGAATATGAAATGATAGACATGAAAATAGAAGAGTTGCTCTAACGCTAGATTGTCCAAGCGACCGTTTTGATTATTTTCCGGTTTTTATTTTTAAACTTAAAAACGCAAAAAATTGCATATTTTTTATTTGAAAACATCATTAAATTTGACATTAATAGATCATCATCATCATGCATGCATGGGATGATGATCACAAGCAGTGAAATACAAAAATGATCCTGGTGTAAAATTCGGCCAATAGTCGGTTGGACATTCTCGCAATTGTGCGACAATGTTCCTTCTTTAGTATTATTCTCATATATATATATATAAAGTAGTATATATATATACATATATATGTATATATATATGTGTGTGTGTGTATATATCGGATGTGTCAGCAAGGACGCCGCTGTTTACACGACCGCCCGCCGACTGCATACTAATCACCACGAATCGGATACTTAACGACAGAATCTGCCAATGTGGTCGAACGTGACCAGCGGACCCGATGTACGCCCACAGCTGGGCATAGATTTCTTATAAGATATTCCAAAAAACCTGATGCTGTCTTCGATTTATAACGGAGATGATGAAGAGTGACGTTAGCCATTTTTATTCGGAAGAAGCTAAGAGATGTTATACCTGTTAAGATGGTATACACTGCATCACATTGTACTCGTAGCCCGAGACATGAAATGTTGAGTCTCGTTACCGCAGTAATTTCACTAGTCACAAGCCCCTTCAATCCGGAACGCAGTAACGCTTGCACACTACTGTTTTGCGGCAGAAATAGGAGATGGTATTCGGCAACAGATACTTACCACCAGTCTCGAAAGAACTACCAGTAGTGAATGACACATCCTATTACTCCATCATTCATCTATTCACAGTACACACAACAGGAACTCAGCAATGTCAATGTACGATACTTCTTGGTAGTGAACCTCAAGCACGACGGTCTCAGGATCTGACGCAGCCGTTTGCTAAGACAGCCTCCGATAAGGCAGACCTATGACCATAGGTCAAGTACCTTGGCGCTCGTGAAGTAATTCGTATATTTGATTGAATTATTTCTAAAATTATTATCTACCGGTACCTAGCGTGCACTTGTTATTATTAGTTTATCTTCATCATCATCATCATCAGCCGATAGACGACACACGTTATTTTTAGTTAATTTAATTTATTATTATAAATAAGAAAATCATTACTTTTATGATCTAACCTTGTAAGATATAGTAGTCAACCGATGGACTCTATAATTAGTTTTTTTTTTAATTTAATAAGACGATGGGACGAGCGGAACTTTCACTTGATATTGAGTGATAAGCCCCTCTATAACAACGCAGCAATATATAGAAGATACACTGTACCGCATTAAGCTCGCCGCTTGAGAAAAGATGTTGAGTTTCGTTACCGAAATAATGACAATTTAATTTTAAGTGTTCCAATTTTTTTTTTTAATTTCTATTTATCGATGGACAATAACTTTAAAGAAATTTGTTTGCTTTTATAGAATGAAAAACGTTGCTATTTAAAAAATTATTTAAGTTTTTTTTTATTTCTTTTACAAAAGAAAAAAATTTCTATTTTTAAAAATATTGTTTCTTTTTTTTTCCGTCGAGTTCACAGCATAGCACCGCACGCACCGGTCGGCGGCACAAAGAGAAGCGAGTTCGATCGTTACGGTGCGATTTGACGTAATCTTCTCGATTCGGAGATAATAAAATCCGGATCGAATTCGTTTTCCCGAGTGATCCGTTTAGAGTTCAACATTCGATGCGAAAGTATGTTAAGTGCACTACGATTAACTCTTCCTTTGAAATTCGTTACAGTTACAACGTAACGTATAAATACATTTTGTTTCGTATTGCTAAATCACCGAATTGGCGGTATATGTTCTTTTATATCCACAGCTGGACAACACTTGACCTTAATTTCACACGGTTTTAAGTGACAATGAAGTCGTTAATCGTGAAGTATACTTGCCTACGATACTTCGATTCTTATATGAGAATATAAAGTCAACGTTATAAATTTTAAAAATTATGGTATATTCTTACAATGAACTTTTCTGTATTACATTTCAGGATAAAAATGAATTAATTAGAATTTTTTTTTATACTATTACAAAGATGTCCTCCACAGGTCTCGAGCCTTTTTTTTTTCTTCTATTGTATAGCCGTATACAAAACGCGGGCGTAATGCCTGTTGGCATTCTCTACCAGCCAACCTTAGGTGGGGTGAGATGTTGTTCATTCGTTCATTCATAACAGCCAATTTACGTCCCCACTGTTAGGGCACAGACGAACCCTCAATATGACGGCCATGGAGCCATAGTCAGTAAGATGTAGTAGGTGATAACTTACTGACCGACTTTAATTATATTAATAATAGATATATATATAGAATAGAATAGAATAGAAAATTCTTTATTGCACACCAAATAATGTTACATCATAGAAAGAATATATATATAACAATAAATGCGCAATGGGCGGTCTTATCGCTAAAAGCGATCTCTTCCAGACAACCTTTGGATGGAAAATATTAAAAATAACCGAAAATTTGGTGTGGGTACTTAATTTATACATATACATGCATAATATAATAATATTGTTAAAACCAATAATACATACATACACATTAAATAGATACTTAAAGTGACTTTATATATATATATATATATACAAATAAATATATATATATATCTAACACTAATTTGTTAGTATGATATATTACATGTCTCTGTTGCTTTTGCCTCGATTAGTTTTTATTTCCAATATTATTGAAAAAATGCGAGAGAATTGGAAATATTATTAATAATTTATTTAAACTAAGACGTTGATTGAGTTTCGCGGTAGATTTTTAATGTTTATAGGGAATGCATATTGGTTGTGGTTATTTCAATAATAACGCGGCAAACGTCACCGCCATGTTGATTCACGGTGTAGTCCCGCGCGTTCACATTCAATGTAACCACACACACGCGCATGCGCGCAGCGCACACACTGATTTGTTTACAAACAAAAAGTGTAATGACGTACGTACACCGATTACTTTAAATGTTTAAAACGATCACCAGTCAATGTTCCCAGCACTGAAGGTAAGAGTCGATACTTATTTTTTAATGAGTTTTTCCTGTCGCTTTAAAATTGATAAAAAGTGTGAAAAAATAGTCTGTGATCATTTTCGCTCATGCATAGCAAAGACCTTCCCGATAGCACCCTCTGCCATTTCATCGAATTTCCTTTTTATTTGCTTGGTATGGTCTGACCACGTTGGCGAATTGGCACTGAAGGTTACCCTTCCCGATCGAATCTCCACGAGCTGGCGCAGTACAAGGTGGAAAAATGGAATATCAAAAAACATGAGTTAGTACCGTGATTGATGACAATATTAAAGACACAGCGAAATAGAAGAGAAACAATAGTTAAGAGGAGAACGAGTCGCCCTTCATGAATTGTTGTAATCGGAGACACGGATAGGGTTCTTTTTTTCCCTCATTTCTTTTGAACTGGATCAGAATTCTTGTATACATTGACAATTATTGCATTTATTAAAAAATTTACACGCTTATTTAGAATCACCTTTTTCTATTTGCAGTTCTCTGTGCAGGATGGGGTTATACTTACCGATCTCCCATACAAGGTAAATTGATAATCAAAGCAGAATCTTCCTCCCCACTACTAGGCTAGACTAGGATATATTTCTATTTAAGTTTGTAACGAATTTAAATTTAAACAATGCTCACATAATGTTAGACTTTAAGGTTGTGAACTTTGAACTTTGACATTCTCCGTTCAGTTAATGCATTGTGATGACCCGCGCTCACGAAAACCAGGTCCGCGATCCGAATTATAAAACTATGACGCAATAGCAGACAGCCGGACGCTTGTGCTCTACAAGTGGCTGTATTTTAGTGTCGGGATGAATCCGTCTCTTCAATCGGGAACACCGGCCACCTTTCGTAAACATTCACTCCACTGCTCCCACTCCGCGCCTTTCAATTCTCTACCACTCTGCTGTGGTTAAATAAAAAAAAAATCGCTTCCTTTTTCTATAAACACGTATAAAATGGAGCACACTGCCCCAATTACCGAAGATCAAACAACAGTGACCATGAAACGTACCAAGATGTAGAATTAAAACAATTAACCTACATCGCTTAATGGATTTGATTTGACATTTTAAAAGGCGCATTTAAAATATGTTGCTAGTGTTAAAAATGTTCCGAGATCAAAGCGAATTAATCGATTAAAATTAAAATTTGCGATTGATAGTAAAATATTTATATACAATTTTTTTTTTAAATATTTATTTAAACCCGGTTTGGCTACTAAAAAATTTAGATTTTTTTAATAACAATAATTTGTTTTTTGTAATAGCAATCAGTGTCATCTGCTCAATCTATTAAATGATAACTTAGAACATACCGACAAGACTGAAACGACTAAGCAGTGTTGCCCGTAGTAGAAAAAAGAAAATAACTAATATTCACCTATTTTAATACCCAAAAATACCACGACCACCAACACAAAGTAGTGTGCAAACATTGTTGTGTTCCGGTTTAAAGGGCGTTGTAGATAGTGAAATTAATGGGGGTAAGAAGACTTAACATCTTATATCTCAAAGCGACAAGCGGAAATGTGATGCTGTGTTTACTACCCTAACTAGCACCACGTTGTTATGGGCAGGCGTATCACTTACCATCTGGTGAACGTCTTGCTAATTTTGTCACTTCGTCAAATAAAAAAAAATATGAAGAGTAATTGCACGGTCCCATCTATTTTTTAAAGAATAAAGGTTCACGAACCTTACTGTTGGTAGTGATGGTAAAGTGTGTTAGCCTTTTTTATAGGGGTAGAGGAAAATCTTCTAAAAAGATACCCTGTTTCTGCAGGGAAGACAAGGTTATGTGGGATTTTTACCCACTAAAATCCCTTGAGTGGTCATCTTCAGTGCGTTGTGAGAGGCCCCGGGATCTGTTATGGAACGCACCGGTGCCTCCGGGCACTACGCCTGAAGCACGTCCCAAGAAGAGCTGGGGACCACCTCGACGCCCTCGCTTTAATATGACAAGAACTAGACTACCTCGTACTTGTCGTGCATCTCGGGCTCGCTTAGGTGACAATGAGGACGTCCACCTTCGAAGGCCACGAACCTAAGAACCCTAGTAGCCTTCTACGACGGGCAAAGTTCTAGTCCTATTCTTAATATCCCGAGACTACTGGGCAAGAGGCGTGTCAGCTAGCAGCAGCATGTTAGGGTTTCTCTCGAAGACACCCACGTCGCATTTGGACTGGAACAGTGACGCTGGCGCTGTTATTGTTAGAGTTTGAATAATAAATGTCATGATGAAATCATCTGTATTAAAACAACAATAAGCACCAACGGAACCGATGATGATGGACGGACGTTGATTTAATTACATTATTTGCTATTATACCATCTGCTGGTGGATGGATCTCTGTTGTTAGAGACCGTCTATTTAGATTCCTCTGCAGCGCCCATACTGTCAATCAGTAGTGTGCAAACATTACTCTGTACCGGTTTTAAAGGCGCTGCATCTGTTGTAATTACTGGGGTAACGAGACGCGACATCTCATATCTCAGGCGTCGAGCGCAATGTGGTGCAGTTTACACCATCCTAACTAGTTATGGGCAGGCGTATCACTTACCACTAGGTGAACGTTTCGCTCGTATAGTCGCTTAATGAAATAAAAAAAGTTTGATGGGCATTGCCGTTAGAGGAGTTACTGAGGTAACAAGACTTGACATTTCAGATATAACGGCTGTGCTTCCCCTTTTTATAGCTTGTCAGCTATAACGGTCGCGCTTCGGCTTTTTATAGCTTGTCAGCTATTAGGGCAGTATTGGTGGTGGTAGTTAGTAAGGTGGATTTGATATAATCTTACCACCATTTAAAGGCAAGACAGGACAAACCGTCAGTGACTGCGCCATGGAAGCAGTTGGATCTTTTTTTTTTGGTTAAAGTGGTGGAAATGTCTGGATAGGGAGGACGGCGAATCGCAATACCGACACTCCTCTTCTCCCGCGGCCCCGAAGGTCGCCGGCAGCCGCTAGATAGAGATAGCGCAGTACGGATCCATGTGGGGATCTTTGGATCTTGCTTATGTCCAGCAGTGGACGTCTATTGACTGATGATGGTGAAGTGAAAGTACATTTGGTGGAAAGTGGTTTTTAATATATATTTTATTTACATTAAACGACGGGACGAACGTGACGTTCCTCTGATGGTAAGTGATAACAATGTGGCGCTAGTTAATATGATATATACTTTACCACTTTGCGCTCGTTGCCTGAGGCATAAAATGGTGAATAGCATTACCCTAGTAGTTACTAGTTACACTAGTTACAGCACCCTTCAAATCGGAACACAGTAGTATTTGTACAGTGCTGTTCGTCGGCCGCATTAGGCATTGCGGTGGTACCTAGACGGTGTCCGGTAACAAAGACCTAACCACCAGTAATATATCAACAGTTCTATTAAAGCAAACGCTTTGTCTATTGCCTAAGCACTAATAAATGTACTCTAGGCATTAGGTGGGTGTCTGTTAATTAAAGATATCTAGGTCACTTATCTAGTGCATTAGTTCACCGATTACACAATCACGTAACACCTCTGGCATACGTTTGGCAAATTCGCGCCTATTTATTCACCTGTGACAGAATGATCATTCTGTACATAGGGTTGCCGCCATCTGTCAGAATTTTTAATTTTCCCGATTAAGAAATAGCAAAGGTTGTTTTTACAGCCAAGTGCAAATTTTTTTTGGGATATTTTTGACAAGTTTTTTTTTAGGTTATTTTTTTTGCTTTCACTTACAATAACGCTATATCTTCATAATAACTATGTATCCTAAATATACTTATTATATACAACATCTGTTGTCTTTCTAAGAAAGTCTACAAAGATTTATACACGTCTCTATTTCTCTTCGCATAGCCATTTTGAGGTTATAAATATACTTTTTTATTATTGTAATACAAAATGGAGACATGTTTATACAGATAAAATGTATTTTTTTATTAGCAGATTAATATAAACTCCTTTCCCATCATTAATATAATAAATGAAATTATCTTAATATCATATAATTTAAGAAGTATGTTACATTATTTTGAATAAAAAAAAAACTACAGTTTTTATTGATTTATGTATTTAACTGCTGCCGGCCGATTAGTGTTGCCATACCAAAATGATGAAGAAATCTTTAAGCATGAATAAAGTTATCATATTATATACTTGCATATTTTACCATCAGGAACGACAGTGCCGATTATCACCATGTCGGATTGTAGTCAAGAGCTAGTCTATATTTATTATATATATATTCATAAACATAGAGACTTAGTTTAAAACAATGGTTGATCTCTTACGTAGACATGGCATAGTTATCTTTATTATCGTTTTAATGACTTTTTGCACACATTTGCATATTTACATTTGACTTGAAATTGTAAGTGATGAATAATCTGTAACGTTTCGCGTGATCGTGTGACGAATAATAACAATATCTCACTGCTAAGTTTACTACTGTTCGATAATAAAACTCCCGCGTCGTTAGCCGATACCGACGCTCGTATACAATATTTACGGAGACATTTCTATTATTCCAGTTTAATGACTGTCTCCTTTTAATTGTAACCTTTCTATTTATACATCACACTGGTACTTAGTTATGATCAAGTGATGACCATAAACGTTAGAATAATTGACCGTCATCATTAGCCGATACACGTCCACAGCTGGACATAGGCCTCGCTCAAAGATCTCCACATCGATCGGTCCCGCGTTGCTCGCGTCCAGTGGGTTCTTGCGATTCTCACCAGATCGTCGATCCATCTTGTAGGAGGCCTCCCAACACCACGTCTACCGGTACGCTGGCGCTACTCGAGGACTTTACTGCCCCATTGGCCGTCGGTCTTTCGAGCAATGTGCCCTGCCGACTGCCACTTAAGTCTAGCAATCCTTTGGGCTATGTCGGTGACCTTAGTTCTGCGGATCTCCACACATCTGATTCGATGGCGCAGAGAAACTCCGAGCATAGCCCTCTCCATTGCCCTTTGAGTGATTTTGAGCCTTTTTATAAGGCCGACAGTAACGGGCCACCACTCGCGGTTCCGTATGTCACCACTGGCAACACGCACGAGTTGAAGACTTTTGTCTTCACACTATTATCTGACCACCTGTCTTTAAATAGCTTTGTACTTATCGTTATATAACAATAACCATGCACACTTTGTAACAGAGCTCCTCTATTCAGAACTGTGGCCACACTCTTTGGTAATACATATGGTTTCTTCGAACCCGTATTGCTAGCTACCATCACACTGAAAATCTGCCATCATAACAACTTTGCTGTGTTTCAGCTGTCAACATAGCTAGCAGTAGCTGGAGTATTCTAAACGATCGCACTGCACTACACGTGCAAAAAGCAACAGTTATAAGGAAAGTCTTGAACTGGAGGCCATATACCATCTACCTCTTAAGGTCAATGGTGTCTGAAGGTGGCGAACCGCATACGGGTATTAAATATTAAATACTAGGCTTCAAGACTAATTAACACATTATCAATACACCAATGTCTTAGAGATATCAATTAACAAGAGAAAGCTATTTGGGTAATAAAATGGTCATAGATTACACTCGCAATTATGTGGACCATAAGTTCTTTTTTTTTATTATTAACGTGGGGGAAATGCCTACGCATACCCGTCCTCGCGGGGGCAAGGACAGGTTATGTCAGACTTGTACCGACTAAAACCTCCACGATGTTTTTCTTCGTCGCCTGATGGCGTGGTTACGGGAACGCTTTCGCACCATCCGTGAACTCGCCGGCGCTGGCCGCTTGCGCAGACCCACCTCGAGAGGGAGGGTTGAACCCTCCCTTTCCATTTCCGTGGGAGCACGCTGGAACATGCAGCGCGCCCCCTCCTTGGCCTCTTGCTGTTGCGCGGGTAACGGATTCCTCCGAACCCGTCGCCCGGAGGTCATAGAAGCCGAGAGAGAAAACTCCTCCGGCTCCTTGCGGCGAATCCGATGTTGGGCCCGCCGCTACCCCTTAAACGGCTGCGGAGGATAGGGAGTACGGCGCATCGCAATACCGACACTCCTCTTTCTCCGCGGCCCCACTGCCGCCGCCTAACCTAGCCGGTGCGACACCGTTTAATCGCAAAGAATACTCCCTCCGCGACCCCACCTCGGCTGCAGAGGGCAGTATGAAACCGCCCCTGCAGCCGGCCGCAAAGGGTAGCATAAAGCCGCTCTGGTGAGCTCCAGTTATCCAACCGGTGCTCTAAGCTGGAGCAGCCTCCTCGGGCTAGCCCTTCGCCGCGGGCCGACCGGGTAGGTTCCTCTTCGCTTCACCGTGGGCGACCCCGCCCCAGTTACTGAGCCCTTCCGCCACGTCAAGGCGGGAACCTGTTGGGGGGACGTGGACCATAAGTACACGAGGTCTAAGACCAATCGTCATCTATTTTATTGTGGTATTACTAATGTTAAAACAAAAACTCTTCAAACTGTGTTTGGAATTAATCTATAATTTGGTGAAGAAATGTCAACTCTTCTATGATATTTATTTTGCGCGGAACCTTAATTAATTTTTAATGATAAGAAGTATTTTTAGAACATACTTATGTTGTAATAATCTAGTATAATCGAGTCAACTTTTCCCAGGAGACTACATTATCGACGGGAAGAGCGCGACATATACCTCATGGTAAGTAATGCGCCCGCTGATAACTATGCGGAGTTATTTAAGATCGTAAATACGACACCATATTGTGTTCGTTGCATTGAGAAAAAGTCCAGTCCAGTTACCCCAGTAATTTGACTACCATTGTGGATGAAAAAAACAGGATTCCGCATAGCACACCCTCGCGGATTGCCCGACCTGGGAACCGGAGAGACGGATCCTAGTAAACCGGATTGGACAGAACGTCATTGCCAGCAATTGTGTCGACGATGCTGGGAGGAGATATTGCATGGAGAGCCATAGCCTCCTCCTATGAAACTGTTATGTTACAAAAGGAGGCTGCTGAGCGGGTTCAAGAGAGGACAGATCCCGCTCGGAGACGTGGCCGTCGTGACACAAATGCGCGGCGTCACGGCTCACCGGTGAATGATGGTTCCCTACTTTAATGGGTCTTTGGGGTCGTTGGTGGACAACATGGCTCTTGTCGCCTTCTAAACAATCCAGTGGAGAACATTGACTAGATGTGGTCTCCTGCTATTCAGGTTGTACTCGCGAGGATGGCAGGGACTGCATAAATAGACTCCGGGACGGGTTATCTTAGGATAACGTTGGAAACCGCGGTAGATTTCTAAAGGGAGATCCAGTGATTTTTCCAAACGCTGAAGATGACCACTGAACGGGTTTTAGTGAGTAAAAATCTCCACATAACTCTGAATTCCCTCCAGAAGACAGAGTATCGTTTCGAGGATTCATACTCTCGAAACAAAAAAAAGAAAAGTAATTTCACTAGCTACAACGTCATTCTAACTGGAATACAGTAATGTTTACACATTACTGTTTGGTAGTAGTAATAGGCGCGGCGATGATACCTACCTAGACGATTTTGACCTACAAAAACTTGTCAGCAGTGAAGTACCACATTATAAATATCGGCCTAAAGACGTTTCAAAAATATCTGTTCATTATAATATGGTCCATTTACAAATTTTTTTTTTAAATTAAGCATGTTAGTTTTGCGAGGGTATAAATAAAAACAGACGACAAAACCAGCGCAGTCGCGTTCCGTCCACCGGAGGGATCGGACGTCCTAACAAAATGTTATGTCGACCGAGTAATATAAGTGGATTATTATAGAATATACCATATTGAACAAATGAGCAGTGCTCAAAAAATGTATGTGACCGTTTTTTTTTTTTAAATATTTCTGAAGTTGTAATATACACCACAAAATACGTGTTATACCCGTAAAAATACTTAATCATCATCCAGGACATAAGCCTCCCCCAAAGTTCTCTACGTCGACCTTCACTAGATCGTCGGACCACTTAGTGGGAGGCCTGCAAACAATGCGTCGTCCGGTGCGCGGTGCGCTGTTATATATATATATATATATATATAACAGCAGGGACGTAAATTGGTTGATGTGTGTATATATATAGTACAGTCGGTCTGTACATTCAAATTATGAGTACTGTATATTATGTCAGTGGCCAGTTGTTGGTAATATTTTAACTGTGGCTTAATGCGTTCGTCAATCTAGATAGCTGCATGACCTAGATGACGAGGGTACGTAGGACGAAGACAAAACCTTCCTATACAAATTATTTATCCTCTACGTTTCATTGTTATTAATAAAATGAAATAAAAATATTACAAAGTTATGTATAAAATATAGATGCAGATTAAATATCATTTGTTGAAGAGTAGGTATTCATATTTTACTGGTGGTGGTAGGTCTCTGTTGCCGTGGCTTGGTCACCCACGGTGAAGCTGAGAGAAACCTACCCGAAGTGTGCCGGTGGGCTGAGGGGGCAGGCTTGCACTGCCCTTTGCAGCCGTGGTGGAGCAGCAGAGGGAGAGGAATAGCGATATAGTTTCTCGCTGCTTTACTTATCCTGCGCAGCTGTATAACGGATGACGGCGGAGCCCAAAACTAGATCCAGAATCAAACAAGATGTGGTACTGTATAGGACACTAAGTAACGTCACTTTGTTATGAGCAGGGGTAACACTCATCATCAAGTGATCGTCCCGCTTGTAAATGTTTTTATATTAGACGAAACAACAAAAACGCAATTGACATACATTTGTTCCCGTTTTACTTGGCACACATAAGTGGGCTCATACTCCGCGGGCACTCCTAGCTGATTTCGCGAGGGTCGGGTCGAGGGTTCAGGCTATCGCCTGCCCCGCGATACTGTCACGAGAAATCGTAACGTTGCGAAATCTCGTACTATTGTAATCAACACATGATTTGTGAATATTTTCGTCTATAAATATATTAATTATTTATAACTACACTGTTACAACTATAGTGTTTCGCTGGTATAAAATACCAATGGAGGACCTCGGGGTCGGAGCCGAGTCTGTTCGTACCATATGCTCCTAAACCACTGTCGTCCACTGTCCATGTTTGTCAGTTAAATAAGTACGAGTACATATGTCCCACGGGAATGTTCGCAAACGATAAATCGTGATAGCCTGCTTAATTTTATATCACACGAACACAAGCCATCGTGTTTTGTATCACCATCACCACGACGAGACGAACGACACGTTCTGATGGTAAGTAATACGTAGTAAGTATATCGTATGCACAGCACCGCATTGCGCTCGTCGGATGATACGTGAAATGTTTCACTAGTCGCAGCGTCGTTCAAACCGGAACACGGTAATATTTACACACTGCTGTTTGTCTCTCCAGTGTGATCTCCAGGCATGGAGACCTACCATCATTATTATCTTTGTAAACCTGCCGCTATAATACTTTGGATGGACGCACTTCACCATCTTCATTCACTGCTGATAGGTCTCTGCTGCCCGAGATCGTCTAGGCAGGCACCACCGTAGATCCTATTGCAGCCGACAAACAGTACTAGGCAAATATCATTATGTTTCGGTTTGAAGGGCGTTGCAGCTGGAGAAATTACTAAGGTAATGACACTTATAGCTCAAGGTGACGAGCTCAATGTGGTACACGGCACTCGAAAACTTCATCATATAGGTTACAAGTAATCGTTTCCGGAGTATGTCTATTTAAACAAGGAGTATAATGGTGACTGATGAAGTTATACTCCCGTGATGATGTAAAGCTTGTTAAGATATTTACACAACAACACATTGCGATCGTCGCCGTAAACTTCATAGTTTTTTTGAATTAGTGGTAAGTGCACTTAAATCAGTCTTTATGCTTTTAGGGTTGACTTGCAGAAAATGGTCACCAGCTCTACCGCCGAACAATATCGTGTTCTTATAACGAGATATACCACCATATACCTCAAGGCGAGGAGTACGAATTGGTAGTGTATATTATCCTTACTAGCAATACGTTAAGACCAGGAGTATTATTAACTATCATATGAACCTTTTGCTCGTCTCGTAGCTTAGTAGTTTAAAAAAAAAACTGCAGTTATTGTAACTTAAAATGAGTGAAACTGTGGTTGTTTCAGTATGGTCCAATGGCTAAAAAAGTTATGACATACATTTTTTTTAATCCCCAAAACATGCACCGACAGGTGGGCGAAAGGCGTTAGACCGTACAAGAGTATTTTTTTTTGGGCTCTATCGAAAGGACTTTGGCCCCTCGTTTTAAGAAAACAATAAACAATACTAGAGACATTTGACATTCCTTTCTTAGTTTATTTTCATAGCTTTCGAACACAATACATGCAATATATAAACTATTTATGGTACTAAACCGTTTGTTTTTATTTTATTTTCTATATAAAGAACGTACGGCTATTATAGAAAACAATCATTTCAGAATTTAATACAAAAACATTAGCCATTAATGAGTTTTAACTGGAACATAGTAAACATGGTTTTTCTGGTGGTAAGGCTTTTGCAGTACATAAACTAAAATAATATTATATATTATTAAACTATTATTTCGTATTTACCCACATACTTGTTTTTCTTCTATTTTCTTTATAAATCGTATATATAAAGTTGTATAATAAAATATTTTCCAATAACATAACCTGTATTTAATATTAATGTTTTAACATGATTAAATAATTTCAAATAATTAAAAACGTTTTATCTTCAACGACTAGTTTAATTGAAAACATTTATAATTATTAATACTAAATAAAAGATATATTTTGTTTCATTAAAAATCTACTTACATGTGATAAATGGAAATATATGTACACACTCAACTTTTGGTATTACTTCACACGCGTATTTTTTAACGAGATGGCGGACGACACAACCACCCCTCACGAGACTCGTCGCGCTACTGACTGCGTTTAAGTTTACTCTTTCGTAGTTCGTTGAATGCATTGCCCCTGCCTCTTTGAAATTAATGTAAGGAATCCACACTTTCAGTCCAGTCGGGAAAAGTCTTAATTAATAATAAAATAAATAATTATTTATATAACAAACTTGCAAATTTCGCGTAAATAAAAAAAATTACATAGAATTAGCTTAGTCCCGGAAGCATTTTTTAAGTTTCTATAATGCTTGATGTTTATGATAATATGAATAATTAAATAGATAAATAGTTTAGTAAACACTTGCATAATATAAAAATGAAACCAACAGGCATGAGAAAAACGAAACACTTACACAATGATTATTAAAAATCGATAACAATTACAGAACATTTCCATTTCATGTGTAGGGAAGTACTGCAAAAGGCCCAAGCTCAATACAATAAGTTCCCATAGTGACAACACTGATTTTTAGCCTCCAACCTTCTGGAGGAGACCGTAGTAAATGTAATATAAATAGAATGATGCAAATGTCATAAAAGTTATTTATTAAATGATCTGGATTAGTGATTAACAACACCCCTGCAACTCCATTACGAGAAGAAACCCTGAAAAATCCCTTCTAAGCTAACCTCTAAATAGCAGCAGTAACATGTCTACCAAATTTTGAGAATTAGAAAAAAAACTACTCTATGTTACCTATACTTTTTATGTTGCACTTGTTTTCCAAAGTAAACTAAAATTAGTGTTTACACTACACACATAAATGTACCTACACCTAATATAGGAACTGCGACACAAATATACATACGAGAATAATAGTACTAGTATTTTTCTGGTCCTCCTTCATATCCGACATTTGTATAGTTTAATATGGTGACAGTAGTAGTAGGGCAAGCGTGAGCGAACGCTTTGCAAATTAAATTCGAACACACAGTGAGCTCTTTTAAATAAGTTCGTGGCATCTGTTTGATTGAAGAAGACGCATAGGATTAAAATTAAAAAGAGTAAACAAACGTACGTTGTTAGCGGCCAGTATTTTTAGTAACTAAAGTTTACTAAAAAGTATGGTTATGATTAATTTTATTATTTGAAGTTTGTGGGGTTGTGAAAGTTCATAAATTTTAATGTACAAAGTGTGATTAGTGTATATTTAAGAATGTTCGAAAAAAATTAAATTTTAACGAATTCGTACGTGTAAAATTTATAAACAATATAATATTAATTACTACTCTCTGTGGTTATAAATGAATAAATTTAAATTTTCAGCTGATAAACGTAACTGTTGTATATAGGTTTCTCCCAAAAGAATGTAATGTAATACTTTACTACTTACTAACACAAATTTGGAATTAAATACATAACACAATATTAATTTATTCCGAAACCTATTTATAAAATATAGGGTGCCATACAAATACAAACATAATCTATCTTTAAGATTACTTTACATACGAAGTCAAATATTAATAATTATAAACCCGTTTTTAAATGTGTATAAAAATAAATGGCGCCAAAATTGATGACTGAGGCCGGAGATATCACGCCATTACCACTTACCATAGCAGCTGTACGACGTATTGTCAATGTAATACAAAATAAAACAGAATACTGCCGCAGTAAAATAACCTCTATCACATACTGTTATGGTTGACACTGGATGTAAATATTTCATAGCGAACACGATAAGGAGCTGCTATTATTAATAGGATGTGACGATTTTATTGGGGTACCAATGAAAGATGTTTTTTGTTAAACAAATATACTATCGTTACTTAGAATATCTTAAATTGTCTCTCTCTTGATTACTTCTATTTATTTTGGTATTCTATCCAGTGGTGGTTTTAATATTAGTACAAAATATTTTAATACTTTTGAATTAAAAAATGGTATATTTCTATAGAGCTACGACGTGTTAGGTATATATTGTTTATATGGAAAATAAAAATTTAAAATTGAAATTTTGTGATATAAATTGAAATTAATATATACTTAACATAATTTCTCGATGCTTAAATATTAAAGGCCTCTTTGTTTTATTAAACAACTTTAGCAAACTACGTCAGTGTTTAATTTTCATGTTATTTGTTGTTAATAGGTAAATTCAATATCATCATCAGCCGATAGACCTCCACAGCTGGACATAGGCCCTCGCCCAGAGATTTCCACATCGATCGATCACGCGTTGGTACTATAATAGGTAAATTATGTAGTGATATAATCGTGTATCTTTTTACAACAAACTACCATAAAATTATTTCAAGTACATGATTATTTAAAATAAAAAAAATTTTGTGTGTTTTATTGGGAAAATGTAGTTGTTAATAATATTTCCTTCTTTCTGGCATGCTTCAAATATTTTATTTTTATAAACTATATCGTTCATCTGTCATTGTCATCAAAGTGTCAATAATAATGTTAACATTTGAAAATGCCTGGCGCCGTATGTGAAATTATTGATGATATTGAAGATTTAATATCATCGCAGGATATCACGCCCAAAGAGAGGTACGCTAGTAGGAAAAATGTGAACGCGAGATCTAAAAAACGTCAGGTAAACAAAGAAAAAGAAGAACCTGTTGAGAAAATAGTGCTTGAAAGTGTTGTGCCAGGTATAACCTATATTTTGTTTTCATTTTTAAGAAAAAAAAACATTTTTTAACTAATATTAATGTTTAAATTGGTTGTGGTCCTACTATACTTCGCCAACTGTGTTATGTAATATATTATTCAGTAAAATCAACATTGCTGTAAAAATGTGTAACTATTAATTGAAACTGGTTATTGTAAAAATAATAATGAAATGAGGTATTTTTCATTATAAATAATGAGACATAATGAAACAATATGTTAAATCTTATTAATTACACTATTAATTACACTATTTCAACAATCTTTGTGTGCTTTCAATACAAAGCTCTCTTTTAAATTTTCCTTACTTTTCCAGGTACACAAACAATATATGTCAAGACATGGGGATGTGCCCACAATAACTCTGATTCAGAGTATATGGCAGGGCTATTGGCTGCACATGGGTATCCACTTACTGAAGATAAATGGCAGGCACAGCTGTGGCTCCTGAACTCTTGCACAGTAAAAAGTCCTGCTGAGGAGCATTTTAAGTATGTTGATCATTTCAAGTGTTGCCAATAATTAATGTCTGATAATTAATATATTCATCCTGTTATTATAACATCTTTAATCTGAATTTTAATATAATTAATTTTTATTAATGAAATACAAAAGGTATAAAAATATGTTTGAAAAAGTTCATATTGCTTCATATTTTAGCTTTGTGTGCAAATGTAATCTCAATAAAAATACATTTTATTGTCAATGATCACAGGAATGAGATTGAGTTAGGTAGGAGTCGCGGCATCCATGTGGTGGTGGCAGGGTGTGTGCCTCAAGGAGCTCCTCGCGTTAACTACCTGCAGGGCTTGAGTGTGGTGGGAGTGCAACAGATAGACCGTATCGTGGAGATTGTGGAGGAAACGTTAAAAGGTGGACTCTCTCATATTATTCATGTCACATATCTAGATTAACCATTGATTAATAAATATTTGTTGTATAGGTCACACTGTCCGCCTGTTTGGTCAAAAGAAAACGGGGGAAGGTCGTAAGGCTGGTGGGGCATCTCTCCTACTGCCGAAAGTTCGCAAGAACCCTCTCATAGAAATCATACCGATTAACACGGGTTGCTTGAACCAATGTACATACTGCAAAACTAAACATGCCAGAGGCGAACTTGGAAGTTATCCTCCAGAGGAAATTGTTGAGAGAGCTCAGCAGTCTTTTAAAGAGGGTGTCTGTGAGATATGGTTGACCAGTGAAGACACCGGTGAGTATATAATAGCTTCTAAGTCATATTTTCTTCCATCCCAGTAACCTGTCCATTTGGTATGTCTTCATTTCAGGTACGTACGGCCGCGACATTGGTACATCGCTCCCTGAGCTACTGTGGAAGTTAATTGACGTGATCCCTGAGGGCTGTCGTCTGCGTCTGGGTATGACTAACCCACCGTATATACTAGAGCATCTGGACGAGGTCGCGAAGATCATGCACCATCCTAGAGTTTACAAGTATGTATGACAAATTCATTCTATTTTGTTTTCCTCAATCTGATCGCCAAACTTCAATTTGAAGAGGGCACCTAATGATGATGATGATGAATCTCCAAAACTGTGGTCTACAGTTATAAAAATTGGCATGACGATGGACATGTTTACACTTTTTTATTTAATGAATCAACAAGACAAATGAGATGTTCACCTGATGGTATCATATACATAGTACCACTTCGCCCTCCTCACATGAGACATAATGTTGAATTTCTTTAGATCAGTAACATTAGCTACAGCGCCCTTCAAACCGGATCACAGTACTGTTTGTCGGCTGCAATAGGCGCTGCAGTGGTACCTACCTAGATGATGAGAATATTGGTATATTGGTGGTATATTTCTGTGTATAGAGACTGTCTGTGTAGGAGCACTCCAGGGTTTCTGTTGCGAAGCGGTGCTGCTGGTTTGAAAGGTGTTGTAGCTGGTGAAACTACTACACACTACTAATATATTCACAGGTTCCTCCACGTACCGGTGCAGTCCGGCAGCGACCAGGTTCTGTCCGACATGAAGCGGGAATACACACGCGCGGATTTCGAGCTGGTGGTAAATTTCCTCAGGGAAAGGTGAGTGTGGTGTACACAAGTGAGCCTTTACAATAATTTATCTTATGCTGTTCCTTTGAAGAGTTCTAACCATTAGTTGATGCTTATGACTCCTGGACTTGAACCCAATAGATGAGATGGTTGTTGCTGTATCATGCTGACTGATGTTAGTGAGAGTGAGCACTGTGTAAAATTGAAGTCATGTTCAAATAAAAAAAATTGGATTGTTTGTGGATGTAATGCATCTTCCTGACGCAGGGTGCCCGGCATGACGATCGCCACAGACATCATCTGTGGCTTCCCCACCGAGACGGAGGTGGATTTCGAGGATACGATGGCTCTTTGTATGAAGTACAAGTTTCCGTCGCTCTTCATCAACCAGTTCTTCCCCAGGCCTGGCACTCCGGCCGCCAAGATGCCCAGGGTGAGTGTGACAAACGATACTCTCTGCTGGTGGTAATTATTGCTTACAACATCTTACCAGTTCAGATAAATTACCAGTAATTGGAATTGTTATGATTAATAGTAGATAAACATATTTGGGTTGTTGGTAATGATAAATTACTGCTCTCCACACAAGTCCCGAATTCATGAACGGATCCAGCAGGTGCCCGGGCAAGACGTGAAGAAGCGCACGAAACGGCTTTCGGACTACTTCCGCTCGTACGAGCCGTACGGGCACAAGGTGGGGCTGGTGCAGCAAGTGCTCGTGACAGACACGTCGCACGACGGCAACTACTTCGTGGCCCACAACGAGTTCTACGAGCAGGTGCTGGTGCCGAAGGAGGTCAGGTACATGGGCAAGATGCTCACTGTAAAGATAACGGGCGCGAGTAAGTTCTCCATGGTTGGGGAGCCTATCGACAAGCCGAAGGTGGTGAGCGTCGCGCCGCCGCTGAAAAAGGGCGCGGTGTCCGGGGCGCCGCGTGCCGAGCGCGCGCCCCGGTTGCCGCTTCCGGTGTGCGTGCTGCTCGCAGCGCTCCTCTTCAGACTCGTCTGGATATTTTTATAGCTAAAGTTTTAGCTAATAAAGTATTATTATTTAAGAGTAATGCGTTTTATTTTCTACGGAAGTATATAACCGGAAACTGCGCAGTGCGTATCGCTGGGTGCTGATCAGGTTGTCGAGGGCGTGGCGAGCTCGCTTGGAATCCTACTCGTATGTTGACAGCCGGAACACAGCGATGCATGCTGCTATCACCGTAGATTTACAACACGAGGATTCTGTTTTTTTATTCCATTAAGCAACTAGACTAGCTGGATGTTCACCTGATGGTAAGTGATACGCCCGCCCATAACTTGATGCTAGCTAAGATGGTATGCACCACCTTCCGCTCGTCGCCTTACGAGATGTTGAGGCTCGTTACCCCGAGTAATTACACTAATTACAGCGCTCTTCAAACCGGAACACAGTAATATTTGCACAGTGCTGTTCGTCGGCTGCAACAAGACTGGCTGCGATGATATCTACCTAAATGGTCTCCAGCAGCAGAGCTAGCCAAGTGAGTTCGGTAAAACCCAACCAAGTTTTTTGTACTCCTTAATCATGACCCAGGATTCAGGAACTGCACCAGGCACGCAGTGAATATGTACACCTCGGTTGTTTATAGTTGCACTAGATTCTTTTTATATCCATCTCCATCCACTTTACTTAACGAAGCGACGAGGCGAGTTTGCTGTTCACCTCGTGGTAAATATTACGCCTGTCCATAACAAAGCGGCGTTAGTTGGGATGGTATACACTATACCACGTTGCGCTTGTCATTATGAGATATAAAGTATTGTGTCTCCGTACCACAGTAATAACCCTAGCTACAGCGCCCTTCAGACCGGATCACAGTAATGTTTGCACACTGCTGTTAGTCGGCACCAGGAGGAGCCGCGGCGGTACTTAGACCTTAAACAGCAGACAGGCAGCAAATTTTTGCTAATGCAAGTTGCGGTGGAAAGGAGACCACCGGTCAGGAGATTAAAGACTGAACAGGCATTTCTAAAAGAGCAGAATTTCTCATTTAAATAATATAAAATGAAAAAAAAACCAAACCGAATAATTTGTTGTACGTTTTATTTCCACATTTTGAGATACTTTGCTTTTATCTATACATCATTTTTTTTACACAATCACATATAATACATATACGGTAATGCGCAACGCTTGTGCTGGAGCGAGCCGCGGGCGCCGAGACACGCACGCACACACACACACATACATACATACACACACATACACAATATTTATACAAACTAAATGAGGGAAAATAAAAGGATTAGGAGGGAAAAAGAGGGGTAAGGAATACTTCATAACAAGTCACGGGGCGCACCCAACCTCACCAGCTCGTGGTGCATCCTGTTGATCAATAAACGAGGCTCTGGCTCCCACCAACCCGCATTGGGCCAGCGGAATAGGAAATAGCGCAACTCCCCTTCTAATATAAACCCCTGCAATCGACGGCCACAATAGCCCGGTGTTACGAACAGCCGTGCTGACTGCAGCGCAGGACTGAGATCTGCGGGCTGTGTCTAGCAGTGGACCACTACCGGTTGAAGGAAGGTTGAGGAAGGAAAATATTGAAACTTTTTTTTATATAAATATTAATTAAAGTAACTAACTTTATAACTAACATATTAAGGTGCAGATAGTTGTTCGTTGAAAGAAATCTTTTAACGACGGATAAAAATACTGATTGTCCAATCACACACACACACACACACACACACACACACAGACACACACACATATATATATATCAAATCGCACATTCGGCTCCGCGCGTGCTCGTAACATACAATTTTCATATATTCATTGTGAAACTATTCCACTGGAGGAAATTGTTCACGGAACTTCCGATACATTCGTATATATATATATTAAGTCAGCTCTAAATTTAACATACTGCGATCCCATTCGCCCAATGTCCACTAGTGGGCGTATGTGTACACCGAGTAACGCTTATGTTATCCGCCACGCTCTGCCAACAAGCCAAATCTATCCAGTAGAAATAGTCTCACGCCGAATTAACACATCTACATCCGGCGCCGGAAGTAATACCTCGGGCGCCAGCCAAGCGTCCGTAGCAAACCGGAAATAAGCTAAAAATTAAAATGTTTACGCTAAGTAATTCTTATACAAGTAAAATAAATAGTTACATAGAAACTTTACTACATCCGTTAGGAGATAATACATTGACGTAACACTCGTATATGTTACTATAATTTTTTTATCACTTTCGCTATCATAAAAATACTACAGTACAGTAAGCATGCCAGTAAGGTAAGCTGGCAATAAAAAAATAGATAAATAGATAAATTGGCAGAAACGGAGCAACCGTGTGGTAAATATGGCAGCGTCTCATTATAGGAATGAGTTTATGTTCTGTTTGTTTGTTTGTTTACGTAATAAAATATGTCGCTATGCGTGAGCACCGTGGTCTGTTTGTATCCGGTCCGTCGCCGGAAGTGAGCCCCGCCAACGTCCGCCGACGTTTCCGTTATGTACAACAACGGCCGAAAGTTTGATCTAAACACAAAACCTGATGGTACCATTCATAGGATTGGATGAGTAAATTGGAGTATACTACTAAGGCACCGGCGGGAATCCGGTTCGAAGGACCTGAACATCATCAGCCGTCTACTACTAGACAAAGGCCTCCCCCAAAGATCTTCACATCGATCAGTCCTGTGTTGCTCGTATCATCCAGTGGGTTCCTGCGATTCTCACCAGGTCATCGGTAAAAGAAATCAAATTAAATAAAAAAAAATAATCACATTAATTACTTGGTAATTAATATACAAGGAATATTTCAGTGATGAAATTGATATTGTGAGGGGTGTAAGGGCTCCCGCACAACAACTTAGGGGACCCAAGCCAACATCACCTGCTCGTGGTGCAGCCTGCTGATCAACAAACGAGGCTCTAGCTACCACCAACCTGCTTTGAACCAGCGTGGTGGGAAATGGCCCAAATCTCCCCCATATGAACCCCTAAATAGGATAGCCCCTAGTGTCCAGCGGTACCAGAGGACATCCAGATTGTATGTGGAGATCTTTGGGGGAAGCCTGTATCTAGCAGTGGAAGCTCATCATGATTTTGATGAAAGTTATCTCTTATATGAAGATGATGAAGATTCTTCGGTGCTTGGAGTTTAGTGAATATTGACAGAGAATCAGAGATCAAAGCAGCAGCCAGTCCAGGTGTGCTTTCCGTTTGTGCAGGAAGTGGTATTGTTGAAGATATCTATGAACTTACAAGAGCCTCTTAAAGCATCAGATAGAGGACAAGGATACGGGAAGATGCAGAGCATTTAAAACGGGCACTAAGGTCCGGAAGACGTAATGTTGGCAGGGCCCCAAGCAGGTGGTCCGAAGATCTGGTGAAGGTTGCTCTGTCCAGCGGTGACCACTAACGGCTGATGATGATAATTACGCGTCGGTCTCGTTAACGAGGTGGACATTTGGGGTGACAATAGGACGGTAAAGATTTAAAGGTGATGTGACCGGAACCCTTCAGCTCCATGTTGTATATATCATTCACGTCCGGCACCGTCGGCGGGATTGGAAGCTTACATGATAATTAAGGCTAGAATATATTCATATAAATACTAGATCTAGTATTTGGCTTTTTTCAGACGTGCGCCGGAAAAAACTATCATTTACATGGATAAATTATTATACGCGGTCATAACTAAGTAACGAACTATTTGAGAAAGGTAGAATATTTTTTTTTTGAAAAGCATCAAATGGAATAGGAATTTTATGCCTACCTTCAATATGATAGTTTGTTTACATTGCGTTCAAAGGACACGAAGTGAAGCGCCAACATTAGCATAAATAGTTATCTCACAAATTACTTTAATAATTATGATAATTTTTTTTGTTTTTACAAAAAATCTTAATAGTTAAAAGTAGCACGTTGAACGAGTCGGTTTATTGTAGTTAGTGGTTTTTGTTGTGGGTAGTTTGAAATTTCCAATTGACGTTAGCAGTACAAATTGTTACAAGGCAAAAAAAGGCAGGGGAGCATGCTGGAGTAGATAGGAAAAATGAGAGGGAAAGAACGAGAAAGGGGTGGGTAGGTGCAAGAGAGAGGATAGTAGAAGAAACAACAAAAGAAGCAAGAGGAGAGTATGAGGTATACGAAAGGACAAGACAGTGGAATGAGTAGAGTATGAAGTATAAGAAAGGACAAGAGGTGGGAGTGGAGGAATAAGGAATAAAAGTGGGAGAAGGAACAAACAGAAAAAGGAGAGGGCAAAAAGGAGAGATAGGAACGTTTAAAGATTATTTAATTTCAGTACCATACCATATGTGACAGTTAATGGGCTAGTAGTTAATTTCTGCCCGCAGGCAGGCAATGTTTGGCTCAGCGTACCGAAACCTGAACACTTTGTTGCAGCTCACACAACAATGTACACCTGTGCACGGAACAATCTAGTGCACCTAATTTTGTCTATACTTTATCTAGAATTATATACACCGGTGTGCATGCTTAAATTTATATATGTCATATATATATATACAATTTAAGTCAACGTTCAGTCTGTGTCAGCATGCAGTACATTGGGAGTGATTTCTTTTGTCTATATATTCGTCTATTGGTTATGATTGTTATATTAAAGTAGTATATGTATATATATATATATTTATATCATAGACAATTGTATATATATATGTGAGTTAAAATACAAAATGCCGCATAAGCGTTTGTATGTATATAAAGTGTGTACGAAAACCTGTCCATGAAGTTAATTAAAAATTTCTACTTGAAAATCTAGAAATTGATAGGAACCTTTTCCATGAAATTCGTGAAAACATCTTGATGTATTCTATAAAAAAAACAATTTCGTGAAATAGTCTTCGTGAACTTCACAATAATCAATTCGTGAAGTTCACAAAGATCTGATGACAAATTGAAATGCCTTTCGTCCGTGTCGTCCGCACGGATGGGTAAATGAAAAAAACAATTGAATAGATTAAAAGTTATGTCGGTGTGGGCGTGTAGCAATGCTGAGTGCGGAGAGGAACTTGACCCTGCTGCTGGTGGCAGAAGGTTCCTCATTCCACCGATGGCCGCGAGCTCACTCGTCCGGCTCCGTGCCGAAATACCGGTCGCCGAAGTTTCCTATGCCGGGCAACACGTAGAACTTCTCGTTGATCTCCGGATCGAGAGCGGATGTCACTATTTTCACCTGAAAACACGTAACAGGCATATTCCATGAGAAATTTAAAAGTAAATTAAAAAAAAATTGAACCGGAAATAGGATATTGAATAAACATTTCTTTAAATATTCTTCACTGAAGTATCGAGACAAGCGGACGTTCACCTAAAAGTAAGTGATACGTCTACTCATAACAGTATGACGTAGTTAGGATGATATACACTGCACCACACTCGTCACGTTGACATATAAAACATTTAGTCTAGTTTGCCCAGTACTCATCGCTACAGTGCCCTTCAAACCGGAACACAGTACTGTTTGTCGTCAGAAATAGGAGCTACGGTGGTACCCACCTAGAAGGTCTCCGGCAATAGAGACTTACTATAATCATCGTTATCGTCAGCCCATAGACGTCCACTGCTGGACATAGGCCTCCTACAATGATTCCCACATCAATCGAGCAGGGATTCATTTGGGGGGGATTTGGTCTGTTTTCCACCACACTGGCCTAATATGGGTTAGTGAGTAGCCAGCCTCGTTTGTTGATTAGCAGGCTGCAGCACGAGCTGGTGGGGCTGGCTTGGATTCCGTGAGTTCTTGTGCAGGGACCCTTACACCCCAAAGACTTACCATCAATATATCTTAATTTAGTCCTAAAGCTTATAAATAAATTTTCTTCATCATCACAGACTATGCACAATTTTTTTACTTGAGCGTAGTAATTTTTGAAGTTTAGTGGTAAAACAAAGTGATGGTAAAGTGGAGATCCATTTAGGTTAGAAATTTTAAACTAATTTTGGAAACTGTAGACTCAAGCGGACCGGACTTGGAGACATAGATGTGGAAGGGGGAATCTTCGAAAAATACTCTGCTTCTGGAGGGAAGGCACGGTTATGTGCGATTCTTACTCACTAAAACCCTCTCTGGAGATCTGCATCAGTGCATTCAGAGAGGCTCCGGGATCTCTTATGGAATGCACAGGTGCCTCTCTACATTTTGTTGTCCACCTCTCTGAGTAGCAACCTAACCCTTCTAGGCACCATCGCTGAGCGCACATACAAATTGACTTATCCGACTTATCGTAGTAAAGTGCCCACCTGTGGGAACGCGTACGCGATGGAGTGGACTCCGATTTCGGCCATGAGCAGCGAGACAAGGCTGATGTTGTGCTCCGGCACGTCGTGGTCGAGCAGAACGCGTATCGCCATGATGGCAGCCGCACCCGTCGCCACCGTCGCGTCCATAAGGATCACGCGGTAGTCCTTGATGTCCTTCGGCAGCCGCAGGTAGTACAGCTGGCGGAGATGAGACATAATCAAACATTTAAAAATCCTACCATATGGACACCTACCACATCGTGTGGGAATCTTGGGAGAAGTCTACGTCAAGCAATGGACGTCTATCGGCTGATGATGAAACATCTTAACTAGCGCCACATTATTATGACTAGTGAAATCGATTACCATCAGGTGAATGTCCTGCACCTCTGTTCTCTTAAGCTAAATGTGTGTATGATCGGTATACCTCCGGCTCGTCGGTCTGCTGGTTGGTCTGTATGAGGATCTTGCCGATCCTGATGTCCTTGCACACGTCGCAGACGGCCTGCTCCATCGTCTCGCCCGCGCGCAGTATCGACACACCGCAAATCTTCTCTACGTCGCATTTACGACCTTATTACAAAAAATAAGACAATTTTTTCAAAAATAGAATAACAATCAGTTCCGGACGAGGATAAATCTGTGAGACTATCTTCTGGCAATGTCTAGCGTTGGACTCATATCACCAGATGATGAAGATATGTAGAAGTTTTAATAGTGGCAAATTTATTTTAAGGATGTCTCTAAGGATATCTAGTTGTCAGCTGGTTTCATCTGATGGTGAGTGAGGTGGTTAGTGGAGGAATATGAAGTTCCATTTCATCATGTCGTACAGAGCAGGTATACACACAGAGATGCCGCCCACATCACCCCATCACTAACAACCCCCACTACAACTCTGCTCTCAGCGTACAGTGAAAGTAGAGTTGTTTGTTTGGTTCTTCCTTTGTCATTGTCTTGTGGTCCTGGTATTTTGTAATCGACGAACAGGTGCCTCCACCATGGTGGGTATGTGGAGAAATTCAGGGAGCTACGAAAAGTCAACTAAGAATGGAACTATTTCATCAGCGTCTGTTTCAGCACCTCTATAAGTGAAACCCTGCGGAGTGTCGACGTCTGCCGGTGAGTACGGCAGCAGCGAGAGCGCGAACTCGATCACCAAACGCATCAGCCGCTTGGAGTAGAAGATGAACTCGTCCCGGGATGTATCCTTGTTGCGGATGAACGTGTGCAGACCCTGCACCTGGTGGAATAGGACGATGTGGATGAACAATTGGTCATTATATGTTGCATGAAGTCGGAGAACAGCTTCGTGTTTCAAAGTGATGATCACAATGTGGTGCTGTGTATATCATTCTAACCAGGGTTGCTGGGTAGATGTGATCACTTACTCGTATCATACTTATCAGGAAAACAATGAGTTTCATTGTTTCCTTTAAGTAATATCGTCGTACAGTAACATAGCGAGGTTGTAAAGGAATGGGTCAACAGTTCTTCCAGGATATAAGTTGACTTTTAGAGGATAAATATCACACTAAATTTATTTAACTATCCACACCTTGCTATGGTGCCAGAGACAGATAGGAACTCGAGATGAGCTAAAAAGCTCCTCTTAACTTTTCACCAGCAAGGGATAGTTTAGTTCTCAACAGCCAAGAGTGCAGAGTTGACTCGGAGGCAGTTACCTGCGGTGTGTCCTTCAGCACGTATAAAGAGCCCGGCAGTGGCTGTCCAATGTGTGCGATGGCGAGTTTCTCGCGTACCTTGAATCCTCGCTGTCAACAAGTTAACGTAATTTATCAGATGATGTGGTGAAGGTTGCGCTGGATGTGAGCAGCACAGGATCGATCGATATGCAGATTTTTGGGGCAGGACTATGTTCAGTAGTGGAAGTCTATCTGCTGATCATGATACATAATTTTTATTTATAACGGGTTAAGAATTGAACTCCACTTCATGTGGCCTTAGATGACATTGAGGCTGATAGTGAAACGGTGACACAGAAGAGCGGAAGAGGCAGCAGATACAGAATACGAACGTGGGAGAATATCCTACCATCTACCAAACTTAATAATACGTGGTCTCCGAATTGGATCAGGGACGTACGTGTTATAGCGCAAGAGCTTGGTAAGTGGTCAATGGAAGCAGTGAAATATATGTCCGTGCACTCACCAGCTGCAGCTGCTTGTGCACGTGCTGCACGATGAGCTGTATCGCGACCTTGTTCTCGCCGCCGCGCGGCACTATGATGTCCGCGTGCGCCATGCACGGCGCTATGTAGTTCTGGTAGGCGGGCTTCACGTACGTCATGTACTGCTTTAGCACGCCCTCGAGGTCGCGCCCGCGCTGCACGATGTCACTGCGAACACCACCATCGTGCCGCAGCCAAATAGACACAGACTTATACGCCAAAAATAACTTTTAGCCCTATCTACAGTTAGATGCTTGTATTGTCTAGACGTGGACATCTTTGGGAGAGGCCTGTGTCCAGCAGTGGACGTCTAGCGGATGATGATGTTGATAAAATGAGATAATCACAAAAATCTTTTTGGTAGTTAGAATGTTATTACTGATGTGATGCAATTCACAACCAGAGGCTACTGCTCTCATAAAGCAAGTCTACGAAGACTACACTGGCCCAGTTTGATAGCTGGTGAATTTACTATATTACAAACGTCCGTTTCAACCACTTAGTATTAGGTGAATGTGAAAGCATGGTACAGTTATTATTCCTGAAAATTGCACAAGTCGCGCTGTCAATCTGTGACTTAGAAAAGGAAGATTTAGGTTTAATAAATTAATAAAATCTAAGGGATCCCGTACAACAACTCACGGAACCCAAGTCAACCTCACCTGCTCGTGGTGCAGCCTGTGCCAACAAACGAGGCTCTGGTTCCCACCATCCGCTTTGGGTCAGCGTGGTGGGAAATGTCCCAAATCCCCCCATATGAAGCCCTACATAGGACAGCTTTTAGTGCCGAGCGGTACTGGAGGACATGCCGACTGTATGAGGAGATCTTTGGGGGAGGCCTATGTCCCGCAGTGGACCTTTATTCGCTGATGATAGAATGATAAATTAAAAAAATACCTTGATATTTATATATATATCTATCAATTTAAGTAACAATGGCTCACCGCCTGAGCCGCCTGGCGAGCCGGATATCCGCGTCGGTGTCCACGAACACCTTCATGTCCAGCATCCGCACTACGTCCGCGTTGTAGAACGCCAGGATGCCCTCGAAGATGATCACGTTCGCGCCATACATGGTTTTCTGCGGGAATTACCACTGGCTCCTTAGGAATACGAATAGTTTTCCCTCATTGATAGAATGCTTGGTTCAGGAGAACGCGCCCAAAGTCAGAGAGGTTCTATTTATTACTATGCATCATCAGCCAATAGAAGTCCCCTACTAGACACATGCCTCCCCCAAAGATCTGCACATCGATCGGTCCCGCGTTTCTCGCATCCAATGGGTTCCCGCGATTCTCACCAGATCTTCGACCTACCTTATGGAAAGGCGTTCCAACGCTACGTCTACTGGTACGCGGGCGTCACCCGAGGACCTTACTGCCCCATCGGCCGTCGGTCCTTCGAGCAATGTGTCCTGCCCACTGCCACTTAAGTCTAGCAATCCTTTGGGCTACGTCGGTGACCTTAGTTCTTCTGCGAATCTCCACATTTCTGATTGGATCGCGCAGAGAAACCGAGCATGGCCCTCTCCATTGCCCTTCGGGTGACTTTCTTCAACCTTTTTACAAGGCCGATTGTCATATATTACTATTACCAGGAGGCATTAGGTCTGCCAACATTACCGCAATCTGGTTGTACCAGAAGTGCTGTAACTAGTGACATCACCAAGACCTACGGACACTATCTAGTTTTAAGAGCAACGTGTTGCTGTATACATCGTAACAAGTGGCTCGATGGTATGGACATATGATTTATCAGATTAGTGTGATTAATGGGGACACCAAATTTAACATCTTGAGCACAGCATGGTAGCGAGATTACTAGCAGGTGGGAATCCAGCTCATCAGATCACTTCGTTGTATAGAGACCAGTAATTTAAAAGAGTATAACAATAAACTCACTGTACGGCTCTCGCGCGAGTGCGTCACGTAGTTGTAAATGGGCACCTCGACCTTCTTGCCCTCGCGCAGCCGCTGTAGCACCGTCACCAGCAGCTCCATGTCGAATGCGTCCGGGTGGTCGAAGTTGTACTCGTTCCGCTCGGCGGCCTGGTGCTGCTTCTCGTTCAGCACCTGGACACAGCTGGCGGTGAATAACGCGATGTGAAATAACACAGACTGTTGGGCTACATCTAATCAGATCATATCAGCAGGTGGGGTTCCAATCAGATACTACTCTCTATCAACCCTGTAATAGCAGGTCTTTAAGAACAAGATAAGGGTAAAAACTTATGTCCTTTTTTAGACTTATGAGAGAAGATTGTAAACCTTCTAACTTCTTGAACAAGGCCGTCTACTTCATGATGAATCCCTATGCCCTTAGAAGTGTAAGTGGTGTACTTACTTTGTAAAAGGAGTCCATGCTGACGATGGTGACCCAAGGTATGTTAAGAGATTCTATGATTTTGGCGGCGACCGTCGTTTTGCCTGATGCGCTCGCACCACAGATGCCTGGGTAAAGTACCAGAGAAATTTTGATTATTGATTGGCTTTATACATAGATCGTCAAACTATCTCTTCATAACATCTGGATCTAAGGATCTCGAGGAAGCTTATCACAGTTACACAGGATACCACAGAAATGTATATATAATTACACTTATCTAGTTATTCTTTGAATAGTGACACAATTGTATATTCTTAGCTTAGCATAACTGCATCCGGGATGCTAAGGCGTTTCCGGTAAAAGCATTCCTCAATGATCGGCCTTCCTGACACTAAATTATTATTCAACATTGAGGTCGTGATAGGCCATTGTAGACGAAAATTTTCGGTTAAAAACTTGACTCTATCTCTACTTAGTTGTCCTTTTTCTCCTACTATCTCTCTTTCTCTTACTATCTTCAAATAAGATTATTGATATGTTTGCAGACTACTATTTGGCGGCATTCGAGCTGCCAGGAGCCATTGTATTGTTGTAAGACACCTAAGGGCTCCAGGTGTGAGAAGATCAAGTGAATTTTATGCTCATTGTACTCATTGCCTTGAGACATAGATGTTAGGTCTCAATTACCTCAGTAGTTCCTCTAGCTACAGCACCTTTAAAACCGGATCACTGTAATGTTCGCATAGTACTGTGTGTCGGCTGCAATAGGCGTTGCGGTGGTACCTAGACAGTCTCCGGCAGCAGAGACCACCAGTAAGTTTATTGGTACATTATCCGCACTTGTCTCATATAATAATATGTCTTTTCGTTTAAAGGAAATGTGAATATAAGTTACCAATAAGGAATGGCTCGACTTCCTGTCCGCCCGTGCAGTTGTACCAGGGCGGTCTGCCGGCTGTGTATATGGTCCGCCTGTCCGCGTGCAGTATGCTCTCGGCCGCGGTGCGTTTCGTGGACTGCGACATGGACGCGGTGCGCACGCGACGGGCCCGAGGCGACTTCGCGATGTTGGAACCTGGTGAGTAACATAAAGAAATGGCTTTATTTCTCTTTATTCTCCTATAAAACAGAACGTTCCTTTCCTTCACCATTAAGTTTTAGTTAGGCTATTAACATAACACCACGTTGGCAGGTCTATCAAATCAGGAGCGTGTGCTCCATACAGCCAAATAAGCACTGCATACCCTGGCTTCCTAAACCATCTTAATGATGATCTCTCAAGTTACACAAAAAGAGCCTAATTATGCTTCCGTCATTATCAGCCTATAGAAGTCCACTGCTGGACATAGGCCTCCCTGAAAGTACACACACAGTCAGCATGGCCTCCGGTTATATGGGGTATTTGGGCCATTTTCCACCACGCTGGCCCAATGCGGGTTGGCGGTACTATGCTTTGACTATTGCTAAATTGATTAAATTGGTAAGTTTATCTTCAAGTACAGATAAGCACAGATATTTCAGGTGTGCTTTGCATATCCTAACCGTAATCTCTGTACACATCCCTGTTACCAGTATATTACAAGTAATGAGTTATGGTAACTTTATACCATCAGGAGTGCTATATGCTTCTTTACCATTTTCAACGGTTTCAGAAAAATTAAGATATACAAAAATCCATACATTATTATAGAAACCTTGAGTTCGGACTTGTAACATACAGTGTTGCCAGCTTTGAATTACCCTTTAATGGCATCCCTTTCCTAAGTTCAGTAACATGGTGAGTATCACAGTAGCGTTTTTTTTTTAGTATATATAGCAGTTACTGTAGATAGGCTACTAGTCTGGCTTGGGATATCTTAACCATCACGAGCCAGGTGCTATTCCTAGATAAATTCCATAGATCTCTTTTGAAGTACTTCACACTACAGTTCTCCAAGAATCCTCGATAGGAAATACACCCAAATAACCTAATTATTTTACTAATGTATTATATTATACTGGGATTTATATCTGATACACTATCAATAGAGAAATCGATACAGATTAAAAAAAGGATGATCAATTTCGCTACGTAATAAGTAGTCACAATTATCGCGGCGAAATGACACCCCCTTCTAATTGTCGGTTAAGTATGTATGATTACACGCACAGAGTATAATGACAATTCCAAGAAACTACGAGAATACACATCCGAAGATCCGTTTGTAACAACATTTCCGCGAACTGCCCACGCCAGTCGCGATGACGTCGCTACTTGGCCCGAAACAAATTGGCGAAAAATCGATTTTGTTATCGAAATATATATTATTAGTAAAACATAAAAATTTTTTTATATCTAAACTAATTGGTATGTAAAAAAAATATCCTAAATAAAAATGTTTTTAACATTTCATAAATACCTGTTCAGCTGTAAGGCTTCTCATAGCCAATTTATCTAATACAGACTAAAAAGAAAACTATCAGAGGCTTAAAACTTTAATAACTAGATTAATAGGTTACTCTACGTTACACAAGATAATAAAACAAACAACTTATTGAAATATGTTATGGTAATATTAAAGATGGAAAGTGTCCTGCACAACAACTCTTGGGATCCAAGCCAGCCTCACCAGCTCGTGGTGCACCCTGCCAATTAACGAACGTGGCTCTGGCTTCCACTAACCCGCATTGGGCCAGGGTGGTTGAAAATAACCCAGATTTCTCATATGAACCAGCAGTATCGGAGGTCATGCTGACTGTATGTGGAGATCATTGGGGAAGGCCTATGTCTAGCAGTGGATGTCTATCGGCTGATGATGATGAATATTAGCTTGATAGTGATATAAAATAGTGCTGATGATAGGATGATATACACTGTGATGTATAATGATCATCAGCTTGAGACTCACGATGAGGTGAGACTTAATATTCCCATTCTCAAGTAATTTCTCTAGGTATAACACCAGTAATGTTTGCACATAACTGTTTGGCAGTAAAAATTACATGAAATGTATGGAATTGTTGGAATCAATCTCGTTGCTAAAGATTTTGATGACTATAGTATATACTATTAATAATATGGTAGAGCGAACAGCATGGTCACTGAAGTTCGATAAAAAGTATGACTCAAAATGGTATTGCTGGCTGTACACTATATTATAGGTGCTTTATATACACTACAATAATTTGTACTGTATGACTACATTTAAAGATAATTAATTTAATAACCTTATCAATATTACTAAAATCTAGCTTTACATAACTTTACCTCATTAAATTCTAGCAACAGTTTTCAAATGACTAAAATATCATTTACTCACTTATAACCATTCCTTCGGGTGAAACGACAACTGAATTTTTACAGATAAATTAGTTATTAAAAATTTTACACATAACTTATAGTATATATATCATTATGATCACTTGATTTTATGTGACATTATATCCATTTCACAATTTAATGATATAAGGCTGTGTAACAAAGGTACCTGTATTGGACGGACCAATAAATACATGAGTTGGTAGATTACCTCAATGTTACTTAACGTTAAGTGATCATGTGACATTATTTGTTAAGGTACCTAATCTTTGACGATTTTTAATGCTGATGGTCATTTAAAAGACTTATGCAGCTTTTAGAATAACAGGCTTGTGACTCGGACTCGGTAATTAAAAGCTATAAAATACACTAAATCAGATTGAACTTTTTAACTATTGTCTTGAGGAATATTCATTATGATGCTTTCCAAATTTACTGAGCAAATAAAAAATGAAGCAAACTGCTTCTGATAGGAAGTCATCATCATCATCATTATCATCTCGAATGCTGTTCTCTTGTGTATTCCACAAGACATGGTCACTGACATTGCTTTATGAGTTGCTGCATGAAGTGGCAATGGCTATGGCACATAGCTTGTAGAATTGATGTCTGCTCAACATCATAAAACGCAGTGTAGGCGAACCTCTGATAAGATGAATAGGTGGTGGTTAAAGTAACTCAGGATACTGATATAAAGTATTTGATATAAATATATGAATGCAATCAGATGTATGATTAGTTACCTGTGGAAGGTGGTCTGTAAGGTCTGACATTTGGTACTGTTGTGGGCGACGCCGGGGCGCGGGAGTAATCATCCTCGTCCAGGAACACCTGCTCGCTTAGCTCCAAGGCGAGCTCTGTATCGCTGAAATAGAATGTTTGGTGTAAAAAATACTGAAGTTATATGCTTAATGCTAGTTCTTCAAACTAACACCAAACATATTCTTTAATATTCTATTTCAATTATTTAACAAAGCTATAAGATCAGGGCATTGATTTACAAGCCTGATGTTTGTGCTAATAACATATTTACTTATTACCATGTAGACATGTTGAAGAATTTTATTTATTTATTCAATTAAGTGATGAGACAAGAGCGACATTCATCTGATGACAGTGATATGTGCAGGCTGTAATAAAGTGGTGTTAGATAAGATATTACACACAGCACCACATTGTGTATTCTCTCCTGATATGTAAGATGGTGAGTTTCATTACTGGAGTAAGTATACTAGGTACAACAACAGTTAAATCAGAACACAGTAATGTTTACACACTACTGTTTGGCGGCTGCACTAAAAGCAGCATTGGTACATACCTAGATAGTCAACAGAGTCTACCACCAGTATATTTAAGATCTACATCACAATTGTATTGCAGCAGCATCATCATCAGTCAATGAAAGTCCACAGCTGGACAAAGGCCTCCCCCAAAGATCTCCATATTTGTATGGGTTCATATAGAGTGATCTGGGTCATTTCCCACCACATTGGCCTAATGCGGGTTGATAAGAGCCAGAGCCTCGTTTTTTAATTAGCAAGTTGCACCACAAGCAGGTGAGGTTGGCTTGGGTCCCTTGAGTTGTTGTGCAGGACCCCTTAGGCCATGCTGCAATCAGCATGGTAGTATATTTAACAATTTGCAGTGGAAATAAACGGTAGCATTGCCTACTGTGAGTCTCCAGGAGAATTGATTTATAGTAAAATAATAAATATATAATATTGTTTACAGAAGTTAACAAAAAAATTAGACAGCATTGTGTTTATATTACCTTGACCAAAAATAAATGAGAACGGATACTATTCTATATAAATTGTATTCCTTTCTAAAACATTAACATTTTAGTGTGGTTACATTGTGACCTCCAAACGTTATTAGAATAGAAAGACAAATGTTAATGTGTCTTGCATAATTTATTAACTATTATTAATTTACATCATACTTGATTATTTATAAAAAAAAATTATATAGGAAAATAAAAAAATCTACCAAAAGCAAACATCTCAATATCTACACATTAATTCCTATACATAATTTCTAGTAATAAATAATATGCTATAAATGTATTGTTTCAACTACTTTAGACCAGTAATGACTAATTGTGGATTGGTCACAGGTTTTTTCGTGATTTTATTGTCATATAAGAGGCAGCTTTTAAAATGTCAAGAGTGAATTACACCTTATGGTCACATTCAAACTGCTGGAAGTCCACCACTGGACATAGGTCTCCCCCAAATAATTCCACTTAGTCAGATGTGCGATTATATACTTTCAGTTGCTGCCAGGTACCTTATGGATATTGTCGTTTTTTCTCAAGATCTCTGATGGACACAATGAATGTGCATGTAACAAGTTTATTTTGAATGACCAATGACCGCTGCACAAAAACTCACAGGCCCCAAGCTAACCTCACCTGCTTGTAGTGCACCCTGCTAATCTACAAGCGAGGGTCTGGTTCCCACCACCCTACATTGGAGCAGCATGGTGGATCGCTCAAAACCCCTCATATGAACCCTACATATGACAGCCACCAGTGCTTAGCGGGACCAGAGGCCATGTTGATTGCATGTGGAGATCTTTAGGGGATGCCTATGTCCAGCAGTAGACATCTATCGGCTGTTGATGATGATCACCAACATTCGGTCACTAAAATAATAAATTTTGATTCAATTTTGTATTTATTACTTTAGCTGCATAGAATTTAATCATTAATTTTTTTATGCCAAGAAAAATACAACTGCATGTTTACAAAGACCAATGATTTTGTCCATTGTAATCAGACCTTTTAAAACAAAAATGGATCATAATCGGTATAATTTCTATTATTGAATTAACAAACAATAAAATATTAAACCCTGAAATTGGTTATTTATATTCAGAATGTTAGGTACCTTTTATGTAACAGTAACAAACCTATGAAAAATAAAAGTTACTTAAATGTAATGGAAAATGCTCTTTTAGTGATCATAAAAAGTTTTGATGCTAAAATCATAAATAATAAATTTTTCAATATTGTTACGTCTTTTTAAGAATGTGGGATTCACAAAAATATTTACTTACATAAGGAAGAAAAATAGTTACATAAATAGCATTCAGTCACATTTAAAAAGTATTTGAATGTAGATAATTCCTTTTCAGTCAATTGATTCTATTGGTAAAGGCATGCTTATTCAATATCAGGGTGTATTGCCAAATATACTATATTTGCAATACAATGGCAAAGAGAGTAAGATGATAAAGATTTTTCTAATTATTGTTGCCTCTCCCAGAAGTAATTTCCTCTCCAGCTTTTTTCTTTTGCAAGAGAAATACTCTTATAATAATAATTAATATTTATAAACAATATATAATTTGAAGTGTTATATTATTGAAATAGAAAAAGTTATCTGCAATTTATATTATAATTTTTTATAGTCTCAATTGTTATTGTTGTGTAGATTTGATTACATTAAATGATATTCTGGTGTGTTATACTGTCACTTTGTCTTTTGTTTTATATTTATTATTCACACTTATGGAAACATTAAAAATGCTTTTATTCAATATAATGGACATAAATATCAGGAAAATATCTTTGATTACACAAATCTGGCATTTTTATAATTGTGGTTTATTTAAAAGCAATACGTTGTTTAATTTGCAGTTACAAATTTTATTAAAAAGATAAAACATTGTTGTCGGCTTAAGAAAAGAGGTTAACAGATATTCGTTATCACAATATGTTTTATCTATTCAAGGTTGTATTTACTATAATATTGTGTTACAATAAATTGTTTATCCAAAAAACTAGTTGCAATGTAATATTAAGCCCATGTTAAGTTGTGTAAATTCATCAATATGTATGTGCAATACAAACAGTAACATAAAAGCATAAGAGTGCTAGTCACGACAGCGCTGAATAATCGAAATCTCTTACGGATTCGGGAAGATCAATGATGCAGCATCCATTGTTTCTAAGATTTTGATCTCTCACATGCGATCGGAACTTGGTAATGATCACAAGATAGTTTTGGAGCACGTGTACAATTCACAGCGCTACCGGACAGCAAGCCATCAAAGTACCAAATAATTGTCTAAAAATAAATCACAATGCGGGCTGGATGAGGTTATAATTTCAGGCGGTGTTAGGCTTCAAACTAACAAGATTTACAGTTTTTATGAAGTATTCGTAAACAACACATGTGACCACTGTACGTACGCTATGATGATTAGACTTTTATTGAGTGCAAACGTCCTTAAAGCGCAAATTTTGTTGACACTAACCAGCTGTTCAAACAAACATTACATTTAGTTTAGCACACACGGTTTACCTATCTGAGCTCGCGGAACTGGGAGTCTCAAATTTATTCAGCTTCCCAGCCATCACTGTTGAATGCAAGAAAATTTATTAAGTATATACAGTATGAAGGTTTGCAAAACGGCAACGTGAAATTTTGAAAGTTCACGGCTGAAAGCACACGCAGGTAGATGTTTGACATTTATTTGTTTAGAAATTGCTTCTTGTACTTAACCAAAAGTAATTTTGTGTTTTGTTTTGAAAAGAAATTTCGTAGTATAATTTTGTTACATACGTATCCAATTTTTAGTTTGAAGAATTTAAGGATATGAAAGATACAATCAAATATATGGAACTTAAAAACAAAAGACGAAACATTATTACAGTAGTTTAAAAATTTCTGAACGGTATACATTGTGTTCATGCACCCAAATGTATAATATTTTTTACAATCAATACGCAGTTTTAAAAATACAGATGGAAAAATTTTGATTATTTTACAATATCTTAAAATATATTGTTAAATTTTTTACGAGTCAAGATAAAAAAATTATCAGATATTGTGAAAGCAATTCTTTCTTAACTTAATTTTGCTAAATAAAAAATTAAGGCGTAGTTAATTTACTAATCATATACGTTCCTGCTTTGGGGACTAAATGTTCTTTTTGCCTGTGCATTACTTTAAGTTATCACTTTGTGTAGCAGTGATAAGGAAATTATACCATATGTAACCACAATCTTATACAATTTCTTGTTAAATTAGTGGCTAAAAAAATTCTGTTTTATACATCGATGTAAAAAAATGCTAATTTGTTTGCAGAGCGTTATTTTGACATAAAATAAATGAAAATCAGCAAAATATTTATGTAACGTTTAAATACAAACCTCACATTTACCTTCACATACCTGCTATCAAGTTATCAGTGTGTTGCAATTCCATTATATTAGGTATATTAACAATGACTTTGTGAAGGGGAAAATATAAATTTTCCCCTTCACAAATTTTATTATCGGAGCACAAAAGATTAAATTTTTTTCTTTTATCTTTATTTTTGTAAACATATTGCCAAAAATCATCTACGCATACACTAATTGTAATAATTTAATTTTAATACCAATTAATTTAACAAACATTTATTTCTACGTACAACACCGACCGGGTATCCGATTGTGATGACAGCGCGCGCACTATGAATGTTAAATAGGCAGTTTTACCCGCCAAAAGTTTCTCATGATTCCGCAATTTGTTTTAAATTGAATGCCGCTTTATAGGTTTTCAATTTGTGTTGACATTAAAAGGCGCGACACGTCGCTGTTTCTATTCTAAAACTGAGATAAAATCGAATATACAACGCTTTCCCAATTACACTTTTATAGGTTTTCTATTAACTTTCACTTGATTATTTACAAATTTTTAAGCACTTTAGTCTATTACAAATACGTCTATAAGGTTAAACTATCATCGCAGAGAAATATATTTATACATCTCTGCACCATGAGCATCTACGAAAACAGATGCGACAACACTAAGTTGTTTAATATAACTCAACAGAGTTCTGTTATTGCCCATTCTCTGGTTAGTCTTTAAACTATTGATACGGCAAGTGATTTTCAGCTTGTTCATAACAATGAGAGATAAGTTCTGATGTTTATGTATTCTCAGAAGATGTTTAAAATTGCAAGTCGTTTCACCGACAGCTTAACAAATTTTCGCTCGTGGAACACGGCACTAACGGATGTTTAGGCTCCATTAAGATGCAAATATTTTCTTGAGACCTGTATGTTATGTCTTCATAACCAAGAAATGTTACCTTTGCTTTAGCATATTTTAAACTGCAAACCGCTAATGTTTGTGCATTATTATTGTTAGGGATCAGTAATATAATGACATGCCTTGACGATCTCCACCCAGACAGAACATACCGATCATAAGTAAAAAACCTTATCACTTTTGAACTTTATGTGCATACTTTATAACAAATTTGCTGGCTACTCGCTAGCCGAAGTAGTAATTAACTGAAACTTTGTCAATCTGCATGTTATGGAGAAACTTCCCCGGAGGGATTTCGCCCCGTCTACTAGTCCTATTAAAATATTCATTCTTTTCAATCTCGTTCGCTGGACACTCCGAGAGTTACATTTTACATCTCGGCTCATTGTAAAGTTTGTAACTATGTTCTAAATAAAAAAAGTTTTATTAAAATTAAGGCAATATGTTTTATAATTAATTTATATGCTCCGTTGGAAGGTACAAAAGTGAGGTTATAATAGATCTATACGAGTTCTTTGCAGTCAACGTAGAACGTCAGGAGATGCAGTATTAAGGAAGGTAGAAAATAATATATAAATAATAAATAGAAAAGAAAGGGTATCCTTTCTCAAAACGGCGAGTATATGCAAATCACTTAGAGATCGCTAAGATTATTAATATTTCACACATTCATACGATCGTTCATTCGTAGCTACGCAGACCTCATCACAACTTTGTGAGAGAGAAGAGATTTATAATTCAGGGCAACCTGTTTTAGACTCGAGGCTCCAACATGTACACAATTAATATAGATTTAAGTTTTTGTGCTATATATTTGTAACGTATGAAAAGTAATCGCTTTTATTTAATTCATCTTTATTATAGTGATTTCGTCGTGGTCGGGTGCCGTTAAGACGAATGCCTACAGTTCGAACAGTAGCGTGAAACGAAGGCGCGGCGGTGTCGGTACGTGCTGCGAATACGCGGGCCGTCCGCCGGAAATGCAATCTACATAAGAATGCGAGGTTTACAAATCACTGACTTGGATAATAGTCGGCTCTAGCGGGGAAATCAATGCTTGAACTACAATTTCTTTTTTCAGAATAGTTGATTATTAAAATGATTCTCTTCACTGAAGATTTTGGACTAACTTAGGGAATGGGGTATTTGGTAGTAGGTTGTATACTGATTTTTTCTACATTTAGTGATACTTTAGTACAACTAGTCTTAATATAGAATTAGAATTTATTTATACTTGAAATTTGCCAGAAATATTACCATCTGGTAATAACAGGTCGCACTCCGGGCCTCTTCCTGTTATTAAGAAATCTGCAACCCCTTTTTGGGTACAATTTCATAAAATCCGTCCTTAGCTGTACTATAATTGATAAAAGGAATATTATTACCAAATTTCAAGTCTCCGGACGTTATGGTTCCAGAGATATCGTTGTGAGTTTCTAAATAGGTGGAAGCTCATGTGTATATATATACATATCTTTAGGTATTATTAACTAATGAACATTGTGTAGGTAGGTTGCCAGCGTCTTATGTACCACATCTTATGTCTTACGTATCTAGTGTAATTACTGGGGTAACGAGACTCAAAATCTTATGCTCAGGGGACGCAATGTATAACATTGTAACTAGCACCACGTTGTTATGGGCAGGCGTATCACTTACCATCACGTGAACGTACCGCTCGTCTGGTCACTTAATGGAATAAGAAAAACGGACCTTACTGTGCTCTAGCTTGAAAAGCGTTGTAGCTTATGAATTACTGGGGTAACAAGAGGTAATATTTTATGTACGACATGCACAAAGTCGCGCTGTGCACTTTATCTTAACTAGCGCCACATTGCTATAAGCGGGCGTTTTACATTGATTAAACATTCTGTTTGTCCAGTTGCTTTGTTTCACATAAATAAAAATCAATGTATGTTAGCTTATGCTTGTAACGAGCTCTACTTTCCGACATGTAAATAACGGCTTCCATTTTTCTAAAAGACAATCTGAGCAACTCCACGCGAGATGTGTGCGGGAGAGGAAGCGATACAGACGCGGCGACGTGACGTGAACCCGGAATTAATTCATTTCCCCGCCACGGCGCCGCGCTGCGCTCAACTTGGCTACGCAGCTACGATGCTACGTACAGCAAGTATTAAATAAGTTATAGAAAAACTATCTTTTAAACTCAAACTATTAGTGGTAGGTCTTTGCTGCCGGGGACCGTCTAGGTAGGTGCCACCGTGCCATGGTAATGGACGCACCAGCTGGTCACCCCTGCAGTCTCGGGCTAGTAAGAATAAGACTAAGGTAAGTCCTGCGTAATGTCGTAGATGACGACTAAAAGGGTCTAAGAGTTTCGCTGGTCTTGAGGATGGCGGTCCTTATCGCGTAATAAGCGAAGCTGCGTGGGATAGAGTATGGCTCAGCGATAATACTTGTGAGGGTGAGGCACCGGTGCGTTCTGTAAGAGATCTCGGAGCTTTTCGTTTTAGTAAGTGAGAATCGCACATAATCCTGACTTCCCCCAGAAGCCCCTGCTTCTTTCGAAGAGTTTCACCGATACCTAATAAAAAAAAGGTAGGTAAGGTCGCAGCGTCTGCTGCAGTCAACAAATAATGATGTGCAAACATCACTGGGTTTCGGTTTGAAAGGCGACATGAAGACATGGAGTTTAATTACTGGAATAATGAGTGTCAAGATCTTGTGTCAGGCGACGAGTTCAATGTGGTGCAGTATATCATACTGACTCGCGCCATGTTATGTGCAGGTGTATCACTTACCATCAGGTAAACATCTAGTTCATCTCGTTATTTAATTGAAACAAAAAAATTGTTTTAAAGAGAGATAACTATAAATGTATCTAATAGGATTCAGGCTGTAAGCGAATGAAATGAAACTCTATATAATAGTTTCTGTATCCTGCATCTCCTTTTCGTGGTACGGTCCCCACCGCGCCGACTACTTTTCCATCGCACACGAACAGACGGAAACGGATGTTGGAAATATTTTAAATTAAAAGTTATTTTTAAATTTATCAATTTCCATCTGTACTGTAAAATGTTAATTTACCTTCTTCAATATATCTCCTTTCTTTTGTACTTAATAAAAAATATGTCGATCTACATGCACCTTGTGGGGGATCTTCCAGCTACTTCCACGTCCTCCCACTAAGTCTACGACGCCACCACCACTCTAACGCCTTACTGGCCTATGAGCAGTTCTTCGAGCAATGTGCTCTGCCACTTAAGTCTAGGAACAAATTTGGCTGCATTTTAGCTGGAATCGTCTCCCACTTAGCATCTTCGACAACCCTGAGGTAGGTGGTAGCTATGTTGCCGGAGACCGTGTCGGTAGATATAACTGTAGCGGTTATATCTGCCGTCAAAGTATTGTGTAAACATTACTCTGTTCCGGTGTAAAGGGCGTTGTAGCTAGTTAAAATACGGTGAGATATATCACATGCTTTAAGATGACACGCGCAATATCATTACCTCTTTACCATCAGATGATCGTCCCGCTCGTCTCATCGAATAAAGAGAAAAGAGTAGGGGTGAAAATTTTGTGAGTTGTCTTCTACACGAGGGTACTATGTAAAATTAGTTGATTTTAAATGAGATGGATTATTAAAATGTTGGAAGCTGTGAGGCTCTCGGAGTTAATCCGCGTCTCTCCTCGGCCCAACTTCAGCTATAACATGCAAATGGGCAAACTTCCTGACCGCCCGGAGGTCAGTCGCCGGCGACGCGGGACCCTGCCACGTGGTTAATTAAAACCGTTGTGATTTTATGGACCTTATGAAGGGGTGGTAACTTTTTTGGTGTGGGTATGAGGGAGAGTAATTTCCGTAACCATATTATATTTGTTTCATGTTAAAAAATACATGGTAATACATAAAAATCTTTATTGCAAATGCAATATCTTCAACAGACCTCCGAGTAATTAGGAAACTATATATGTAACTACTTCACTAATAATAAAATGTAAATAGGGGTTCATGTGGAGGAATTTAGGCCATTACCTGCCACGTCGCGCCAATGCAGGTTGGTGGGAGACAAAGCCTTGTTTGTTGATTAACAGACTGCATCACGAGCAGGTGAGAATGCCTTGGGTTCTGTGAGTTGTGCGGAAGCATTTAAACCCCATATGAACCTCTACAAACGTGGAGATCTTTGGGGAGGCCTTTGTCCAGCAGTGGACGTCTATCGGCTTTTGATGATGTTGATATATAAAGAAATTGCATATATCGATAGTATATGAAATGTTCTTAGACCGTTCATACAGACTATTCTGGGAGAGATAGAAGCAGTGGTTTCCCGTCGTCTTCTTCGGAAACTGAAGATCTACCAAAGTAAATTAAACTTCACCAACAAGAGGTGCCGATTAAGTAATATCCTGCAAATGTTACAATAAGTTATTAAATAGCCATCTATTAGTCAGATAGCAACATTAACGGTGACAACCATGTTCAAGGGAAACAACCCTAGAGAGAGATGTGAAATATACTTTCCTCCCATCGCTACACAGTGTTTAAAGTGTGTACACTGCAGCTGTGTAAAGACATGCAGTTTGTTCTCAATGTAAAACATTCGCGTTAGCGCTGCTGGTATTTCAAATAGATTCCACCGGAAGACGGGACGCCGATAGATGAATTTCCGCGCGGAGCTTGCGGGGCCACGGAACTGAGATTATTCAACGCCCACTCATTACACCACATCGATGTCCACTGCTGAACATACACCTCTTCTTTTAAATGCTCTGATAATTAAGTTAACTTCAAGGACACTACGCACCACAGTATTCTAGTGTTTAAAGTAAGTCTATCTTCTAGAGACATTTACCTCGCGGAAACCAGTTCCTCGAGCCTTGAGTCTGATGAAGCTGCTGTGCTTGTCAATAAAACTAGCAGCACAAATTTCATCATAAAAATTTTTTTTCTAGAGACTTGGAGACCAATGGAAATATAAGTTTAAGCTGCGGAGATGACTTCTTCATTAAAATATTATAATAGACAAAATTGTTGTTTTTAACTTATATTTGTAATGTAAGACTATTGTTTATTAATTCATTATTGCAGTATTTTAGTTATCAATCTTCAGCCGATAGACGTCCACTGCTGGACATTGGTCCAAAATATCTCCACACAGTCGGCCTGGTCTGCGGTACTGTCGGGTACTAGGGGCGTCGTTTTATATGGGGGATTTGGGTCATTTCCAACCAAGCTGGTCCAATGCGGGTTGCTGGGAGCCAGAGCCTCGTTTGTTGATTAGCAGGGTGCATAACGAGCAAGTGAGAGGTTGGCTTTTGTGCGAGAACCCTCCCACCCCCTTTAATTATTAAGTTCTATTAACTATCCAATTTAAAATATTTAGCGCGCTTCCTCTGTGATATTTACCATCAGATTGGGCATGCCAAGCGAAAACAGTGGTCTGTTGTCGCCTTAGGGAGGGTCTACGTTCAGCTGTGGATAACAATGAGATTGAATGATGATTATGTATTTATTAACATGAACAAATCAAAAACGCTTTAATATACAAATAAACGATCAATTAAATCGCACTTTTAATGGCCCCAAACAAATCGGGTGGATTTATTGCGATCGAAGTGAACGCCTCGCTGAAATTCATCTTCGTCCTGGAGAGCGGGTGTAAAGGTCCTCCACTTTAAATTTTTATCACAAACGCAATTTATCTTATTTAGATCTACGCGAAGCTTTGAATTTATACACTGCAATGATTGCAGTAGATTCCACAGACGCCGCTACTTCAATATGTGCAATCGTGTACTAAATCTTTTCAACGTACGTACAGATTCTAACATTATCTTATATCGATAAATCGTTTGACTATGATCCCACCTGAAGTTTAGTGGTGACGTGGTGATGAAGCGTACTAACCTAGTAACAGTCTATTCACTCTTTTCCTAAACACATTCGCGTCGTATTTGTGCAGGAACCCCGATGCGAAAAAGTTGTTCCACTCCTTTGCTCTTCTCGTGAAGAACAGGGAGATAAACCTCTTTGTTCGCAAACTGGGGATGTGCACAACAAAAGGATGGAGACTCGCCGTGCGTCGTCTCGAAAAGAGGACTCGTGTAAAGTGGTTGCGGGAATAAATAATTCGGGTTGCCAATTATTAAAAGTAATTATATGTAGTTCAAGCTGACTAGGAACACGCAGAGGATCAGTTAGTTTTATCCTCATCACATTACCGTCCTTCACGCCGGATTGGGAACTTACGAATTCATCCGATTCAATTAATCGACTTATGAAAATTTACCTAAAACATCAAAATTCAAAATAAACTGGTTTTTGTTGAACTAGACTTATTTGGCGATAAGATATATTTTTTTTAAATTATATTCTCGTTTTCAAACGTTGGTACATATATTTATTTATTCATTTACACAGAAATCAAGATGAAAGCACATTTAAATTAAATTAAGCACAAAGGCACAATATAAAATTTCTTCCAGAAGATGCAGCATGATCTTATAAAGATATAAATAAATTTGATGTAGTAAGATAAACCATAATTTACATCTATATAAACTAGAATTGATTAAATATAAGTGATTAAAATATTAATTTATATGGAATGTAAAGAAAACGATAAGTTTTTTAATGCGATAGAGAGAAATCGATTTTAATCGCGAAGTGAAATAAATCGAGTTGTAAGATAATTAAAAATATTAGGAGCAGAATCTCATCAGCAAAAGTAAGGAGAGATTAAATTAATTGGGGTTAAAGAGAAAATGCAATTATTATCAAGGGACAAACAGGCGGGTGAGGGTTGGAAGGTCGGAGGGCGCGCAGTCAGCGCGATTGGCGAAATTAGCAGAAGTACCATTTTCACTGATCTATAAAGCATCGAAATATAAAAGGGAGATTTTAGGTCAATCTGTGTAGTCATATATTTATCTACTGTGTTTCTTTATACTGGTGGTAGGTCTTTGGTGCTGGAGAAGGGATAGCTAAGTACCACCGCAGCTCCTATTGTAGCCGACAAACGCTGCTAATATTACTGTGGTGCGGTTTGAAGGGCGCTGTAACAAGCGTAATTTATAGATAGTGTGACCCAACGCGTTGTATATATGTCTCAAGGAGACGACCGCAACGCGCAGTGTATAATACCCTAACAAGTGCCACGTTGTTATGGACCGGCGCTTCATTTACCACCAGGTCGACGTCCCGCTGATCCCCTCGTTTCATAGCATAACAAAGAATGTCTGATATCAGATCTATCTACTGCTACGCCCATGGTGATGTCTACGATCTGTTCAAAAGATGGTATTTTCTAACAAAACATGTAAGTCATCAAAATGGCGGGAGGGTTTTGTATTATACTCGTATCTTACTAGTAGTTGGCGCTTAGGATATATATACGAGCTGCAACACTCTGTGCTGTTATGTTCATCATCATCATCATCAGCCGATACTACGTCGATACGTCCACTGCTGGACATAAGCCTCCCTCAAAGATCTCCACATACAGTCAGCATGGCTTCCGGTACCGCTGGGCACTAGCGGTCGTCGTTTGTAGAGGTTCATATGGGAGGATTTGGACCATTTCCCACCACGCTGGCCCAATGCGGATTGGTGGGAGCCAGCGCCTCGTGTGTCGTTTAGCAGGGTACACCACGAGCAGGTGAGGCTTGCTTGGGTTCCGTGAGTTGTTGTGCGGGACCCTTCATGTTACGTCAATAAACCTGCGACCAGCTGTAAGATCAATAACTTGTATTTTACAATCATCTGTAACAAAATGCCTTAATACATTTTTTTTAAATTGCTTAACAGGACTTCATTGAAATATTATCTGCAACTATATTTGTGGGTTATCTACGGTTAGACCGATCAAGATTTTCTTTTCAGCCTCCTAGTAGTATCAGTGCTTTTCTAGTTCTTGATTTTTTTTTGCGGAGATTTTTGTAACAGTAGTGTTTTTAAAGTTATTATTACAATTGTTTCATTGATAAGTGATTGTCTGAGAGTGAGTGACGATCATCACCATCATCAGCCCATAGATGTCCATGAACATAAGTCGCCCTCAAAGATCTCCGCAGTGATTCACATCGATCGATTACTTTTCCTCTACCCGCTTCCAACTTCTCGCGACGTTCACCGTCACCATGGCCTCTGGTTCATATGGTGGGATTTGGGCCACATTTATATGGAATTTAGATAATATAATTTAATAAAGTATATGATATTAAGAAGTGAGTAGCGAACGAGTTGGATGTAAACCGAGGGTAGTGGTCCCGTAGCTGCTTACGGTTCAGCCGGTAAGCGCCTACGCCAGCGCTACGTGAGCCAAATTGCAAGCTGGGCCCTCACCGAAATTTGGCTGCTACGCCGTAGTCGCATCTTGACTCATAATTTGTTATCCATTAACTTTGGTAATTGGCCTAAGCTGAAGTTTAGCAACAACTGGATGCGCACAGCCGAAGTGCAGGACAGGATTATGATGAAAGTTTTGAATAAATTGCAGCAGCCTTACTTCTGACCTTTATCAACATAGTGCTATGCCAATATTTATGAACTGGTGGTAGGTATCAGTTGCCGGAGACAGTTTAGGATACTGTGTTCCGGATTGAAAGGCGTTGTAGTTACTGAAACTACAGGGATGATGAGATTTAATCTTATGTCTAAACGCGACGAGCATAATCTGGCAGGTACAAGGTTGTCATGGTAACGTTTCAACTATGAAAGAAAAATTAATTAATATGAAGATTGTAATTGAGTACTCCTTTCTGATGATCGGTTAAAAGAATAATATGGTTCTGCTCTATTATAAGGTTTGCGAATTGTCTCCCCGGGACAAGGTTTCGAGTGAATATTGTCCAAGTTTGTGTGAGCCGCGTGCAGCCAATGTTACATGAGGAGATGGCGGTCGTTTCATTACTCAGAACATTCTCGAAGCTACGTATAGAACATGAGGAAAGTAACGCGAAAGAAATGTTTGTTTGAAATTAATTTTGTTCTTCACCAGCTTCATATTTGTTGTGTAACAGTAAACATAACTTGGAACAATATTTAAGAGAAATATATGAGTTTGTTAATAATACGAAAGCTAACTGACAGTTTAGTTATGAGTATACTAGCTGTTCCCCCACGAGCCTATTCCCGTTATTAACACCCGCCAGCTCTTGGAAGTAACTTTTTGTAAAATCCATTGAAAGCTGACTTATACTCGCCAATAGAAAAATTCCTGCCAAATTTCATGTCTCCAGGTCTTATGGTGCCAAGGAAACAATGATAATTAACTTTTTGTTATATATTGTAACAAGTAGTTTTTAAACCAAGAGATGGCGCCACCGTGAACGCTACCGTTCATCATAGATTAGCTGATCTTACCTTTGTATACATTGCCTTTGACAAATATGTCATTGCGGAGTATCCATTTATTAGATCTGTCTGGATCTTTGTCATACCAGGTCTTTGATCACGAAGTCATTACGGAGTTTACAACTGTATGTATCAATTGGATCTCTCTAGATCTTCGTAATACTGTTGTACTTAGTAAGTTGCTCTGTACTGTCCCAATTTATCGAAATCCCACTTAAAACTGTTAAGTTTATACTGTGACCTTGTGACAAACACGCCTCAGTACTTCATCATTAATTAGATTTAGTTTATTCATACGTTAATTAGCTAATGAATTAAATATATGCAGATAGTCGTTTCGCGTGTGCGCAGCTATAAATCAGCCTACCCTCTCTATCCGGGCCCTCGCAAGCTTCGTGATAATTAATATTTGGACAATTACCTAAAATACTAATGCACAAGGTACACTGTATCAAAGAGTATTTAATTAGAAAAGCTGTTTAACAAATTACATGCATCATATTATATACTACTAGTACTTATTCGGCTCAAGGATCTCGACGCTGATCGGTCTTGACTTGCCATCATCCAGCGGCTTTCCGCGAATTATCTCATCATCATCAGGGACAATGTTTGCACAGTACTGTTTGTCAGCTGCAATAAGAGCTGCAGTGGTACCTACCTAGACGGGCTCCGGCAACAGACAGCAGTAAACAAATAACAACACAACAACAGTCTAACATTGGGCGTCAATAGGCAAAGGCTTTCCTGACCATCGTCACAAAAACCATAAAACAAGAATATATATATATATATATATATAGTATAAGTTTCATTGTTAATACATATGTTGGTGTGTTGTTGTTGCCGGCGACACCATCAAACGCAGCTGTGACATTCATTACACGACCTCGACACCAAACCCACGCGGTTTAGTTGAAGATATACAGGGTGATAGGCAACAGGTGTACGTGATGTGTATGTGCTAAAGTATAGTTCGTACCCTGTATATCTATGTATGGAATACACCATACAGAAACAATGCTGCTGGAGTTATTAGTTTTTTTTAATATTTTTCGAAAAATTCCCGATTTTCTAGGAAAAAATTCGATCATTTTATTTCTTACTTAATTTTTACACAAATTTTAATGTAATAATATATGTTTGATCAATGTTTTATTAAATAAAATTAATAATGATTAATTAGAGGCTAAAACTTTTAAATTAGGTTCTTTGAAAGTCGTGACAGTAAACAATAATGCGTCATACTTATACTTACATTATTATTTAATCTTATAATAATTTTTTTATACATATAAATATATAAAGTAAAATAAATAATATATAAAGCACATAAATAAGGTACATGACTTCAATACCTATCCGACAAGTCATAAGAAAGTGCAGTGTCTAAAATTTAGAAAGAAAAGCACTTGTAATAAAACGAAGTACCATGAAATATGTAGAGATTAATAAAAACTTTTCCTCTCAGTAATCTTTTCTTCACAGTAAACTTTTCTTTGTAGTAAACTTTTTCTCACAGTACACTTTTGAGCCGTGTGAGCTGTTCTCTTATTCTGTCAGCAGCGACGATGATACGTTACTTTAAATCTTCTAATGAGTTAATTGGCGTCGCCCCGCTGATGCGGCGGCAATGGAGCCGCGGGGGAAGAGGGGTCTCGGTATTGCGATGCACTATTCTCCCTATCCTCCGCGGACGTTAACGGGTAGCGGCGGGCCCAACATCTCTCTGCCGCAGGGAATCGGGAGAGGTATTTTCCCATGGCTCGCATGACTTCTAGGGCGACCGGTTCGGGGGAACCCGTCGCCTGCGTCTCTGCAAGAGGCCGAGGTAGTGGCGCGCTGCACATTCCGGCGCGTCCTAGAAAGGGAGGGTTCATCCTTCTTTCCCGAGATTTCTGCATAATTGATTATTGTGTGAAAGAGGTCTAGCGCCGGCATGGTCGCGGTTGCGAGCGAAAACGTTCCCGTGACCCTGCCATCAGGCGATGAGGCGGAACATCGTGGGGGTTTTACTCGGTGCAAGTCCGACATAACCCGTCCTTGTCCCCGCGAGGACGAGTATCCCCGACGTAAAACAAAAAAAAATTAGGAATTTGTTGAAAATTATTTAAAAAATGAATAACTGCAGAGTCATTGTTTCCGTGTGGTGTATTCCGTACATAGATATACAGGATCCGAGCTATACTTTAGCACATACACATCACGTACACCTGTTACCTGTCACACTGTATATATAGTTCTATATATTACAATATCAACACTTATATAGTAATTAGTAACAAAAGTATTAAAAAGGATTACGAGCATTAATTATTATAAATTTAGCCAACTATCAAACAGTTTCGACTTCTCACTCTTGGAACATAGGCTTCGGGATAGGTAAGCGATTGGAACAGTTTGCCGACATCAGCATTCCACTCCGTGTCGCCAGGAGTGTACTGATTAAGTTGTAATACAAATAATATATCTAGGATAAACAGAAATCATAAATGTATATTTGGAACGACATTTTGCCGTTTGGTTTGTGGTACGTACATAGGTATAAAAGTCCAACCCTGGACACAGGTATCTAGACGAGCAAAGCAGCATGATCTGAGTTAAGAGTTAATTTTATTTCTGTGGAAATTTTGATTATTTATCTTCTAATATTGTGGAGCTTACCAACAGAAAAAAGAAATCTTTTCCTTGTCAGCAACTGTGCTAAGATTACCATTTACTTTATCTAAATTTACAATTTAATCAGACATGGTGAAGTCGTATCTCGTTTTAGACGTACTTAATATTTTTTACTTACTAATTTAGTTTCTAGCGTAAATCTATCATCACATCTATGTGCTATTATTGTTATTTGTATCACAATTGAGATTCCGTTAATCAAGCGGTCCTAATCTCTAATTGAGATATTATTTGTCTGTTTATATTCATATTTGCTTTGTGTGCACACTCTGTTGATTGATCTTAATAAATGAATAAATTCATTGATAGTTATCTATGAAGAAGCGTATAAAAGAAAGGTTATCTAATAACACCATCTCCTCTTTATCAGGATCCATGTCTTGTAATAACAATCGCTTCTTAATGTAAACGGTGCAACGGAACAATAAATTTTCAAAAGGGGAGCCTCCAACTCTACAGTGAATGTACCAACCATTGTTCTCCTGCGCCTTTTGTCGTTGGGCCAACCAGCGGGGCGGAGCCCTGGCGCCCGTCGACTCCCCAACCTTCACAGTAAGAAACATAGTTCATAGCAACACTGAGAAGGTCCTCTTTAACTGGCCGCCTTTAAGCGCCCTTTGCATTGAGACGTCTACGGAAGAGCGTGTTAAAGGAAGCTGGGGAGATTTTCGAGATGTTTCCGATAAATTCGCAGGCTTTGTTAGTTAAATTTTTAGTAAGGGATAGTTAGCTAAGCTGAGCAACGTCTTGGACGAATCTCTCGGGGGAGGATCTCGAGGTAGAGCACACTTTGCGCTTCGATAGTGTTCTATTTGAGAGGATGTGAAATTTTTAGGTCAATTTTGGATTATAATTCAGATGTAAAGTTGATGGAAATGCTTTGCAACTACTCAACGTGTAGTAAGGTTATATACAGATAAACGAATAAACGGTTCGGATATTTTTATTCAAAGAAATTACTATTCTGTTACTTTCATATTCTGCCTTCAATTGCTTTACTATGTTAATAATAAGGTTTTAGTGTAAATTGAAAACTTCTCTTTCGTGAGTCTTATTATTAAAAATTGTGTTTGTTTTGAAATGCCTTTACTGAGTTTTCGACTAGCTGTCTCCTCCGCCGCGCTGTCTTTTATATGTTTAAGAGCAGCTGAAGTATCGGATCCAATTACAGCTTGTGTTTGATCGGACCAGCGGGTTCGACCTTCGTTTGTCGCTCGACCTTGTGATCTTTCGATATCGATCCTTTCTATTACAATCTGTTTGATTGTCTGGTTATCTGTGCGTAATATAGCCAAAGCAGTTCAGAACCAGTTGGTAGTCTTTTTTGATTAACGTGGCGTAAATGCCTACGCATACTCGTCCTCGCGGGTGCAAGGACAGGTTATGTCGGACTTGCACCGATTAAAACCCCCAAGATGTTCCAACTCGTCGCTTAATGGCGGGGTTACTGGAATGCTTTTGCACCATCCGCGATCTCGCCGGCGCTGACCGCTTGGGCAGCACCACCTCGGGAGGGAGGGTTCAACCCTCCCAACCTACCTCCGTGGGGGCACGCCGGAACATTAAGCACACCCCTTCCTCGCCCTCCTGCTGTCGCGCGAGCTACGGATTTTCCCGAACCCATCGCCCAGAGGCCATTGGAACTAAGAGAGAAAACTCTCCCGGCTCCCTGCGGCGGATTTGATGTTGGGCCCGCCACCACCCGTTAAACGGCTGCGGAGTATAGGGAGTAAGGCGCATCTTTGTACCGACAGTCCTCTTCCCCAGTGGCCCCACCACCGCTGCATGGCCGGTGCAACACCGGTTAGTCGCAGAGGGTACTCCCTCTGCAACTGCACCTCGGTTCCAAGAGACAGTATGAAGCAGGCTCTACAGCGTGGCCGCAAAGGGCAGCATAAAGTCGCCCCTGCAGCTCTCGGCCGCTCCGGTGAGCTTCAGTTATCCAACCGTTGCTATAACCTGGAACGGCCGCCTTGGGCCGGCCCTTTGCCGCGGGCTGGCTGGGTAGTTTCCTCTTCGCTTCACCGTGGGCGACTCCGCCACGGTTACTGAGCCCTTCCGCCACGACAAGGTGGGAACCTATTGGAGGAGTTAGTAGTAGTTGGTTGGTAAGCATGTAACGTTCCTTGAACTATATACAGTAAATAATTTTCTGAATATTTCAATAGAAATATTAATAAAATTATTTATTTAACGTTTGTTATATTTTTTAATTATAAATAGACGTGGATTGGCCGTAGCTGGCAACATTAGCGCTGATCAATCAGGCGGCACGTGCGGCTGAGCGGCCGCGATATGTCAACGGCTGGCCTTATTAATGTAGCTTCAGTCTATCCCATTAAGGTCTCGCCACAAACGCTATTATAATAACGTTGCACAGTGTGGACGCACCTTTAAAAACAAATTAGTGCGCAACAACCAGATGGTGATGTGATAGATGCGGCCGCTGACATAACTTGTCATAAAATAAATTGGATATCAAATATTCAACGATATATATATATATATTATATATATATATATATACTCATTATTTAGATAAAAATCATTACTCATTACAGAGGAGCAAAATTAAGAGAATTATTTTTTCGTAGTTAAAAAAGTTAACACGGAACGTCGGCCTGTATAGATCAATGTCCTTTAAAAATTTTTCTTCCTTTTTCTTACAAAGTCGTATGATAACTTTATTATTCATCTTGTGACCTTATCAAATTATCTTTTAAGGTCTACAGCTAGTGTGTTTAGATGTAACTATAAAATATTTAAATGTTCTATTGCATATTTATTTGTAACTCCTCACCGTAATAATTATAGGTTATAAACGGCAAATAAGACATAGGCAAGAGATAGATAAGGAGTTAAATATATTAAAAAACCACCGCTAATGTAATATTAAAAAAGTTGTATGAAATAAATATTAATAAAAAATACATAAAATTATCTAAACGTTATAGATTTAAAGGAAAATTTATTTGTGTTTAGATATCTGGATTATAATGTTTTGCTGAAGGTCTTATTTAGGATTTCTTTATAAATGGCACATTTAACAAAAGTTGATATTGAATATTTAGTGTACATAGAGCCTTAATATAAAAGTTGTCAGGTTAAGTGGCAATCCCTCATTAATACGTGTAATTAATTGTCTGTCATATTATCACGACGCCGCAGGTTTAGCGTTTCGATCATTGGCTCGTATCATTAATTCTCTAGCGTTAGCTACCAACATCCATTACAGTAGAAAGCACAGTAATACATACACTTGTGAGCCATAATTTATAAACAATTCTTTTATTTATATCCTGAAGTGGCTATAGACCAGTCGTTAGGGAGATAAATGTTTAGGGAGATCCGCGATTTGGATCTCCTCCGAGTTCGAGGTCTATCGGTCAAAGAAATCATTTTGAAATCGAAATGTTTAATTAAAAGCAGATTTAAAGAACAAATGATATGCTTTCAAACTAATTACAATCCCAATCTGCTTATACTCAGCAGTGGGCATCTTCCTAATGACGATGGTGAAGTACACAATTCTATGTTTACTTTGTCCAATTTATCAGTTAAATCAATGTTTAGTCAATAGTGTTTGGATATCTTCAATTATTGTCAAATTATTTAGCCATCTTAAATTATATGTTACTAATGACAGGTCTCTGATATCGGATCCCATCTAGATACTAACGCAGCATCTATTGCAGTAATGTCGAAACGTTACTGTGTTCCGGTTTGAAGGGTGCTTTGGGTAGTGAAATCACTACGATAACGAGACATGTTACGTGTCAAGTCGATGAGCACGATGTGGTGCTGTGTATATTACTCTAACCAACGCCGTAATATGGGCAGCCGTATCACTTGTCATCAGTTAAATGTCCCGCTCTTCTCGTCGCCGCAAGCTGATGTATCAATTACCATATTGTGGACTTCCCGCTGGAATTGTCGGTGCGTATTAAAAAAAAAGTTGTTTATAAATCGTAGCGGGGGTATGTAATGTACTCCGAAAGACCTCGTCGTATTCATGGGTTAATTCAGGTGAAGCTTTCGGAAACCTTTTACCGTCGCGCGGCAAAAGGAATCGGCGGCTCATAACATTTATTCGATGGAAATCCGGTTTTGATTTGGGACTCTAACGCGGGACGGGATTAGCGAGGGTGCGACGCGAACACACGGGCTGCTGTTTGGTACGTTTTTTTCCCCAAACCTATAATAGATTTCTCGGGTATTTTTGGCGAAATAAAACTGTACATCTAACAGTAATTCTAGCCTAGAAAGGTGCCTGTAAACTTTCTAGAACTAATGCAAAATTTTCGTGATTTTTATGTTACTTATCAATTACAATGTTTATGAAATTAAATCTCCTGTGTTGTTTTAAGTTTAGATATGATACTTTCCCTTATTTGTATTTTAATTATTTTGTTTATCATTCTATTCTTTTATTAGAAGTTAGTTTAGTTTATGTCGGTCAAAGCCATCTCCAACAGATTCCGTTCCCATTTATCTAACGAGTGCTCCCGTCTTTTCTAACTCTTCTCTTTCTCCTGCCCTTTTCCCAGCTGTATGGTTTCGACACAGTATGTACTTCTCTTCTATATCCCTCTATTAACCGACATATCTGAATTCACACTCTTTTTACACATGTCATCTTTCACACAATCCATCCACACTTTCTTCGGTCTTCCTCTACCCTTATATCTATCCTCGTTTATTCTCATTACCTTCTTTGTTATATCTATGTCCTTCATCCCTCCGGATAACACGTCCGCACCACGCTAACCTCTTGCTCCCCAATTTCTCTGTCACTGGAGCAACTTGAATGAATATATTAGTGGGTGTATGAACACCCACTAATATATTCATTCTAACGTCGTCATATTCGTCTTTTTCAAGAAATCCTATTTATATCATTATTTCTTCACTTAAATGATCTACTTTTTTTTCTTATGCATTAGATACTAGTCTGTTGCCACTTTGTTCCAACTATCATCCCTGGTTCTCTGCAAGCACCGTTTCCGTTTTACTTTCATTATTTTTAGGATTTCGCCTTTCTCTAATTTTATCTTGCAGTTTTAACTCCATCTAACTTCTTTCCATAGTTGTTTAAAAAAATGTTTATTTCTTTAATAAACTTGTTTATCTGTAGTCCTAAGACATCCATTACATATTCATTTTATTTTGAGTGCTCTTTAGTTATAATCGTAGGTTGATATTTGATCGCTTACCATAATCATTATCAACAGAGACCTCCACGGAGTTCATCGAGGGGAATTGGGCCTTAGCCCAGCATGTAGGCCTAGTGCGGGTTGGTGCGTTATCAGAACCTCGTCTGTTATCCAGCAGGGAGTACCGCATGCAGGTAAAGTCGACTTGGGGGGCTCCGTAAGATGTTGTGCGGATCCCCTTACATCTCTTGCCACCCATCGCTCACAGTCGCACACAAAATTGAAACCCGAACTGGGATTTTGTTATTAATACTCTTTTATTTGACGAAGAATCGAGACGAGATAAATGTTGATCTGAGGGTGACATGCACGTCCATAACAACGTGGCGGTAGCTGGGATGATATACACTGCACAGTACTGTGCTCATCGATTTCAGACATAAGATTGTCAAGTATCATTACCTCAATAATTTCATTAGTAACATCGCCTTTCAAAACGGAATACAGTTATATTTGCACGCTTACTGTTAGGCAGTAGATATAAGAGGCAGACGATCTCCAGCAACAGAAACCAATCACCAGTAAACTGGAGACTAATCTATAAGTGATCTTTTCATTCGACCTTAATTAAATTTGAAAACCGCGAGCAACTGTTACGAAGATTGAAACCTGTATGTTTTCATCTTTAAGTCCTACCCCGCAAGGTGTCTCTTAAGGGTGAGTTGCGGGTGGTGGGTGGTGATGGAGAATGTGCAGGTTGTTATTCGGCGGCGGCTCCGTTTGAACGCACCGCTGATTGCGGCGCGACGGAAGACTTCCTTCCGCTGTGTTTTTAATAAAAATATTCCCACTTTGCGAATGTGTTGTTATTTACAATTCATTTTAATAATTTCTGATTTAATATAAGCTTTTTGTGAGCTGAAGATGTGACTTGAGGAGCAGGACGCTCAGCTGATGGTAAATGTTACCAACTCACAAAATAAGTGGTGATTGTAATCACTCCAACCTTGGCTTCTCGTTGGGTTACTGAACTTGATTGATTGTACCATAGTTCCTACTTTAGTCGACAAATAGTAGTGTAATCTGGTTTGAAAGGCGCGGTAGCTAGTGGAATTATAGAGTTAACGAGTCTTACCTTCTTGCGTCTCAGAGTGGGGAGCACAATGTGATGCTGTATATATATATCACCCAATGATATGGTCAAACATAACTAATGTTCAGGTAAATATTGTTTTTTTTTATTCGACGAAGCACCTAAGACCAGTCTGTTCATCTCGACGTTTAATAAAAACATATTGTATATACTATACTTACTCACTCCTCCGGCGCAGCGACCCGAAGTGAGTCTTGGCCTCCAACACAAGAGAGCGCCAGCGTTGTCTGTCTCGCACAGCCTCTCGGCAGTCCACTGCTTGGAGCTCGCGGTGGTTGTGCTCTACGGCATCCTTCCAGCGAGATCTGGGCCGGCCGATAGGTCGGCGGTTAATTGCGGTTTCGAGGAACGCTTTTTTGTCTCTACGATCATCTCCCATCCTTAGTAAGTTGCCCATCCAGCGAAGTCTGGTGGCGTTGGCTACACTGTGATGTTCGGTTCGCCATACTATATAGTACTTTTACTACTATAGTACTGATCTAAAATCTAGTTCATAACAGACAACGTCGATAAACACTGTCTGTTGTAGAATCGATACATTCGTTGTTACATTCGATCCGTTTCGATTGCACAGTGAGGTACCGCCGTACGCCCCTCCGAGCGGATCCCCTCCGCCCTCCGATAACCACAGGGGGCAATATCCACAAACTGGCTGTTTGTTCGAACGTATACAAACAAAAGCTACCCGCAAAAGGTCCCGCGTTTGTCCGATTGCGGTTCGATGCCGAAAACTATATGAATTAAATTGAAACGGGTTTGTTGACTATAGTTTTATAAAACAAAGTTATTAAATGAACCGTAAATCTATTTAACTCCTACTTATATGATGTCCGTGACATTTTTTATTCATATAAGTGACGAGACGAGGGGCTTGTTCACCTGATGATCAGTGATACGTGATACTAGTTCGACCTGTACACACAGCATCATATTGCGCTCGTCCCTGAATAGATGTTGAGTCTCACCAATAATTGTAATGGTTTTATTAATAAATAATAACATTGCAAGGTTAGTTACATTTAGTATTACTTAAGTATTAGTAATAATATATATATTAAAAAAAAAGTATGCATTTGATGGAAGTTTTTACTGATGGTAGTTCTCTGTCGCCGGAGACATCGAGCTGTACCCCTCAAGGCTCACTATCATCTATATGCATACAAATATTTTTTTTCATTCATTTAATTAATGTATTTTCCATTTAGCTGATTAATGTTATTGACAATTAGTTAATTTATGCCCACTATTGACAAAAAGTCTTTCCAGCACTGGGAACGAGCGTAATATTATGGTCAAAATAACATACAAGTACTTTTCCCGGAGCAGTTTCTCTTGTTATTAGGTTATTTATGCTAAATGATTTTTTTCTGCGTAAAACGTTTGGATACATCATTAATCTTTCTAACTCTGAAAATAAACTGGACGTTAACAAATCAAAAGAAAACATTAAACAAAGAACAAAGGCGCTGAGTTTCTCCAGACGTAAATCCCTTTTTAAAATAACGACCCCCGATGGGCTAATAACTGTTGAAATTAAAATGGCCGACCGCAGTAACCGCGGCCGGGTGATTACGCCGCGAAAATGGATTTCGGATCTGGTCTAATCCCGCAGACTACATAAAGCTACAATTAGAAATATATATACTGTCATCGATCGATCGTTTTATGTCAATAAAATTAGTATTACAGCAATTATACATCGATTGATTGTTCGTGTCGTGATGCAGTTTTAGCAACGACATCAGGGAATGGATTTATAGGTACTGGTGGCAGGTCTCTGTTACCGGAGATGTGGAGAGTCTGCCGCTGAAGAGTAGTATACAAACATTACTGTGTTTTGGTTTGAAGATAGTTGTAGCTAGTGAAATCACTGGGGTAACGATACTCAATATCTTGTCTCGGGCGACGAGGACATTGTGGTGCAGTAATGTCATCCTAAATATCACGGCGTTATTTTAGGCAGGCTTATCACTTATCTTCAAGTGAACGTTCCATTCGTTTTATTGACTAATCGAATAAAACATTACCCATTACAAGATTTAATAAAACTGTGTTTTATATATTATGTCGAGTGTCCATGTTTAGGATCCAACAATTAGGTCAGGTTTGGTCAATGAAAAATCCTTGTAAAAAAATATCGACCCTTACGATGGCTCGGAAGGCTATTGAAATTGAAGAAATCTTGATTTAAATATAGATTATTGTTGGGTTATACCAGGGTTTTGGAATTCTATTATTGATGAAATCAAATATCAAGCACACCAAGAGAAGACTTCAAGAAAGCTCATTCTGCGTAGACAGCAAATAATAATTAAATCGTTAAAGGGTAAGGGTAATCACAAACATCTAGCGACACTAGACTTGGTGGAGAGGCGGGCTAAGGGGCTTGCTGGTGATCAAGAACTCGTCCCAACTAGGCTTGATAGTCGTGGCCAGCATCGCTATGTTCTATAGGATACATTTTTGACAGTTTGCGATGGAATTACATGATATAATTCCTTCATCCTCTTTTCATCATCCGACAACCAGACGCGTGGCGACTCACCATTATAATATTGTGAATATCCCCAGTTTGAGAACAAAGAGGTTCAGCCCTTCGTTCTTTATGAGGCTTCAAAGGAGTGGAACTTGCTGGCGTCGGTGTTCCCGTCTAAATACTACGCGAGTGTCTTCAAAAAAAGAGTAATATTATAAAGAGAGATATTACAAGGTTAGTACGCCTTACCACATCACCACTTAACATCACATGAGGTAGTGGTCAAGTGCTAACCTTGTCGATTTAAATAGAAAGGTATTCCGTGATAGCTATGACTTTGGGGTATCTATCAGCTCAGTTGCCCGTGATTGTGGCTGTTGAAAAGCGGTCGAAACGTTGGGATTATGAGGATAATTTAATATAGGGAATACAATCTGTTGAATAGAACGTTATCGATGTGTAGTATTTGTGTAATATAAGAAATTATCATACACTATAACATATATATATATATCTCCGGAGTAAATAATCCCGTCGCCAGGCCGCGCTGTACATCGCGGACTGAATTAGCAACGCGATAAACTCCCACGAGAGTGTCTGCTCCGTTATTAACAGCTTACTTTTCATATAAATATATTGATATTTTCATGAAATTTGTTACTAAGAAATAAAATTTATTTATTACTCTCGATATTAGATGTTCAGTAGTCTCTCGTGTAACACCAAGCGCAAATCACACAGCACTGGTTGGCGATATGATTAGTCGCTACGAAGGCAAATAGACGGTCTTCGGCAACAGTCTCTCACCAGCAGAGAACGTGTCCTTAAATATCTTCCATGTTTCAGTAGAGAACAATTAAGATTAAGACTGTAGTCATCAAAAAGTGAATATTTCATTATCTTAAACTTATTTTTATGTATGAAAAGCAACTAGTTATTTCGATATTTGCAGAGAGAAACAGTACAGATGATGTGATGGACAGAGGTCACGACCCTTAATATGAGAAGGATGATTATATATATTTCATTATTAATTTGAAGTTTAAACATAGAAATTAACATTTAATTGTAAACAATCTCAGCACATTTCCGGTGAAGTTGATAAGAGAGTCTACAGTTTCCCTGCAAATTTCCCGCTGTGCAGTAAATAGGTTAGTATTAGATAATAAGATCTAGACATCTCACAGCGATTGTTTTTATAAAGGTATTCAATGATCAGTGTTAAAATATAGTTAATATAAGTAACTGAACATATGAATTTTTTAAAGATCTTTGAATATTTTTAAAAGGTTTTCGGCACGCTGTTTGTTTGTCTGTACAAAGGATTTTTGAATGAAAAGTTATTCGTATTACACTTTACGTTCCTTATTGAATTCTTTGTACTTATTATGTACTGCTTACTGTTTGCTTCTTATACAGGAACAGGAATCGAAGCAATAAAAGCCATTGAATCAAATTACCGGCGCGGTTCCTTGTTTATAATAAGTTCAGGCAGGCCTAGACGGAACACTGTGCCAAATGGTGCTTTGTTAGTGCCACACCCAGGTAGAAATGATTCCAGTAATTAAGTTTTTAATTAATTGCAATGGGATACCTTTTGAACTTCTCATGGTGCTAAGTAAATAAACTCTTTGAAGATAAAACTCGTCTAAAATACACGTAGATTTTAACACAGTGATATAGGTACAGAGGCGGATTTAGAATATGAATATGGTGTGGTACCTTTGAGAAAAAAATCATTCATCCATACTCCTTCGTATATGACCTTAAATCTGAACGAAGATCGTAGCTTATGAGAACGGTGGTTAACGGCTGTGTTAGGTTGGAAAGTTATGATTATTCCGAAATGATAAAAAAAAATCATTGATAAACATTGTAAAAGAGTTATATATTACAAAACCACAAATAATATATTAAAGAATATTTTATAATTTAAGTAAATGTACAAAAACCGCAAACGGTATTGTAATTAAAATGATCAGATAATAAACATCCGGGCTGCACGGAACCGGCCCCCGGGCTGTCCGGAAACAAGGCTCCGGAAACGTGTATTGCCAGTAACGTACGGATATTATTTAATTAAATAATATACTTTGTATATTATTAATAACGTGTAATGGTTGAACTTCCGGTTATTAGTCGCATGTTAAAGGCGGGAGAGGTTCAAAGATCAAACCTACACCTCATCTCTTATAACTAAGCCATTTCATATTTTAATTAGATATTAAATTTAAGCAAACTTAAGGGGCGGAAGACTGGTGATTTCTGCCCTATAAATCTCGTTGGTGACCCTCAGTATGTTACAGAGTACCTAGGGATCTTCTGCAGAACCCACCGGTGTAATAATGTGGAGCTTTATCATTATGCGTGTCATGTTTGTACAGGAGCCATGTTAACCTTTGTATCGTTACATTTTTAGTATAAATGCTTCTGAATCAAGTCCACCCTCTCGGCTAATTACCACCCTTACCATGAACCTGCCGCCATACCAGCATTGATGTGTCAGCTGCCAATCAAACGCGAACCGGAGTATTCTTACATCGCCGTATTTAACATCATGTGAAATTGAGGTCAAATTAGAAAGACATAGAAGGCCCTCGTGGGGTCACCGCCCACATTGCGACCCTCTCCAGCGCCGCGGCGGTGCAGTAATAACAAACTGCGCCGGAGTGTACGCTGCGCCTTGCGTATCGCAACAATGCGTGATTAAAATGTGCCTCGAGTTCGAATCTCGACACAAAGAAAGCTATTACCGGCTATTGTTGCGCGGAATTATAGGCCTTCGCTTCTAGCTGCCTGTTCACCCTGCCGACGGCCGTCACTGTTATATAAGTGATTATTTACAGAAAAATTATAAAGCGGCTGCAGGAGCTTCCACTGCTCCAACGGAACACTAGGAGTCCGCAGAATGTGAGCTACAGCTCGTCTGGCTCTTTTCTATCATATTAATTTATATGATCGTCTAATAAGATTATAAGGATGCCATTTAAAATGTTACACAAACAATGAAACAATGATTATTGAATAATACTCTACCTGGGCGCATGACGGGCTGATGGAGAACCAACTTGAGGCCTAAATATTCTAGCAAGCTAAAACATTAGTCTGGTGAGCCTCGCAAATTACTCGGAACGTATATTACGCTGATGACGATAATAATAAGTAAATCACGATCACTATTATTTGTTTTAAAATAATAACTAGCATATATGACTCCTCTCTTCCTTAACAATAATCTATATATATATATATATATAAACTAAAATATAAACAAAAATTGTATGTGTGTATCAGTGTATGTTCTTGCGATATAGTTTTCAAACCTATGGACAGGTCCCTGCGTCCATGTGGGCGATAGAGATTAATAAGTTTACTCACAACGCTGCATCGATATATCCTGTATCCGTCAGCGGTGCTTAGGGGGTGCTCCTGGGGGAAATCATGGAGATACATAGCCGTGTAAGCCGACTGTGTGTCATTATATATGTTTTATCGCCTCGTCCGAGAGGTTACGTGTCGATGGTTTACGTGATGCGTATTTCTTTTCAGCTTTATTGCCGTTGTAGAATAGTTTTTTTTTCTCTGTATAAACAAACTTATACCTTAAATAATTTTCATACAAATCCAGTAGAAAAAATGCTGTGTGATAAGTTATAGAATATTATATTATAACAGTCCGTGAAACTCTAGAAAAGGCAAAAGTAATAAAACAGACTAGTCCGTATATTAATGTAATTTTATTTTTAAATAAATATAACCAATAACATTTATTACATCACAGGAGTAGGGTATCATAAAAACACAATTCAAGTTCGTCGCGAATATAAAACGTCAACATCTTCTTTTCTATCAGACCATCAACAATTAGTTTTTTTTTTCCAATGGCAATAATTTTGTTTATGGTCCGATAAGAAAAAGATTCGTTAACTTATCAATTGACATCCCTTAAGAATATAAATAAGATAAATCTAAGCAATTAAATTATTATACTTTATATGAACACCGATAAAAATAATGTAATTAAGTTTTCGTTTCTACTTCACTAAAGATTGAAGCGGAATGGAGCGACTTCATGTGTTTTAGGTCATCATCTTCCTTTTTTATTTTTTTTGTCTGTTTATCAAGTTTATAATATATCAGGATGTATATAATCGTTGCAATATAATGTGATTTTGTAAATTAAATTAACAATTTTTTTTTGTGATGGTAAAGCATAAAACAAGTCTTATATTTCGAATAGGCCGTGCGAAATTATTTAGGGTTATAGTCTTAAAGCGCGATCTGTATTAAAAATAAATTAAATTTAACGTAAACAAGTAACGTATCGCTTACCTTGCGGTGAAACTAAACAATATTCACATGTTTTATATTTAGTAGAAATACAAATCTACTAAGTTTACGATTAGACATTACTCTATTACAATATTTATGGAATACATTTTGGCGCGCTCATTACCTGTCATTATTTCTTTTTTTTTCTAACAAAGCGTGAGCGCACGCGTCAAAAGCGCGCCAAAACTGATTCCCACTAGAGATTACGAAATCTAAAGATATGCATAACTAGAAACAGGTTAATAGTTCAATCTACAACTAAATACACTTTTTACAATCCGTATTACATTCAAGCGAAGTCTAAGTTCTTTTTTATATGTTAAATAAATTGTTCATGTTTGCGTTTCGTTTTAAATGTGCATTCACAATCACTGCCATTATTAATCGGTGATTTAAATATCGTAATGCCGTTTGATAGTTATCATGTGACAGTGGATTAATATTAAAAAAATATATACTAAAGAGGTTATAAAAGATGAAAAACCTAGTTTGTTAGAAATAAATTTTTTTTTATAGTACAACAAAACAATTTATTGGCCGATAGGACTTCTAGTTGTCTTATTTGATAATTTTTGTGACATAAGAAATAAGATATTTGTTTATGTTATAGTAAATACGCAGCATTGAATGAATTATTCAAATGGTACATTGTTATCGTAAACAAATAGTTTACTTTATGAAACATGGCGGTTTAAATATACTTATTATAACATTGATTGATCAGCGCAACTATTTCGTTTGACCAATGGCCCGTCTGCGATCGCAAATAGCATCAATAGATTATTACGGATTGTTCCGGCGCACTTTGGGATCATTTGTGCTATTGTGTGCTCACCGGCGACCATGGGATCGCATAAATAATTTTGACGGGTCAATTGTGAGAGATCACTTAAGTGTTGACCTCTCTTTGGGTGCGCTGCGTTGTACATTATTTACGATCGAAAACCGAGATATTATGTACACACAAAAGGTTTATATGAAGAAATTCACACGAGAACTTGTTTAAATTGATATTATTAATTTGGAAGTTTAGATTGCTATCCTTGTTATATTTTTAAAGTTATTATCATCAAATTATCTGTTTATGTTAAATGACGCGAGAGTTTGCTTAAGGTTAAGGTACCGTAAAATGAGTGCACATTTAAAACGAATTTCTCTAATTGTTACATTCTGAACTTAATAATGCTAATAATACTGTACACACCTCCATTTAGGCAATGACAAACTGCTCAAAAGTTTAAGAACTATGCAATTTTTACTATATATTAAGTATAGACTATGAGTAAAAAAAATTGCTCCGTACATATAGAGCTTTGGCAAGAAGAATGTTTGTTTCATTGTGGGACTAACAAAGGCCGAAATTTGAACTTAAAAATACTCTATCAGCTAATTTTATAAATAAATCTGTAACTCTTACAGTAATATTTTACTTAATAAATGAGGTACGTCAACCCACTGTGACAAATATTCGCGGCGTTGGATTTTTTTGAAATATGGCCTATTCTCTATTCTGTACAATGATGGTTACATCAAATTATTTGTCAAAAAACAAATCATCGGGATTGGCGCTTGATAAGAAATATACATAGTAAACATTCGTTTGCACATAGAAAAAGTAAGTTTTTTTTTTGTGAAAAATTGGGTGTATAATATTTAAAAGTTAATAACTATGTAGGTGAAATATATAAGAGCAGCAGTTAATATGTAAACATCATTCAATGGACTGGTCATAGGTTTTTTTCACATAATTTTGAGTGAACAACAGTTCAACGCAAGATATTTCTGATACGTTTGCGCATTGACGACGTCCCTTTTTTTTCATGAATCTTTCTGTTACTTTAAGTGTTCTCAAAAACTTTGAATATAATGTAGTTTTATGTCAATGTGATATATCGCAAAGGGTTAAAAGTTCCAACAAAAAAGAAGGGTGAAAAAATATAGTCGAAGAGGAAGATATTCGTAGCGAAGATATTCCGGGCATGGTGTGTGGAAATATCGTAATGGCATTCCGTCGATAGAGCAAACAAACGACGCAGTCTTTGTAGAGAAATTATTGTGATTGATGACGATTATTAATCATAGACTCGTGTTTGGATACCATTAATATTGTTTTGTAAAGTAAATTATGGACAATCGGAAAAATTCAGGAACAAAAACATACAAAGAAATCTAAGTAACAGCTTTGTGCGTATTTACTATTTTGTCTTATTAGGAAAAATCTAAAAGAGTTGTAGTAGAAGAGTAAGAGTTGTGGTGAACAACTTGAAAAATTAGTTTTTAACACTGTTGTTTAATTAACTTTATGACGCTGTCAATCGGTTTTTGACAAATACTTTGAAGTAAAACAGCTTGTACTTAAAACATCATTAATGAATGAGTATGCTAACAATTATACAAAATGCTTCACATGGAACAAAACTTAGTTATTCTAGATTAATATCGATAGGTTAATAAATAATATTCGTTACATACGCCCGTCAACAAAGTTATTAAATGTGAGAGACGTTAACAAAGCGATTTAAAAATGCAATGTTGACGACTGCACGTAAAAACTAACAAAATCCTAGGAAGGAAAAACACTTATCTCAAAAGATCTGTAGTTTTTGGCATACAGTTAAAGAAATTGTTGTAAAAAACGGGCAATCGAATAAGCGCCACGTTTGACTGACACCACTCTTTAATCTATGGCAATATTAAGGAGAGCTATCATCATTTCCTGCCTTTTTAGAGAACTGTCACAATTTCACGTTCCAGAGACTATGGGGGCAATTTTCTGTATGAACTAGATTTATTGATATTCCAAAGACCATACAATACATTCTAAAGTTATTCTTACACGAGACTAGATTAACATTTAACTGTATCCGTTAAAGGGAAATCTATTTAAGTTAGTTTAGCATAATCAATGGCAGTAACAACATTCGAAACTACTTATCAATTCACATTTTGCACGGAACATAGACGGATTGTATGCATTCGAGTCAGACATCCAAAGATCTGTGGTATTATTATTATTTTATAAAACATTGTTCTCACGGCTCCATTGCTTCAATTCAAGATGGCGTCCAGCTAATGGCAGTTGATGGCGCGCCGCTGCAGGCGACGGATGCGCCTGTGCCAGTCATCGCGCCACTCCAGCAGAAGGGTTCTCTCTCCAACCGTTAAGCCCGGCAAACCAGATGACGCTCCCTCTTTTTCCACTCCTAGGATTAGGTAGGACCTACGGAATTAAAGATATTACGTAAATTTTACATAAATGGAGCAAAAATATATTTTTTTTCATTCATGCTATTCTTTAGAAGCATTTCATTGTTACGAGCAAGTGTACTGATCTGAATCTGATCACCAAGGTGAACATAACATTCTCGTCCCTTTCTAGCATATACTTTTACTTTATGTTTTCATAACTAGCTAGTGTTTGATTGTATTGTTTCCACGGCAGGCAGTGTATGTTATTATGATAATCATAAGTTTACAGTGAACACAGGTCTCTTTAATTATACGCCGCTAAACACGGGCTCTGGCCACTCTCTTCTCGTTCTTTCGTGTGGCTCGTTCACTGCAGGTATACATCTTATATAATAATATTTATTATCATTATGATTGAGCAAATGCCCACTGTTGATTTAAGGCCTCTATTAAAGGTGTCCACACTGACCGCTATAATATCCCATTCAATTTCATCCTACGACCTTTACCTTTACCTCAAGGACTTATTACTTCTCCTATGGTCAGTGCAAGTGTCGCTAATCATCATCGTCAGCCTTTATTAATTCACTGTTGAATATGGGCTTTTCCTAATGTCTATCACCAAACGCGGTCCTTTGATTTTCGCATCTATCCACTTCTGATCGCTCTTATGAAATCATCGGTTTAACTAGAGAGAAGGCGTCCTACGTCTATCCTATACGCGGCCTTCCCTCCAGAATTTTCTTCACTTAGTGTTGGTAATGAACTAACTTGTTAATCTTGATCTTGGGGCACTTGCAGGCGAGGTCTGTCGCGCGCACGTAGAGGGCGGCGGCGCCGCGTCGCAGGCGGCTCCGCGGGGCGCGCTTGTACACCGCCTGCACGCTCAGCGAGAGACGCGCCCACGCCGCGCCCGCCGCGCCCGCCTCGCGGCCCACCACCCGACCCATTATGACTGCACACATCACCGCCACATCAGCCACACACGCGTAACATACAAGTGACTAATTATACAACCTTCATAACAATAGTTCTCATCATCAAAATTAATTCCTAAAATGTAAAATTGTCACAAACTTTAATCACAAAAATAACTTATCAAATGGGAGAATAAAATATTTTTTCATTATGGACACTCGATTCTTGAAAAAATTTGGGATATTTTTGTCACTACTATATCTAAATATAACAGTCTGTGAGAAAGAGTACTTTACGTTACGTACGACGGTAAATATTGGAAAAGTTTGATATTACATTGTGACGTAATAGTTTATGGTATCAACGAATATTCCAAGATATGTATGAGAATGTTCAACACAAGATAACAATCATGTCGGAAATACTACGATCACGCTGCGAAACGATCTAATACAATATCCCGCAAACGTTCAACTTGTAATAGTTAGAGGCGTAATGAGGGTAGTTACCGTAATCGCGGCTGCAGTACTTGTTGAGATTTAGAGTTCGTGCGCCTGCGCGGCACCGGCCGCATTGCTCGGTTGCTGTTCCACAAACATCATATCAATTACTGTGCATACACACATACATTTTCAAATATCGAACCAAACAGCTCTACCGACCAACAATACAACTATGTAATGGATCATGAACCCAGAAGTATTGCCATTTTTTTTTTAAATTTACAATGCGGTAAAACTTGATTAGAATGTCTTAGGTTGTTGTTATTTGAGAGAGGGTACATAGTATAGAGCATTTCCATCTTTTGCTAGTAGACGGCAGACTTAAAGAAGAAGACAATTTCCTCAATGAGTATTTCTTTAATCTTAAACAAATATATTTGAAATATTTGTAATTTATACTATGAGAAAAGAGCAATGATTTAATACTACAATAGAAAATATCTTAACAATGAAATTGTAGATTATCTGGTTAGTTTTGACGACCGACATGTTTTAGATGAGCGTTGTGAAGAATTTGCGCTTTTATATAAACAAGGTTAATCATTTTTCGAGCGTTTATCCAGAATCTAGTGGGATTGTTGGTGGAAAATATAATAATAAAATTATTCAGATATCTATATCAAATGTAAAGAATTCTAAAACGATGAAGGCCAAAGTAAACACGAAACAAAACGCTTATAATATTATCTGTAGTTACTAAACATCTTTGAGCCAAGGTCACATGCATAGCGAAACAAAATTTACGGTTACCTGATTCTCTTGAAAATTTTAAACAGAAAACGTAACAGTTAAATGAGTTTTGGGGTATGGTGGTGAATTTTATAACAAGCCTGAAATCAAATATTACTCAAAAGTTTTTTTTTTTATTTAAAATCACTTATCTATTAGACATCGACATAAAATAATTATGAAGTGCAAATAAATTTTTAATGAAGTGACATTACCTTATCCATCCAGTGAAGTGGTCTTGTAGCTGATTACCAGGGTTGATTGGTTAGATATTAAATATTTTTTATAACATCTACTTCAGTGAAAATTAAAGAAACTATAACCGAATACATCAAATGAATTGTGGTGTTTTTTTATGTTTCGGTTTTTCCTTTAGATTCGTTAAAATGATTACTATGATTTAATACATTTTTTATCAAATTAACACCATTTATAATATTTATATCATAACACATATTTCCCTTTTTTTTGGATTTGTGATTTTTGTATTATGTAGTATTTTAAAGTATTTAGAAATACCCTTCGTTGAGAAAATGCATATCAGTAATGGTATCATGTGCCTCATTAAAATTACCCCAGAGGTCTATCTTTTAGCTTTTATTAAATAGTTTATGTCTAAAATCTGAATGCGATTTGAAACTTCATAAGGTTCGAAAGTCTATAGTCAACTTCAAACCATTGCTTTCCAATTCAAAAAGATTAGTATGAATGGAAGATGCTGTAGTAATAAACTAATTATTTGTTATTTGTTATTCCAACATATAATTTAATGGTACTGTTGTTATAACAATCGGTGTTTGTTGTAGTTTGGTGTGCAGCCTGTCGTTTTGTTATTATTACTAAGGTATAATCACTTCGATGGCGGGCGCTGGTTCACGTACGTTATCATTACATCGCGATATTGTATTTAGGCACAGTTAACTTCGATATGATCAAAAATCAAATTTAAATTCTAGGAGGTAAGAAATATATTGAAATTACCAATAGATATCTTGCATTTGTGACTTTAGTTCATTGCAATTAGGTTTGTAATAGTACTTATGAGCTAATGGCAGCCTAAGATACCGGAAAGGGTAATGATGTAACTGTAGTAGTATAGAAAAATATTGATGATTATGACAGAGTTACAGTATTGGAATTAAAAGAAAGAAGTCAAATATTAAAGGATCCAATATATAGACATAAAGATATTAATACAATTGTCCTCCAAGCTCCATGTGTGAGGACTGTGAAATGGTTATGATAAATCTGTCTATCGAAGCCATTGGTAAACCGTTGTCTTGAGCTCGAAAGGGTTTCTTTAGTACTTTTTTATTTGAAATGATTTTTCGCATCAACCATATACAAAACTAAACATCTAAGTTAATAGAAGTTAAAATCTAGAAATAGTTAAGAAGTCTATTTACTGATTGAGCAATTGAAGAAGGCTTTTATCCACCTTTTTCATTGGATCACTTAAAGGAGATAATTGAGTTTAAGACCCTAATATTATTTTATCTTAAAATGACTCAGGATTCCGTCGAATCCTGCCACAGTTAGTTGACGTAGTTAAAAACCTACACACAGTGCGATTAGCAAGAAAGTCTATAGCTTAGAGACTGTGTACCAGCGCCCGCTGACATGCGGTGTGATGAGGCGAGAGTGCAATGAGGGTCCACTTACTACTTACCGCGGCCGGGCTCTGCGTCCACCGCCTCCATCGCCTGCACAGCGGTGACCACGCGTGGGATGCCTGGAACAAATACCGCAGTTCTAGGATTTCTTAGTTTGAGGAACAGGGAAGGTGGTAAAAGGATCAAGTTAATATTAGCGATAGATTAGTGATGAAACGCGTCTAAATTAAATTACCTTGCCTTTGGACTTTAACGTAATGAGAGGCTATAGAATATATATAGAGGCTGTGAATATTTTTTTTCGCATAGGTTATAGTTGATGTTGTTGTTGTGTATAGAAAACACTAAAATTGTCTTTGAAAACTAATGGTATAACTGTCGCCTGTGTACTGTCTTTTCTTTTGTACCCGCATAAAAGGTTTCCGATCATAGTGATCTCACAGAAGTAGCAGATGTTTGAGAAACGTGTTAAACTTAGTATTAAGGTTGATTGTAATTTGTCCTGAACTCACGTATGCAAGGAGCGATGTGACTCCTGGATTGCTGGTAACCTTTGGCGCAGCGGTTGCAGGTGGTGCCTGTGACGCCGTCCTTGCAGGGGCACTGTCCGCTGGTCTGGTTGCATGTCTTGCCGCTAGCACCAACCGGGTGACAGTCGCACGCTGATAACATAACAACAAAAAAAACTTTAAAAATGGATATAATGCATAGATTTGATTATTGTTTTTACAAATTATTTTAATAAGGCAAAATTTTAAGCCACTGTTTTGCGATTTTTTCCCAAATTCAAAAAAATTCTTTTGGGAAAGGTAAAGGCATAAAAGCACCAGGCATAACGCGGGAAGGCGGAAGAAGGAAATAACAAAGGAAAATATCAATTGTGCCCATTTTGCTTTTTACCTCGTGAAACAAATCGAATGGCAGACCCCTTGCTCTTCGGAGACCACGGCGGCGGCTATAAAAGGGAAAAAAATAAACGATGCGAAATTTCCACAGTCCATTTCTTGCGGCCGGGTCGGATGGGATAGTTCCGCCGTAAAAATCTTAGGACGGGGACCGAATGGGCCCCCGGGGATGACAGGGCCAGCTTTATGAGGACAGCCCGGCTCTGCTGACGGGACGAATTGATGGACTTACCGCCTTTGATGCTCGAGAAGGTGAAGATGTTATTAGAAGGGGACGTGTTCAATATATTCGATTTTAGAAAGAAACACGAAGAAAGAGATTTTTTTAATAAAACAATATTATGTTTGGTATACTTTTATACTTTGTGATTGATGAGGAAGAACAGCGTTGCTCAGAGGTTTGTTTCATATAAATTAAATTAATAGTTGTTAACAATAAGGCTGATGATGGCAAAGCCTGCTAGCCCAGAATATTGCAGGTAGATCAAGCACTAGTTATCTTATAACAAGGGGACTATAATGCTGTTAAAGCGGTTTCTTGAACATTTGTGATTACTAGTTAGGCAGATTAGTAAAGACTGTACCACCATTTCAACGCTTTATTTGGTACAGAATCTAAGCAGGAACTCCCCTTAATGAATTCTAAAATCTTTTTAAACTTAATTTATTGTAAAAGTACTTAATCCATCCTTAATTTTTTTCATTTAATTTCCTTTTAGATCTAATTGATTGTCGCCGTTTGTGTTAATTCGTCCAAATTCTGGTTTATTTTAGAAATAGTTTATATCAGGAAATAAAATTCAAAAATGGAATATCATTATTATCGGCTCATAGTAGTCCATAGTTGGACGAAGACTTCCTCAAAGGTCATCATAAGGAACCATTCTGCGCTAATTGAACGTTTCTAGATAATTCAGTCGGGCTTGAATAGGTTGTTGCCGTTGTAAACGTAGAGGTGATTTTCGTAAAAGACTTCCGGTCCGTAAATGGCGACGGTAGACCGCGCAACGATAAAGTCTTAAACGCAAATATGTTGCGGGTTGCGGCCCGACCGGAAGACGGGGGACCCGTTACCGTAATCGAGTTTCCAAAGACCCTTGGCTGTTGTGAGGTCAGGCTGCCGGCACTTCGGGCACATTTAACGTTTATCGCTTTCCGTTGATAGATGATGTCCGTGAGATCCTTTCGTCAGGACAATAGGACCAAGATTGCGACAATTGAGATTTCAGACGATACGAAGAACAGTGATCTTCTAGAAGACGGCGTCTAAGTTAAGATAAAAGCTACGCAACTGAGGCTGACAAAAGAAGAAGACGATTAAAGAAAGTAAACGAATAAGCAGTTCACGTGATGGTAAGTAATCAAAGTTCGAAGAATGAAATTTTCTTCCCACTATATAATGTTATGTTTCCAGGTGATGATTATGTGGTGCAGTGTAAACGTCCTAACCAGCGTCACTTTCATTATGGACAGGAGTAGCGTATACGTTAAGTACGTACTGTAGTTGAAGTACTTTTCCCAAATGATGCGGATATTAGTGTAGCATTATTACGTGTGAAGACTCTTTGGGAATGAATAAGTCCAGCTGTGGGTAAAATTTTAGTAACACCCAAGTTCATGGTTGGTGGTAGTATTTTTAAAAGACCGTCTAGCTTATCTATAGAAGAAAATCAATGGCGTAACTTTCAGAAATATTTACAATGACTCCTAAACCTTCAACAGTGTACAAACTTTACTGTTAAGGTTTGAAGGGCCCTGTTGCTAGTAAAATGCTAGTTTGAAAGGTGGGGAGAAGGAATAATTCATGGTTGTGGAATATCAGGGAATGGACTAGGATGCCTGGAGCATCCGAATTGTTCCGCTGAACCAAAGACAGAGAGGACTGTACCGCGCTGATCCCCAACCTTCACGAGTTGGAGCGACACTTTAAGATGAAGAAGAAATTGCTAGTGAAATTACTGGGCTACGGAGACTTAACACATTTACCTGATATCATAAAGCGACGAACTCGCATGTAGTGCAGTGTAAACATTCTAACTATATGAACATCTTGCTTGACTTATCCAATAAATAAAATGATGGTATTTCTTCAGAGTCGCCTCACCAAGCTCCGACTCTATAAAAAGCTCTATTTTCCTTTTTTTGTATTCAAATAAAGACGCCTGCACACTGTTTACTTTAAGGCCGTGTACAGGTGCATAACATTTTTTATGGCACGCCTTATATTTATTTTATCAGTGCGCGTGAGCGTCCTAACTTTTGGCCGTTAAAGTTACACGGTTTACTTTTACCTTTATTCTTTAACTTTGTTTGTACTGTAGTTTTATTGTTGATAAATTATCTTGAACCTTACCTTGTTCGAGTACGCGAAACAAAGTTTACGAAGAAACAAGAGCAGTCTATGGTTTTATCTCTTCTTTATCTACAACGGTCTAACATCTCAATTTCACATGGTTAAGGAACAATGAGGTCATAGACAAATCTAGGTAACTTTACCACTAACTAAACTCTACAATTACGAAATCGAACTGGGAACATCGTGCGAATGTTAAGATGGATGTGTCGTGTGATGAGGATGGATAAAATTAAGAATAAGTATATTAGAGGAAGTTTGAAAGTTGCTCCAGTGACAAAGAAGTTGAGGAGTAAGAGGTTAGCGTGGTACGGGCATGTTATGAGGAGGGATGAAGGATATATAACAAAGAAAGTAATGAGAATGAATGTGGATGGTTATAAGGGTAGAAGAAGACCGAAGAAAGTGTTGATGGATTGTGTGAAAGATGACATGTGTAAGAAAAGTGTGAATTTAGATATGACGGTTGATGGATAGATGTGGAAGAGAAGTACATACTGTGCCGACCCCACATAGCTGGGGGATAGGGCAGGAGGAATAAGAAGAATTGGAAACATCCTCACTACAAGTTAATTAGCCACGTCACCATTGAGGAAACTCATTCATAATGGTGCTATACATACCTTTTAGTGTTCTTTTTATTCGCCTAAACAACTATACCAGGTTCATCATTTATCTGATGATAAGCGATACGCCAGCCGGCCTAATAACATGACGCTAAGGTGTATACACAATACCACGTTATACTTATTGCTATGAGACAAGATGAGAGGCAGCTCCTCCAGCAATTGTTTTCTCTTAGTAGCCTTTTACTGCACGCTGGAGATGAAGTGGTGATGGTAAGGGAGTAGGTTCAGTGATTCTTTTAAATGATATGGTACGTACGCTTGCAGGCCTTCTTGTGGGTGATGGGCTTGGCTGGGTCGCGGTAGTATCCCTCGCGGCAGTAGTGGCAGTGCCGGCCGGCGGTGTAGTGCCTGCACTTGAGGCACACGCCGCCGCTGGCGCGCCCCGACAGCTTGTACAGCTCCATGTTGAACCTGCAGCGGCGCGCGTGCCCGTTGCAGTTGCACTCTGCGAACAGGCGACGCTGCACTTTAATACGAGTGAGGGCACAAGCAATTAGTTGAAGAATTTTCCGCCAGTTTGTATGATGAACACCGTATTATATTGTGGAGGACGCTTCGAGATATAAGATGTTTAGTCTCGTTACCGCAGTAATGTCACTTGAAATCAAATCACCTATCTATTTACATATGTAAATGTTTTTGTTTGTTAGCCAATCACGTGAAAACTAGTGAACAATATCGACACAGGAACACGAGCATTTGAAGTGGAATGATTTGTAAATGGCGACAGGCCGTTTATTTTTGAATTTCATAGATCCTTTATGATTTCGCTTCTAATTGACTTTTATGAACATTTTGTTTTTGTATTATTTATCCTGTTGCCATAGTAATGGTTGCTATAGAAACTCATTTGCGGTGTAATTTTATATCAGCGATTCATGCGGGGAACAGCTCGTGTATATATATACAACTAGTCGCACACGTCGGTGCGCCGCGTAAAGCTGTCGGCGCTTGATCTGTCGGCCGTGCATCCCTTTAAACTACCACCAGATGGTGGACAGCGCCCTCGTGGCCACCATCAACGGTCGCGCCGATTGATTTATTGTAAAACAGAGTAACTACAGTTTTTTTTAATATCTTGTAGTTTCAAGTCATCCAAAGGAGAGGGTAATGCTCGGAGTTTCTCCGCGTGATAGAATCAGAAATGTGGAGATCCGCAGAACTATGGTCATCGATATAGCCTAAAAGATTGCTAGACCTAAGTGGCAGTCGAGCAGGGCACATTGCTCGAAGGACCGACGGCCGATGACTCAGTAAGGTCCTCGTGTGACGCCCGCGTACCGATAGACGTGGTGTTGGGAGGCCTCCCACAAGGTGGACCGACGATCTGGTGAGAGTCGCGGGTACCCACTGGATACGAGCAACGTGCGACCGGTCGACGTGGAGAACTTTGAGCTGATGATGATGTAGTTTCAACTCACGTTGGTTCTGTTTTGTTCTTCTCCATAAAAATGTCTATTTAGGCTATGCTTTTTTTTACCATGGAAGTCACGAGACGAGGAGGAGGTGCACCAAGCCATCGTTTGTAGGAGTTCAAATGGGGGGATTTGGGTCATTTCCCACCACACTGGCCCAATGCGGGTTGGTGGGAGCCAGAGCCTCGTTTGTTGATCAGGGATTTTTAGGTATAGGTCTCTGTAGCAGGAGACCGTCTAGGTAGTTACCACTGCAGCGTCTATTGCGGATAAACAGTACTGTGTTCCGGTTTGAAAGGCGCTGCAGTGTATAACATCCTAACTAGCGCCAAGTTGTTTTGGGCGGATGTATTACTTACCACCAGGTGATGTACTCGTGTTAAAATCGCGACACTCCTTTTTTGTGTGCATCGATAAACTTTCGCTCGGTAGCGCTGAACGCGGAGGTGGGATGAATTGGACGGAGAGCGGTAATTGGCAGTTTCCCGCAGGTGCGGCGCGTGAGGCTGCGCATCCGGTGCTCCTTTGGCCGCGCTAATGCCCCGGCGGACGCGCGTGACCCGGAATAATCGGGCCAGGCCAGGGATTCGGCGGACGGTCGCCGTAATTGCTTCAGCTCGCCTTCCGACGTCCGACCGTTTTTTTGGGTTCGTGGGGGAAATCTTCGAAAGATACTTTGCTTTTGGAGGGAAGTCAACGTTATGCGAGGTTCTAACTCACTAAAACACCTCGGTGCTCTGCATCAGTTCATTCGGAGAGGCTCCGGGATCTCTCATAGAACGCACCGGTGCCTTTCTACACTTTGTGTTACACGTCTTTGAGTAGTCTAACCCTCCTCGGTACCATCGCTGAGCCATACGCTTCCCCACGCAGGTTCGCTTGCTGAACGATAAGGGCCCCCACTCCCAAGGCCCGCGAAACTCCTACCAACTTCCTTTTTAACCTAACACCCAAAAAGGAGAGTGCCGTGAAACGCGTCAGTAGGACTCCTAAATATTTCACCATAAAGTTGATTGGGTACATGTATTAACATCAGACATTATTTCAACTGCTTCTCATGGTTCAGGAGCTGACAGGTTTTTGAACCAAACTGGATTATCAATATTTCTGTTTTTATTCTACGAGACCAGCGAGACTTCCACCATCACTGTTACAAACTGGCGCTAGTTGTGATGGTATTCACAGCACCACATTGCGCTCGTCGCCTTGAGATATAAGATGTTGAGCCTCGTTATCCCATTAATTAAACTAGCTGCAGCATCCTTCAAACCGGAATACAGTAATGTTTGCAAAGCACATCTAGACTAGACAGTCTCCGGCAACGGAGACCTACCACCAGTAAAATTGTAATGGTAAATCAAACTCCCAATCGATTCCGGTTACATTCAGCCTTACGTATTTGAAAACAACACTTGAAATTAAGTGAACGCAGTGCCATCACTCGGCGAAATTTAAAGCTGACGTTATTGCGGATGTGGAACGCGTCACCAGCGGTGAACCACTCGCTAGCGAAATCATCGAGACTCGATTACGTTTCATCTCCGAATTAATAATCAGTCCATCTCGTCGCCTGTCACCTGTCACTTGTCACTGGAAATATTCTTTTAAAATCGTAATACTTTTAATGAATATTTCAATCTACTTTTAGCATTACCGAAGACAGTCTAGGTACCACCGCAGCGCCTGTTGCAGCCGACACACAGTACTGTGCGGACATTACTGTGCTCCGGTTTGAAGGACCAATAGCTATTACTGCTGATAGTGTCTCTGTTGCCGGAGACCGTCTAAGCACCACCACAGCTTCTATTGCAACTGACAAACAGTACTGTGCAAACGTTACTGTGTTCCGGTTTGAAGGACACCAATATATATATATATATATATATATATATATATACTTATGGTACGTATATACCAATAAGAATAATCACATTTATATATTCACGTTTAGACGTTCACCTGATGATAAGTGATGACCCTCAATTAGAATGGTATACATCGCACTATAAGGTGCTTGTCGCCTGAGACATAAGATGTTGATTCCCATTACCCCAGTAATTACACTAATTACAGCGTCTTTCAAACCGGAACATAGTAATATTTTCACACTGATGTTTGTCGGGTGTAATAGAAGCTGTGATAGTACTTACACGGTCTCCTTCGACTGAAACCTGCCACCAGGGAAGTAACCACCAGCTGGAAGTAAGCCAAGAGAGCTGCACTGGCGTACTCTAGCTCACTTGCATATGACTGCCGGAGTATGTTAGTAGATTAACATTATATGACTGATGACCAGGGTTTGAAAGAAACTAATCATGTGGTCATGGACCCCAAACGGAAACCACCAACGCCACGGAGACAGATTCAAGTTAACAGTTCATTTGAAGTTCCGGACACGCGACTGCTACAGCTAAACTACTGTATAGTTGTTAATGAGTAAATGAATCGCATAATCCTATCCCGGTGAGTAAGCCGCGGCGCTGGCCAGCTGGGTGCCCCGGACGGCTATATCTCACGCATTGGAGACCAGCCAGCGGCTCCGGGGCCGCAACTAAAATACAATGGCGCGGCGCCCCCGCGATCCCCCGGCGACAGATCACGTCGCGCGGCGGCGGCGGTCACACTTACTGCTCCTAGAGTCAGGGGAACCATTTTGTTGTGTTCTACTGCTTACTCAGTTACCACACAGTGTACTCCCTCAAGTAACTTCACTAACAACTATTAACTTAGAATATAGTGACGTCACTGATATGTCTCTGCTGCCGCAGCCCTGCAGTCTCGAGCTAGTGAGAATAGGACTAAGGTGTCCTGCCTGTCGTACAAGGCGATTAAAACGGTCTAGAAGTTTCGCCGGTCTTGAGGGCGGGGAGCCTTATCGCTTAACAAGCGAACCTGCGTGGGACAGCGTATGGCTTGGCGGTGGTGCCTAGGACAGTTTAGGCCTTAGAAACGTGCTAACACTGTAACTCCAATTGCATACAACAACCAATACTGTGTTTCGGTTTAAAGGGCGCTGTAGTTAGTGTAATTACTAGGGTAATGAGTCTCGACTTTTATGTATCAGGCGACGAGCGCAATGTGCTGCTGTGTATATCATCCTAACTAGCTCCACGTCGTTATGGGAAGGAGCAGTCAGTAGTTCGATGTGCTCCAGTCGCAGCTACGTCTTTCCTTTCATTCCTACTGTCTCCAGTTATTTAAACTGCTAGCAGTAAAGTCTGTAGTTGTTACGCGTAACAGGATACAGTTAAAGCAAAAACTAACCCCCTGCGCTCCCTGAAGTACAGCGGTGGAGACGTTGTAACGGAAATGAATAAAACATTCCCTATATGGTCGTCAAGTGGAGACGGTCCAATATATAAGAAACATTCAAGTTGTATTTAAGTCATCGGTGAAGTATTCCGCTGTCATGAAGTGGTGTGAAGACACTAGTGTCCAAATGGCCTTGAAGCTAATGACAATATTTGAAGTAACTAGGTGATATTTTGCCATTCGCTATGCTGCTGAGCGTCAAGAGAAAACAGGACCAGCTCTGAGGAGAAGCCCGGCCAATGACTCTAAGTAGAACGTAGGTTGGACATGACCTTCACTAATCGTGGTAACACCAGGGTGCTTGTCCCCGTAACGATCTGCTATCATAGTAAAGCGTTGAAGAGGCGTCCAAATAGGGTTTTAGTTGGTAACACTCCACATAACTCTAACTTCTTTCCAGAAGTAGACAGTATCGTCCTCTTAAATATGACACCATTTTAATTATAAACATCCCTTAAAGCCGAAATTATACAAATATAGGTAAACGGTTTCTGGCAACAACGATCTTACATCATCATCATCGTCATCGTCAGCCGAAAGACGTCCACTGATGGACTTTGGCCTTCCTCAAAGATCTCCGCACTGATCGGTCCTGCGCTGTCCGTATCCTGAGTCTTTCCAGCTACCTTCGTTTGTAGAGGGTCACATGGGAGACGTCAACAAAGATCTACCACCAGCCATTTTTTTTAAATACGTGACAATTAATTTAATTTCTTCTCGCTTTTGCTCGATGAATTGTACCATACGTCAGCGTGTACAAATTGCATTGGCTGCTTATAGTACTAGCGTTGGTCGGATCAGATAAATATTGCATGAGGGCAGAATCTGGCTCCAGGTCTGCGAAGCTGGGTTCGATTCCTGGGATGGACCGTCAATTGCGACGTCACTCGATTGGCCGTGGAATAAATACGGAAACAAAAATTATCTAGTCGAAGTAAAAACCACAAGAAATGGAAATGAGGTAATAATAATTAACATTTCCTCTATAATGGTCTTTATATGGTCATAACCGGAATACAGCCACGGATTCGAACCGGTGATCGAATGCATAATGCATAAAGATAAGATGTGTTGATGTGTTGAAGAGGTGTTACAACAATTTATGTTGTAACAGGTCAAATGATAACCCGGCGCCTCCCATGCGTGTAGCGTTACACGAACACTCGCCCCGCGCACGTCTCCACACGATGCAACGAGATCTAATTTAATATACGCTCCGCGGCATATAAATTCAAACACTGAGTAATATTATTTGATAAACTATTGAAACACTCATAAACGGGTGATACACTAGCCGTCTGTAGTGTACAACTACAGGTTATATATTTTCTACCATTTAAACCAAAATGTGGAGAGATCTGATGGTAGGTTAAGTAGAAAAGTATTTATATTTAACATATATAATCAAATATTATTGAAACTATACTATGATATCCGTGGACATGTTTGTGAAGACCTAAGTCCAGCAGTGGACATCCATAATGATAGATAGCGTCTTGAATTGTTTTAATTAATGAAAACATTTACATCATTTGGTAATTTTAAGAAGTAATCGCTATAAAAATGTATTATATAATAAATAAATAAAATATTTTATTTTATTTCACAGCCTAAAAACATATTAAGATATATACACAACATTCGAGTTCATTTAAAACATATTAACGTATTACACTAATAACTAACTGTAGCAATGAACACAGAGTGTAACGTTTCGTATATATAATCACCATTATGTCGCTGTCGACGACTGTACATGGTGTTTACTGTGTGAATTGAACTTTACTGCGCTGCAGTAAGATCGGTGAAAGCTCCGCAGTGTGCGCGTTAATTGCTCGCACAGTAATTGGAGTCGCGTATATAATATCTTTTTTTTTAATTTTAATATGTTTTAGAGTCTCTCCGATCGTAAAGTATTTCACGGTCGCGTGGTACACTCGCGCGGTAAAGGCATCGCAACGCGGCTCTAATTGGAATGCCTGTTTTTTTTTGTTTTATTTGGGGAAATGCCTTCGCATACTTCCTCTCGTGAGGGTAAAGACAGGTTATGTCGGACTTGCACCGACTAAAACCCTGACGATATTCCACATTCGTTGCTTTACGGCGGGGCCAAGGGACCGGCTCATCTCGAGAGTGAGATTTCCCTTTCCATGTCTATAAAGTGGTGCCGGAACACCTCTCGGTATCTTATCGTCATATGAGCAACGGATCGCTTCAAATCCGTCAATCAAAGGCGATAGGGGCCAAGAGCGAAAACTCTCTCGGCTCCCTGCGGCGAATTTGGTCTTGAGCTCCGCCGTCATCCGTTATACAGCAGTGGAGGATAGAAAGAGCGTCGGAATCCAATGCGAAGACTCCTCTTGCGGGGGCGGTTACGTCCGGATACATCCAAGGTGAGCTGATGGAGCTGACCTGGATCGGCCACCTCGACCCGGCCGGGGAGGTTCCTCTTAGCTTCACCGTGAGTGACAAAGCCATGGCTTCTAAACTCCACCCTCACGACATGGCAGAAACCTGTTCGGAGGTAGTTAGGATGATTTACACTGCACCAAATTATGCTCATCGCCCATAACAACGTTAGACTCATCACCGCTGTTTCACTAACTTCAAAATAGAATACAACAATGTTATTATTTCAATTAAGCACTTGAGTACGCGATTGTATCGTTTAACATCATTACCCATAAAAATCTCACCTTTTCATGTCACGGCCGGTATAATTTGACGGTGGCGGTGTGATTGGGGGGAGCGGGGGTGGGGGAGAGAGAAAGGGGGAGGTGAGGGTTGCGTGTGGGGGACAGGGGTGAGGGGCCTCCATACCAGCGTCTTATTATACGGCCATACGAAGTGTACAAAGTAATGACTTCCATCACCCAATTTACACCGGCAATGGCGCATTATCATTTAATGATCGCATCAAAGTTGAATTTTTAATGATACCTTAAAATCACTTCACACGGTCAAGTTACCATCAGCCAAAATATCTGCGGTCATGTAGCAGTGTACACACACTTTAAAGATGATATATAGTTATAAAGGAATTCGCGAGATGTGGTAGCGCTACACGAACACTCGCCCTATACACGCTAACCAGAGCCAGTGTATATAACCTAATCTTATTGAAGATTAATGATTACTAGTGGAGGATACCACCTAGGTACCACCGCAGATCCTGTCTGCCGCTGATGAGTTACTGTGTTCCGGTTTAAATGGCGCTGTATCGAATGAAATTACTAGGATAAGACTTAACATCTTATGTCTAAAGCGAGAAGTACATTGTAGTGCTGTGTATCATCCTAACTAGCATGTTATACCATCAGGTGGAGGTTTCCCTCATCTCGCTGCTTAGTTAAAAAAGGCGCATCGTGAGTCAACCACCATCTTTGTATTGTGAACATCCCAAGTTTACGAAACAAGAGGTTCAGCTCCTCGTTCACGATGAAAACAGCGAGGGGGAGGAACTACTTGCCGGCTTCGGTGTCTTTAAGAGTGGAGTAAATAGACTGTTTGAAGGTTGGCAACACCGCCGCAATCATTCAGTTGTAGCGATGAGACGAACAGGACGTTCACTTGATTTTAAGTGATACACCTACCCATAACGGCGTGGCACTACTTGTCAATTATATACATCTCACTGCACCACATTACGCCCGCCACATGAGACAGTAGGTCCAGCAACGGAAACCAGCCATCAGTAGAAGCCACAGTGATCACTTACCATCACGAGAACTGTTCGTAGTTTTGTTAATAAAAAAACTGTTATTAGGTTAGTGCGCGTCACCATCACATCAACACTTAATAATAGGTGAGATTGCTTTTATCCCGCGCAACAATTCACGGAACCCAAAGGCATCTCGTGATGCATTCTGATAATCAACAATGAGGCTCTGGCTCTCACCATCCCTCATTGGGCCAGCGTGCTGGGAAATGACCCGTATCACCCCATATGAACCTTTACAGTGGAGATCTTTGAGGGAGGCCCATGTCCAGCAGTGGAAATCTATCGGCTGATGATAATGATGATGAAATTATTGTTAAAATTTAAGCTATTTATTTACTTTAAATAAATAACTAGATGAACCCTAAAACAGTGTCAGTTAATACAAGCGGTAATTCTCATCGAAACATTTCTAGATCTTTCGAAGTGTAAAGCTTCGCTCGACATCCGGTGGAAGCAAACCGGGCGCGCCGTCGGGGCTGGTAACCGGATTACCGCGCACCAAGTGGACCTGGCGAGGATTCGTTACTTTAAGCAAACACTGAACACGGACTCCTTGATCGAGTTACCCGGCGGGCGGCCGGACGGGCGGACGGGCTTCCTTTCAACTGTATTTCCGCCTCTCTGCATTTGTTTTTTGGTTTCGGGGAGAAATCTTTGATAGATACCCTGCTTCTGAAGGAAGTGAGATTTTTACTCGCTAAAATTCCCTCGGTGATCTGCATCAGTGCATTCGGAGACGCTCCGGGATTTCTTATGGAACGCACCGGTGCCCCTCTACATTTTGTTGTCCACGTCTCTGAGGAGGAGCCTAATCCTCCTAGGCACCATCGCTTCGTGAGCCATACGCTGTCTCACTCAGGTTCGCTTGTTGAGCGGTGAAGGCCCCCACCCGCAAGGCCCGCGAAACTCCTACACCCTTTTAGTCGCCTACTACGACAGGCAGGGCTTACCTTAGTCCTGTTCTTACTAATTCGATACTGCAGGGTTGATACACTGCTTCCGCTCGCTACAGCCGGAAAGCAAGTTGAAATTTACTTACTTTACTTTCTTACATTAAAACTAAAATTAAGTGAAATAATAAAAAAAAACATTCAAATTAATCTTCAACAAATTCATTTGTTACAGGGTATTCTTACTTTCAAGCGAAATTAAGTCTAGATAAATTAGTTCTTATTTAGGTTTCTTTTAGCGACCCTACGAGCGGGACTAGCGCCTGATTGTGAGCTGTTAAGTCTCATTACCCAAGTAATTTCATGAACTACAGCGCCCTTCAAAACGGAACACAGTAATGTTTGCACAGTACTGTGTGTCGGCTGCAATGGGCACTGCGGTGGTACCTGGACGGTCTCCGGCAACAGAGACCTAGCACCAGTGCTCCACAGATTCCAGATTGTCCACAATTAGACATAAGGCTCTTGTAATATTTTCCGTAAGGGCGGTAAGGACCGCATAAAGCAGACCCCGGGATGGTCTATTCCAGCATAGCGTTGGAGAAGCGACGGTTGTGTTCCGAACGGAGAACCCATGACCTCTTCAATCGCCGAAGATGATATGATCATCGAGGAGGTTTTCTTGGGTAAAAATCTCCACATAACCCTGACTTCCACTCAAAAGACGGCATCTTTTTTAAGACTCCCGCCGATACGAAAAAAAGTTGGGCGTGGTAAAACCCGTCGAATTGTTCCCAACGGTGATGCTATGACCTATCCAAACGCTGGAAGTGATCACCACGGGAGTTCTGATTGGGTCACCCATAAACAGATACGGCAAGGCGCTATAACTTAGTAACAGCCTATTGAGTGTTTTCTTGAAGACACCCACGTCTCGTGCTGGTGTTAAGGCCCGCGGGCTGCTCTTGCGAAATGCTCCTCCCACTGCACTTCCTCAATAAAACTCCCTGGTGAAAGAAAAAGTCCCTTTGATAGACGGCGCGGGGTGCGCGGGCGCGCGTGCGCACCGCCGCTATTTACAGCTGCCGTCCGACACGGCCGTCCGGTCCGAGGCGGCGCGGCGCTAGTGATGTGCAAACACTTTCTATTACCATATCGATGTATCGATTGTATCGATTTAGTAACATGTATTAACTGCCAACACGGATCAATGTTACTGCGCACTATACAAAAGAAAGAGAAGAAGAGAACGGGATTTTTGCCTGATTTATATTGCAATAGATTAACTGGTGCCTCCGTAGACCATCTAGGTGGGCACCAGCGCAGCGCCTATTCCTGCCGCCAAACAGTACTGTGCAAACATTACTGTGTTCCGGTTTGAAGGGCGATATAACTACTGTAATTGCAACTGGCAACGAGTCTTAATATATTATGTTTCAGAGCGATAAGTACAATGTGGTGCACTGTATATTAATCTAACTAGCGCCAAGTGGTTATGGATAGGTCACCCTATCACTTACAATCAGGTGAACGTCCTGCTCGTCTCGTCGAATGAAACTGAAATACTCTCTCCCTCTCGCTCGCTGTGTTAGGATGTTGTTAAATCTCGTTACCTCAATAATTTAACCTGGTACAACGCTCTTCGTACCGAAACACAGTAAGGTTTGCACACTGCTGCTTGGCGGTTGCAATAGTAGTTGTAGATGTGGTTGTAGGTGTGGTGGTACCTGGACGGTCTACCAGTGAATCTGGTGTTACATAATTCGGAATGACTACTTTTAATTTCCCATCATTGTTCAGCACCATCAATAAACATTCCAGAGGAGTATAGTCTCTTCCGCCGGCAACGGAGACCTGATACCCATTAAACTGTTTTAGGAGTGAGTAGTGAAAGTAGTAAAACTACTACACTAATATATATAGTGTTAACTCTCTCATTGCAAGAAAAAGTTGATAGTTCCAGCAGTGGGAACATGAAGTGGGCTGATTATTTATTATAATACATCATCACAGATATCACTTCGTATCGCTTGATGAACTTCCCTTTTACGTTAAATTTTTAGAAGATTATTATCTATTGTTTGATATCTATTAGATCTCGTAACCTTTCTTAACTGCATTACGCTTAGGTCCTAAACAATCTCCAATTTAGTTACTTAACTATTGAATCAAGGTAGGAGGGTCTCGACCAAACACGTAGAAAAAAGGAAATTACGACATCCTGCATGTAAAAATAAAAACTCGTAGCAGATACTTTGCATCTCATAACGTACTGAACCTTTTCATTCCTGAAGGTTTCTTGAGTTATACGGAACAGCTGCTCGACATGGGTGATACTCCCCTCCTCACATTCCAGTCGATTTGTGTAATAAAAAAAGGCTCGATAGTTGTGATTACCCCGGCGGGGCACGTCCCTACGGGCGTCGGGTCCGGCGCGCACGCGTGGGCAGGTGGCAGTGTAACGTTGCGCGCTAAAGTGCTAACCGATTCGATTACACTGCAACACAGCATCAGCTCCATCACGCAGAGTACTAGTTGCATCCACCAGGAAGCTTTAGAGGATCAATGGTCACAAGAGAGAAATGTAAAGTAATTAAAAACTGGACACAAAAAAAAGAAATGAATGTACGAGAAATTGTTAAATAACATATTGCGTCTGTTATCCTTATTTATGAGAGAAGGATAGAAGAAGGAAATAGGAGGGAGTATGATTGGAGAAAGATGGTACTGAAGAAAAAAAGGGTGTGAAAGAGAAGAAGAGTATGAGTAGATATATAAATGTAAATAAATAAATAGACAAAAGGAAGGAATAAGCAGAACCCGAGCCTGATATTTTTTTTCTACAATGAAGCGAGGAGACGAGCGGGATGTTCACCTGATGGTAAGTGATACGCCTGCTCACAGCGGCATGGCGCTAATTAGAATGATACATATATAGTCGCCCGAGATGAAGCTATGGCGCCCTTCGGACCGGAACACATTAGCAATAGGCGCTGCGCTGGTACTTACACGGTTTCCGGCAACAGAGTCACTACCACCAACAAAAAGTACGCTCCTCATCATATATAAAGGTATTATTTGAAAACGCTGTGCGATCGAGGATCCTCGCGGGCGTGCAGGTGAACAGTTTACGACCTCATAAAGCACTGACGGCCGCGTGAGGCTTTAAATAGAATTAAGCCTCCTGCACACGGAGCGCGCAGCCGCTAGCTTGGCGGACACATGCGGCGGAGTGCACCAGCTCGCTTTGTAACACAGAAGCATCTGGTCCATCATCATCATCAGGTGATAGAAGTCAACTGGACATAGGTCTCTCCCAAAGATCCCCACATCGATTGGTCCAGCGCCACTCGCATCTAGCGACCCGCGATCTTCAGTCGTTGGTAAGGGTTCATATGGGGGGTGGATTCTGGTTCGATTCCGAGAACAAATAAATGAGAGTGTGGAATAACCCTATTTTTGACAAAGCGACGAAATTACTAGCACTAGGTCTTTATTACAGTGTTCCGGTTTAAAAGACGCTGTACGCAGTATAATTACTGGGGTAACGAGACTTAATATCTTATATCTGAGGGCGATGAGCGGGATGTGGTGATATGAATACCATCTTAACTAGCGCCACGTTGTTACGGGCGGGGGTGTCACTTAACATCAAGTGAACGTAAAGCTCGTTTCGTCGCTTCGTTAAATAAAAAAAAGAATACTAAATATAGAGAATTGTTCTAGGTCTCTGCAGCCGAAGACCGTCTAGGTATCACCACAGATCCTATTGTAGTCTATATACAGTAGTGAGCAATTACAGTGTTCCGGTTTGAAGGACGGTGTAGATAGTGTCATTACTGGGGTAAGAAGATATATAATATACCTCAAGGCGATGAACACAACGTGGTACTGTGTATACTATCCTAACTAGCGCCACGTTGTTATGCGCAGGCGTATCACTTACCATCAGGTGAACCTCAGATTTACTTTCAATTATTAGTCCTTGGTCTCTAAATGGTCTGGATACTCGGCTGCTTAGAAGTAATTTAACCATTTTCCATCGTAGAAGGGGATTGTGAGTATCTTTAAGTTTGTAAGTCTTGAAGATGAAGATCCTCATTGTCAAAGAACTCCGAGGTGGAAACGAGGTGATCACTTGACGGCCGTAGCATGCCGAGGATGCTAGAGAAGATTGCTGTCCTCCTTGGAAAATACTTAAGTTTATTGGCGCAGGTGAAGTGTATATGCTTATCATGAGGTGAATGTCTTGATCGCTTTTGTTTAGACGAGAAGAGCCGTACGTTCACCTGATGGTAAGTGAAGCACCAAGGTAACTTTCTATTTCAGCCGCCGAACAGTGTGCGGACATTACTGTGTTCCGCTTTGACAGTAGTTAGTACTTAACATCTATGCCTGAACGCGACGAGCACAATGAGGTACAGCATATATCATCCAAACAAGCGCCACGTTGTTATGGACAGACGTTTCACCATCAGATGAAAAAAAAAACAATATTATTCGCAAACTAGTATTTGGCAGAATGACGACATCTACCTTTGTCTGTTTCAATATCTATTTAACAATATGGCGGTGGCTGGTCGGTTGCCTTCTTAAATTCCAAACAAAGAAATGTGAGAGTGTGCTCCGTCGGGCAAGATGTATTGATCTGTTAAGATGATCTATAGATCACTGCGCAAGATCGAGATTTCACAATACGGACAGGTTCATAACTTAGTATAAAAAAATCTAACATCCGTGAACAAGTCGCACGAGAACTGGAACAGACTGGATATGGTCACGTGTGGCAACGTTTGTTGGTTATTTTAGATTAAATCATTTAACTGTGAGATAACTTAAGTTATCTTATTACGATTTCTCGCCAACTTACATTGCTCCTTGCACCGCTCTGAATCTCCCTCGGAGTGGAAAATCTCACGAGCTTTGATGAGAAGACAGGGTTATGATATGGCAAAAAAAGGGACTAACCTTTTGTAATCAACAAAGAGATGAGACGAGCTGGACCTCCACCTGATGTTAAGTGATACGCATGCCCGTAACAACGCGGCGCTACTTAGGATGTCATACATTGTGCTCGTCGTTACAGACATAAGTTGTTGAATCCCGTTACTGCAGTAGTTACTCTAGCTACAGCGCCCTTCAAACCGGAACACAGTAATGTTTGCGCACTATATGTATCGCTATTTGTCGGCTGCAGTGGAAACTAACTAGACAGTCTCAGGCAATAGAAACCTAGCACCAGCATTAAGTTATAACTTATTAATAGTCTATAGAACTACTTCTGTTGCCGGAGACAGTCACAGCATCACCAGTAAAAGTGTCCATTTTCTTGGAGAAGTATTTATTACCAAGATCTTGTTAAATGTCTGTCACCTTTAGATATCCTGCTCCAGCATCCAAACACTTTAAAATTCTACAGACACAAAGGTAACAAGAAATGCGTAACGGTATGCAGTAGATGGTAATAAAGTAAGGCCTACGACCATATCTTGATGGCGCACGCGACTGTACTTAGTGGGACACTGTGTCCCAACGGTGGTGATTAGTTTCCATTGTAATGCAATTAAACGCACTTTCACTTCCCCGTTGTGATTAATGGCTGAAGGTCAGTCCGGTTGGTCGGTTAAACTGTTTGCTAGTGTACATATATTAAAATGAACCAGACATACCTTTACTGGTGGTAATTAAATACTATAACGGTGGTGACATTGTATGATCTTCAAAAGAGCATTGGAGAAGTAGATGTTTACACTGTTAAATATGTTTGTATGGTCACAATGGTAGTTCGGACAATAACAGAATGATGAACGGCCATTATGGAGCCGTCCAGGTGATCGGGGATCGTGGCGAATGACCCAACGGGTCGCGGCGTTGGTGAAAGTGTCAGAATTACTGCTGGTGCCGCACCACGCCGATAACACAGACGAATATACAGATTACACGAATGCCGAACAGGGATGGTGAGACGAGGAACTGGTTCCGTATTGATATCAAGATTGATTGTCACGAGCCCCGCGGCCCGGCGGCGCGCGCTGATGCACTGCGCTCGTGCGTTACTATTTCAAGTTGTGACGTACGCTGGTAACTTAAATGCACCATTACATTTATTTGATTGTAACTACATACAGTATTTATGGCGCAGATGCATGGAACCTGATCATCAGGCTGGTCCACGGATTTTAAGCATCACAGCGGGCGATGGAGAGAGCTACGCTTGACATTTCTGTAAGAAACAGAATCCGAAGGGAAGAAATTCGATAGAAAACTAAAGTTGTCGACGTAGCTCTTAAAATTTGCAACCTGAAATGGTAGTGGGCCGGCTATGTACGCCGTGTTAGTGACGGCTGATGGGGGAGAAAAATCTTGGAGTGGAGGCCACGTACCGGACGCAGAAGTGTAGGACGCCCTTCCTTCAGATAGACCGACGGTACCATCAAGGCGGTAGGAAATGGGTGGATGCGAGAAGCTGAGGATCGCATTTGGTGGAAGTCATTGGAGAAGGCCTACTACATCCAGCAGTAGACAATCAAAGGCTGATAATGATGAACTGCACACAGTCATAGTAATGATCAGTTGGGATAGTTTTTAACATGTCTGTTATACCCGCGTGGGACATGGGTCGGAATATTCAGCCAATGTAATATGAAAGAAGATCCCATGTCCACGAGGTTTAAATTAGAAAAATCTCCAAATAACAACGAGCCAAAGTATGTAATTAAAGACTTGCGTACTGATATAAAAAAAAATGACTACCAATCCATCTGTTCTCTACTTTGTGTTGTGGTGTACATTACAGGAGATTTACGTCTAACAGTGAACGTCCGTCGATTAAGATGATGACAATGATAATGACTCCACGTGTGATTTAATGTAAAAAACAATTAAGTTGGGATTAATTTAAAAAAACGAGGTACAGCTTTCCTTTTGTCCAGCTTTGATGCGGCATATTTATGGGGTAGTTCATGATTATGATGTCATCTTTAACGGAATTAATATTTTTTGGTCTCTTAGTGATAAAGAAATAGCGAATGCTTGTGTAGGAGAAGATTAAATAACGGCGAATGGAATATAAAAGATAAACTTGCGAATAAGTTATAAACATATATATGACATAGTAGTAGTAAGTTAAATTTTAGTTCTGATTGACTTAGAATTTAAAGGAGAAAGGGATTCTTATCAAAGACAATCGTCAACGGGGAACTATTTTGAAAGGAGAGGGTAAATAACATCCAAGTGTGTGAAACAAGGGATGAGAGATAAACCTTTTGTGTAAAACGAGAAAGGGATGGTGAGAGGCGGTTAATTTGTTTTCGTTGTCAAAGGGAAGCAATTGTCCCAAGTCCGATAAGCGATATCGCGATCCTGGGAAACGAGCGGCGCAACTTTAAAACAAGGAGTCTTGAGACAATAGACCAAGGAAGAAGCTGTGATATCACATCATGGATCTATCTGCAAAGGGATAGTCAGTCATATTGTCAAATTACTAATCGATCCGTAATTATATATGATATGCTGTCAGTAAGACTATCATTATGATCATGCTTTGCCATGCTATCAAAGGATCAATAATTCTTTATTAGGGTTGATGAGGATTCCTTTATATTTTAATGCGGAACTTATTTTACGAATCCTCTTCGCCATCCGTTCCTCATTTAGGAGGAAATGTTTTATCAATATTGTAAAATCTTATTGAACTTGTTTTGCCTAAAAAGAGTATTAGTATTATGTTGTTATTTATTTCGAATCTTCTGCCTCTTCCTTATACCACATCCTCGTCCTCTTCCTCACAACTACTTTATTAACGCTATTCAGTAAACACATTGAACTACTGAGACTATTTCTAGTCTAAGGGCGATCGGGAAATTATTTTACTTCACCTTCTAAATGATATGTCGGTCTAAAGCGTAAAACATATTGTAGAAAGTATAAATAAAAAAAAAATAATTTCTTATCATCCTTTTTAAAATTTGGATTTATAAAGTTACCTCTGTTCTCCAACTATTTATCATTAATCTGTTTACAATGCTCCGTTTGCTGAGAGTAAGCTGATGTACCATTTTCTTGTCAATAACACCAATAAGTTCTAAAGCATCAATTTTTTAAATATTTAAATAGGACCTATGTTTCAAGATGATGAATAGTCTCGTGGCAGTGGTCATTAGGGCTTAGAAAGGATCAAAGTTCTAACTATAATAAGGGTGTCCACAATAAACGAACGTACCATAAGACAGTTCTCCAAGAGTCGATTTGAACAAGATTCTCCCGGACCGTTATCTGGACGCTTGTAAAGGTGTCATAGCCGTTCAAATTGCCGAGATCACAATGCTGCGTTTCATTTGCAGACAATTAAAATAGATTAACCCTCGGATGGGAAGATTTTACGTCATCAATTGGATTTGGATTATAGATGAAGTGATAGAACTCTACGTTTACATTAGACTAACATTGACATAAATTTCTCACGATGTTAAATACAAATGAAAAGATTGATCTAGACTATAGTTATAGATTATAGACTTTTTTAAACATCGATCATTCCGAACAACTTTAAATGTTTTCGTTTGGTATAAAATATTAAATTTACAGTTTAGTTTGTGTACTCATGCATCTTGCACATGATCAAAGATCGTGTTTTTGGGCGAGGGTTAAAAATAAGAGATCAAATCCGGGTCGGCCGTTACTCAAGCGACGCGTGCGGAGAAAAACCGCAAAGTTTTCTTCGGACTACACTTTATTGTTTTCGTTTACGACTTGATCTCAATCAGGGGCGGGTTTATGGGAGATGTTATTTCTAACGCGACGCCCGCGCCTTCTGAACGTGCCGGTGTCTATCATCAAAGTTTTTTCGCTAGACTTAAAGAAAAAATAATGATAGAACAACATCGATGTTCCTGGACATAATGTAAATATACACGGTGTATACTCTATATCATTTCACGTGTTATATAGTGATACACCTGAAATAATGACCACGACTACTCTGTCAAATGTGATACCGACGAAGAAGAAGAATGCTCTATATACTCTACTACTAATTATACTCTAAAAATGATAATTTTATACATCTTTTGTTCAATGGTTATTAATATTATTAAATTCATTATCACAACGCCTTATTTTGAAAGATGGAGTAAACATCCCCAGTCTGCGAATAATGAGGTTTAAATCCTCGTTCTTCATGAGAACAGAAGTGTCTTCTGACTTAAAGGCTATTGCAACAAATACATTTTCTGGGGTAATGAGGCAACATGTAATGTCTCGAAGTGATTAGTATGATATGGCGCTCTGTATGTTACTCTAACTAACAGCGTATTAATATGGTTGGATTTATTTCGTCAGTACAATCAAAAATCTATTCGGACTACATATTGATAATCATTGGTTAACAGCAAAAATGTGTAAAAACAAAATAAAGTTTAAGTTATTCAAGTTAATAAAGTTATAACACATGTTAAGCATATACACAAATAGCTTAATAATATAATGCGACATGTATAATTCCGCGTGGAACCGAGAGTTGGGATGAGATTAGTTTGATGTCCGACCAGTTAATGTCGGATTCTGATTAACCAGTTTGTACAAAGTTGTTTACTGATGAATTAATTTATCAATAGTGGAATTGGGAGTGCTGTTGTGGTGATAACTGTCCGTGAGCACCACTACTCCGGAGTACGAGAACAAAATTTGGAGCTACGTCGGTAACAATAAAGTCTCCGCCAATAAAGATCTGCTAGCGAATAGTAAACAAACCTTTTAATGACAAACCAGTTAAATCTATCTCCAGAGGTGCCTCAAAGGGTTGATGGCCGAGGGAGCGGAAACATCGGAGGGTTGAGCGCACTCCGCGACGAGTCAAGTCGAAACCAATGGGATACACGTCTGAGGGTGTGCACCCTTGATCAGCTGTTGAGAGCTTGGAGTGCTTGCGACAGTACCTATTGGTACTTTTTTAATTTTTATTTTGTAAAACAGGTAAAGGAAACGACTTAAATCTCTTATGTTCATCTGATGGTAAGTGCACTACGTTACACGAATTAGGATGTTACACTAGTTGAATATACGGCACCAAACTACGTTTATGGCTTGATACACAAGATATTGCGTCTTTCCAACCGGAACACAGTAACGTTTGCACATTACTCTCCGTCGGCTGCAATAGTCACTGCGATAGTACCTAAACCCAGACGGTCTTAGGTAACAGAAACCTACCACCAGTGAAATTGCACTTCCGGTCCATGAATTCATAAATTTGTTAAGTTTTATTTCATATATTACTTTTTAACCTGAAATTAGTTTAAGAATTAACGAGAACTTTACATAATGTTAAGCGACCATTAAGTAGAAGATGGTAAAATAGGCACGCCTAGAATACTCTGGCACTTATATGTTGACAATCAAAATACATTAGTCTTTTCATAGTAGCAAACTTACAATATGAAGGTAGTAGCTATTGTAACCAGTTTAAAGAACTGCCATCCAAAACCAACACTTAATAGTCCGGAATCAAACCCGAGCATTTCGTCACGGGTCGGCCGTGGCGCTTCGTAGACTGTTAATTTAATTTAGTTAAGTCGACGCTCTAATTATCTTACACGGTTAAACAATCGAACACGAACACGGATCGCGAGCCGTATCATCCTCTTCCGCTCCTCCTTGATGAAGGGTTGCCAAATTGAATTGTACGGCTGTTTCGTAACGGAATACTCCTTGGATCATAATTAATTATTAAATTAGTCGTTTACAGGATTCCACCCCAGAGAAATTTAATTACCTCTTAATAGTATAAAGTATTTAATCCATTAAATCTATCATCTTGTTTTATACATTGTGCGATAAAACTTCTTCATAGTTTTTATTGCTTGAAGTACTTCTAACTCAGAAATTCTGTATATTATCATAAAATCTTTAAAAATGTTCAAATTGATGGTCTAAATTTCTATTACAAGATAAAATGTTGTATAACGTTTAAACTATTATCTGATAGATACAGATACAGCTGCTGAATAAAATAAATTTTAAACTCTTACCAACAAAATATAAGTCGATAAACTCAAACCACTGTTACCTGTAACAAAATATGTCAATATAATAAATTTGGTTTTATTAAACAAAGTACTTATAAAATATATTTGTTGATAATTTAGAGAGGAAGTTAAAATACGGAAGCAGTTTAATAAAGTCAAAAAGTGATGTGCGGATAAACAAATAACTTGTGATTGTGTATCTGCAAGTCGTAAAGAAATTTGTTATTTTAATGTTTATTTCCGAACAGTCAATTTGTTGAAAGACTGTTGAACCACCAGATAAAGTGTTCAACGAGATTTTGCTCGAAATAAAATAAAGAACAGGGCAGAGAACCCTGCCTTGCGAGACACCAGGTTCCAAATTGACAATGAAGATGGGGCATCCAAGTTATATAATTTCTTAGCCCCGCATTGACAAATGTATATTAATCTTAAGCTACGCGTTAGTTAGATAGACGAGGAAAACAACACTACCACCTTTTATTATCATCATCATGTCAGTCGTATACATTTCCTAAAAACTTTCTTTGGAGGTAGGTATTCTACTATAATATTATTACTAAACTTAGTGTCTTCTGTGTTAAAAGGAAAGCGCAAAGCCACTGTATCTTTTAAATAATTAAATAAAAATCAAAAATATATACGAATTCAAAGATTTGTGAAAGTTCTCTACTGGTGTCGGTGTATCCTGGACGATTAATGGATGCGGCTGGCAATGCCGCGATGTCGTTCGCATATAAAAACCGATTCATCAAAGTCTTACTGTCATCGGCGGAAATTATTCACGAGGACACTTATCTTGATGAGGCTCCGCAAGGTATGGGTTGTGCAAAAATTATATCAGGTTTGGGAATCGTTCGTTTAAACCAAAAGTCGAGTTTTAGAAATAATAGATATTTCGTTGGTCTCTGCGGCCTATCAGCGGAGCACTTATTAAAAATCCTTGGTTTGATTCCTTTGTTACATGTTTTGTACTCCGAATCCCAACTGTGGGAACATTAATCGGGCGATTATTATACTATTTATTCTACCTATAAAACAGAACGCTGTATGTAGATGTACACTTGTCGCATCGACAATTATTGAGGGGAAGATCGAGTGTGATGGAATGTTGTCGAACAGGGGGCGAAGTTCACCCTGCGAGAGCCTCAGACACTAGTCAAGAGAGCGGGGTATCATCAGGATGAAGAGGGTGGAATATTAGGTGGATATGGCGACCAAAAATGTTGCAATAATTTCAAATATTAAACTATCGTTTTTTATCAAAAAAAGCTACGAGACGAGCGTCACTTTCACTTGTTGGTAAGCGATAAGCCCGCCCAGCTAACATTGTACTAGTTAGGATGATATATACAGCACCACATCGCTCTCGTTGCCTGAGACAGAAAATTTTGAGTCTCGTTACCCTAGTAATTACACTAACTACAACGCTCTTTAATCTGGAACACAGTAATGTCGTAAGTCTGTCTCCAGCAACCACAGCGACTTACCATTAGGTAAAGATTCCGTGTGAAAAGGTCTAAATATAACAAATTTTTATGTGTTATGTATTTAAGTTTATTATTAGTACTAATTATGTGTAATTAGTGTTTTTTCTTCATTCCCTCATTATTTTTACTATATTTTAACTCCAAAGGGAAAACTGGAATAGAAAGTCTCGAGGAGCAAATTTGACATTTATGGTATCTTATTCGTATTGTGTTCTTGTCATCATCACTATTAAGTATTAGGATAATGTACACTGCATACTATACACTTCACCTCCATACATGTTAAATATTACCTCAGTAATTTAACTACCTACAACACCAGTCTAATCGGAACACAGTAATATCCGTTTGTCTGTTTGGTGGAAGAAATAGAAGCTGTGGTAGTATCTAGATCCAAAGACCTATCAGCCATTGTCTAGTTTTAGATTTTAATTTGATTTGACATTGTTATAAACATTTAGATCTTTGTATATTTAGTAACATTAGTAAACGGACATGAGCTAGAATTTCGAAACGGTATCATTAATGTTATTGGTACGTTCAGCAGACGTTTTGACTTTCTACTCTATGATCTATTTCCCACTCCATATATTTCCATATCGTTGTACGTTGGATAAGAATTGATTACATCGTTGTGTTGGGTTTTTATTTATCGGAGGCCATTGCTAGTGTATATTCGCGTGGGCCGAGCGGAATATCTTCTTCGGCATGTGATTTATTATCACAATCTATTGAGGGTGATATAGATATTAAAGCTCTGTATCGCTGGTGGTAGATAGCTTTTAACAGAAAAGGTGGAAATATCTTCCAATGGTGCGTATATTTCTGCCGATAAACTTTACTAATTAGCTATTGAAGGAAGCTGAAGTTAATCAGGTTAGTGAGGTGTCGACGATTATAATAAGATATCTCAATGCTATCTGAACGTCATTATCAGCACCATATTGTATTTGGTTTCAAATGACCAAGAGAAAAGTTTGATTTCGTTCGAGCTTGAGCTTTCGGTGTAGGAAAACGTAGTGAAGAAATCAACGTGTTCATAAGAATGAGGAAGATTAAATGAGATCTAAAAACAACTTTGGACAATTCTTTCTCCAATATACATCCTTGGAGCGTTGGGAAGTCCAGGAATATGATTTTAGGTTTGTTCAAGGGAGTGTTCAATGGTCTATCTGATGATACTTTCTACTTAACTCAGTTTCTATTTAACTTCAATAAAAACGTGGAAAATTGTTGCATTTCCCATTTCTCTCAGCAGTCTAAGATACAGAGGCAAACACAAGAATAATTTGAAAGATGTCAATGGACGCGAAATAGTGATGATGTTGAGAAGAAAAGTGGATGAGAAAAATGATGAAAGTCTTGTTCACGGTTTGGGATATGTAACTAGAAAGAGAGGGAGATGGTGTAATTGTTAATTTGCGAGTTTCGTCGTCATATCGCAGTGGAGGCCATAAATAACAATTAATACTCCAACCGTATATCAGCATCGGTCGACGCGTTCGTTACTTTATCAACATACAGGCCTTCGCCCGCGGCCGCGCGCGTTCCTCTTCCTTTACCAGCGCTCCCCGGCGGCTCATTAACATATATCTGATTAGCATATAATACATACTTATTGATATAGCATTCCTTATATCTTATATCGAGTGTATCGAGATGTATATTGTACGGAAGTTATCGATATGACCGTCGGAGAAAAGACTATGCATGATTAATGAAAGTAAAATATTTAAATGGTTACAAATCCAATTTTTTTTATTGTACGAAGCGACGAGACGAGCTGGACATTCACCTGATGGTAAGTGATACGCCCGCCCGTAATGACGTGGCGCTAGTTAGAATGATATACATTGCACCACTATGCGCCTGTCAGACGTAAGTCGTTAAGTCCTAAGGCCCCAGTAATTCACTAGCTACACCGCGCTTCAAACCGGAACACAGTAATGTTTGCATAGAACTGTTTGTGGGCTGCAATAGGCGCTGCGCTGGTAAATACCTAGACGGTCTCTGGCAATGAGGACTTAACAACAGTAAAGTGCTTAATTTCCCATTTAATTACAAAATAAGGTAAGTGAAGTTAGTAAAGAAATAAAGATCCATAGTGATGTTCTTAGGAGATGTCAATGTCTAATAGTAGACTGCCGCAGGTCAATGATGATGATGGAAGACTCTTATTGTATACTGCAAAGACTACATCAAAAATCACTTTTTTTATGTACACAAATTGTGTCTTTAAAATCTAAAGACCAGAGACTTAATCATTCATGGCGTTATACTAACAGGTGAGGAAGAGAAAATTGGTGATAAGTCTCATTAAAGGCAAGTCTATGTTGTTGGAAACCGTTTAAGTAACACCACAGCACACATATAAGTAATGTGTAAACAGTTACCGTGTTCCGGTTTGAAGCGTGCTGTAGCTAGTGAAATAACTGGAGTAATGAGATATATCATAGCAAGGAGCAAGATAGTGTGGTTTTGTTTATGTCATCCTAACTTACACCATATTGTTCAAGGGAGTTGTATAACCTTGAAATAAATAGTTAAACCGGTTTAGTTTCAGTGGGTGAATGACCAGCTCATCATCGTGAAGAAAACTTACTTAAATTTTAAGTTATTCTCGCTTTGCTTTAGATCGGAAAAACGAGTCGTAACAACGTAACAAAGCTGCTTATTTATTGATGAAAGCGATGCTGCTCCCATCAGGCCACCCCGGGCCTGTCGGAGCTGGCCCCGGGCGCGACAGGCGTTTCATTTCAACCGGCTCTCTTCATGTACACTCTTCGCCCTTGGCTAATTTAACAGATGGGGTTATAACTAATTACATATATACATTACATTATTATTATTATTGGAAGAAAAAATTTAGTATGCACATAAACCGATCTAGACATTTTTTTTTTCTTTTACTATTATTCTACGAAGCGACGAGACGAGCGGTTCATCTGATGGTGAGTGATACGCACTATACAAAGCAACACTGCACTTGTCGCTTTGAGGCATAAGTCTCGTCACCCCAGTAATTTCACTAACTGCAACGCCCTTCAAACTGGATCACAGTATTGTTAGCACAGTAGTGTTTGTTGGCTGCTATAGGAGCTGCGGTGGTATTTACCTAAAGGGTGTCCACCAAATTATATAATATATGATTAATTTCTTTAGGAGTTATTTTATAAAAGTAATGGCGGTGTGCGTATACTGGTTGCACATTTACAGACTAAATATGGTGTGATTGACATTGAAGTCCTAACGCGTTGACTGGAGACATATTGTTACGGTTTATGGTGAAGCGTGTTTGGATATGGCGGTGCGAGTGGCGCGCGGTACGGTATACCAGTTAGTTTCCACGCTCCACCCGAACCAAACCAACTGTTTCTATACAATGCAGTGAAACCAGTTTTTGTGCGATGAACAGGAACCGCGTAAAAAAAATATACAAAAAAACTTATTAGAAAATTTGTGCATATTGATGTGGAAAAGTATTTATCGTACACGTGAAGAAGTATTCATCGTACATGTGAAGAAATATTCATCGTACACGCGGAGAAGTATTAATCGTACACATGAGAAGTATTCATAGTACACGTAGAGAAATATTCATTGTACACGTAAAGAAGTATTCATACTACGCGTGAAGCAGTATTCATCGTACACGTAGAGAAGTATTCATCGCACACGTGGAGCGGTATTCATCGTTGTTCTGCTCTGTATTCTATTCTGTGTTCGGTTCTGTTCTGACATACCACCAGTTAAGTGTAGCTAACCACAATGATTATGAGTTTAATATTTATTTTAATATGAAAAAGTTAAAAATAATTTACTTTCTATCAACAATTATTTACTTTCCGTAGTGAAGCTGGTAACGCGTGTCGTGACGGCTCCCCGCGCGCTCGGTGGCGTTCAAGTAAATCTACTCTATGGAGTACTAATGATAATGTACTTTATTACGTAGTGCTGCAGTGTTTTGTTGCTCGACCGTTGTGAGGCAGCGCTAACAAACGGCTGCGTGGCGAATTAGCGTAGGAACGGAACTAACAAAACAATGAACCCTTCGCGGCCTTGACTGCGGTGCAGTTGAGCACGACATGGGAATAAGTTCCGAGTGTAGGATTCTCATGACGAAAAGCAACAAAAACTTCACAAGGCACGATCTCAATAACTTTGTGGTCTCGGTCTCTTAAAGAATAAGGTTGTGCCTGTTGCAGAAGGCAACTAGAAGTTCGTGTCCGCGGACGGTGTTAGTGATATGTTACGCCAACAAGATTCCAGGGGAATTAGAAATCAATGAAGACATTTCAATTTCAATTAAGTTTACAAAAAGTTCGCAGTTTCCAACCTACAGGTTTACCTGTTGCGAGAGTTGGCTGAAAAAGGTTTTATTTATTACCTTACTCGTTTATAATCTAATAGTAAAGTCAAAGTACACTTCAAGACAAACTTTAAGAATGGAACAACTTGCCGGCGCCAGTGTTCCTGTCTAAATATGACGTTGGTGTCTACAATAAAAAAGTGACTTAGCTACTAGTAAGTTAGTGCGCCTTACCACCACTTAACATCAGGTGGGATAGTGGTCAAACGGTAACCTTAAAGATATAAAATTACATGTGCTTTAGTAATGAAGCGCTCAAAAGAGATAAACAAGAAAACGCTACATTATAATCTCCTCTTATGGTATACGACAAATTCCGGTAGAGTTAGTTTATAATTCTATCATGGGACAAACTGATGGTAACACTATACCGCAGAGTGTGTTCTTCCAATTTCTTTTATACAAAAATGAACGTGGCTAACAACCGTTGACGCTCGTTTCGGTCCTTGGGAAAAAAGTGTTGACACATCCATGTAAATATTAATGCACACGTAAGGTAGACCGTAATAAATAAGCAGGGAACAAATTGGCTCCGTAGTAACATTTTTCCGTGACTAATAAGCGAGTGATAAATAAATGGCGCGAAACGTTCCCATTAATTGGCGCTCGGAGGCGCGCGCCCGCCGCCTCGAGTGGCGCTGCGCCGCCTCCGCTTCACTTTTTAAACACTGACAAACGGCACTGATGACATGCAGCCGTTCAGCCTAAATGAATTAAACAATAAAGTAGAAATTGTTAAAAAGTTTTACGCTGAATTTTTAATATTTCACTTTCGTTTATCTTTGGATTTTTATAGTTTAGTTGTGTGCCAAAATTTGTATACACTGCAAAATTGAATATGATAAAAGGATTCCTTAATAATGCGAACGGTGAACAAATGAAATAATCTGTCAACCACAATGGTGTCCATATAATGTAGAACCTTCACGAGAATAGTGGAAAGGACTAATGGAAGATTAGTGCACTTTACCATCTACACTACATTTCTGGTAACCATCAGGTGGGATCGTAGTGAAACATTAGTCTATATAATAAATAGAAACCATTTCAAATATTCTCATTAATTCAATTATAAAATAAACATTTACTTTATAATGCGATAAGTTCTTAGATGGTTTTAAAACAACCTATTTTCCGTCAAACCTTTCTTATGAAACACAGAATCGGGCCGAATTTTTTGTATTCCAAGACAAGTGGTTAGTAGCGTTTCGAGAAAGCAGTTCATTTTATACATTTTAAATTACTTCAACAGCTGATTGCATCTTTGCAAAACGATATCTAGAGACGTCTTCCACGGGCCATTTAATCGCGAAATGAGCGCACCGAATTAACTTTCTGCTATTATGCATCGTTATACGCTATATATACCGTTAACTGCGATATTACGACATACGTTTATAGCATTAGCAACGATAACCTAACTTTTAGAATGTTGGCTGTTTTAAATGCTTTATTGTTAATGTTTTTAACAAACTTATCGATGAGATGTTAGATATATTTTTGTAGTTTGTGATAAAAAAAGTTATAACAATCGATATTTTAATCGTTTAAATTGAAAAAAAATTCGAATAGCGATTTTTGTTTTAATGATCGATTAAATAATAATAGTAGAAAGTCTCTGTGTATTTAACTCCGAAAATGATTAACCCTGGCATTTGTTACTACTTCCAAATATTAATGTGATGAGCTCGATATAATGTTGCAAACCTCCAGACACGGAACCCCATTGACCAGGGGTTTTCGCAAACAAAATATAATTCAAAAACGTTCACATTTATTTTTCATACACGTTTTGTCTATATTTGGCATCTGTCTCAATTTTTCTTTTTGATATCGTCTGACTTGACTGTCTATTCTTTTCCATTTGATGTATTACATAGTTATTGGAAAGCACAATTTAACTAAACACATAGCTTAACTAGCATTTTTTCGTTACGTGTAGGTTATATAGCACTGAGTAGATGTCCAGCTCGTCTCCTCGTTTATTTACAAAGATATTTATAACCGAATTGTTTAGTACAAAAATGACTGTAAACAACTTTTATTCTGGACATTTATAAAATGTTCTCATATTTTTAAATGACGCGGACGACAGGGGGTTACGAAAAATAAAATGGCAGTGAATACTCAGCGTGGGTGTCTTTTTGATATATTAACGCGCACCGGATGGGCGCAGATTAAAGATTGCACGCTGATGGATGAAAATGAGCATCGGCTACGGGAATATCTCGGATGATGTATAGAATCTGTCGCAATCGCTTGTTTTTACCGCACAGGTAGCTCAGATGCATTTTTATGATGCAGTAATAACAACAGACAAGGGTGCCGATAAAGTTTATAAGGTACATTGTAAGTTTTCTAAAGCTGTTTACTATGTTTCAAAGGAGAAAGGGGTCTAAGTAGGCCAAATAAAAACTTTAAAGTCTGATGATATTTCCTAGATTAGTTCCACATGCCCAGAATGTTCTATTTGCAAGTTGTTCCATCCTTAATATTGGACTCCGTAATTGGTTACTAGCAATACCCAGAAGGTTCCACCAATAGTGACTAATCTAGTGATTGGTCACTACGGCTGGGAACACCAGAAGGCAATCATTAATATGTTATAAAATAAAATGGCTGAAGCCAGTCAAATTATACGAATAATGAGGCAATGAAATTTTACATACTTAAGTATGAAAATATTATACATGTGATGGTATTTGAATGGAATATTACGAAATTAATATTAAACCCGTCACTGACGACCATCACAGGTTGATCCACAAATTAAAATACGTTCGCGTATACGCAAAGCAGTTAATAGCCCCTATATCCGCTTTAACGAGATATGTTTGCGTTTGTTTAACAAATATTTACGGATGGAAATGTTGATCCGGTCTGTTAAAGCGAAATATTGCAGACATCAAAAGCATCACAACAAGCCAGTTGATAAGCCCACTGCGTACGCTATTTTATCATTTAACGAGATCGATTTATGGAATACGCTTTAAACAATTATGCAATAAACGTTGAATGACGGGAGAACGTTTCGAAATTTAATATTGTAAACGAATAAGAGAAAGTATCCTTTTACTTTATTAACTTATTTGTGACAGATCAATACCTTTTATTTAAATAGAGATTGGTCGTTATTTTCGGAAACAATTACAGCGTGTGTTTCTCTCACAATTAACAATACAAATAAATTTACTCTGTTTTGATGTTACGGTGTTCACTATATGTGGAATTTTGTGTATTAAATCGATAAGGATAATGTGCATCCGAACTCTTATTTCACTGTTAAGAGCATATGTATCCTATAGCGCCAGTTAAATTGTCTAGTTGTTTTATTTACTTCCGAAATTATTTACACTTTGCCATTATAAAATGGCACTGTTTTAAGACTGTATTATGTTAAACATACAGATCATTAGATCTAAGTATGTAGAGAAAATTGATTTACTCCATATTTGTACAAGATCTTATATTTCCTCTATATTCTTAAATATTCAAAACTATATTCTCTGCTTGTTCAAAAATGATCAGTGTTTAAGTGAAAACCAATGTAATTGTAAATAAAAGTACTATACATTGGTAAATGATACAGATAATGGCAAACAAGTACAATGTTTGCCAACCCGTAACGTTACAAAACAATCTCCGTTATTACGAGCAAATAAATCACCGCAAAAATATAGCGAATAAAGGCGAAACATGATAAAGTAAATTGTACGGAATTGCCTTGCTGATAATTCGGCCGGAGCGGGGACCCCGCGGCTAAAGTGCACAGCAAACAAAATAACTCAACGATTACTGCCCGAGATGATATGATTGCATGACTTACTGCCGGCTATGGTAGGCTTCGCTGCAGCATATGGAGCGGTGGGCCTAGGCGAGAGCCTAGAGGCACACGCGGAAATTTTACGGCAACTAATGCGCAGTTTGAACTGATACGCGGAACACCACGTTTATATCGTATATGGTTGCAGTTGGAAGGTTTCCAAATTTTTTCAACAAAACAAATTTTACAGCGTACAGAGAAAACAACTGATAAGTCTATTCAAAAGCTTTTCAAGTTTCTATGAAAGTTTTTAAAAATTCACATAAAAGTATTTAAATCACTTACTAGTCAGAAGCAAGTAGTGGTCATTTAAAATAAGATGTCTATTTGTAAAGGTCATTTCGTAAAAAGATAAAGTAAATTTTTTTTTTTTTTTTATAGTATAGATAAGGCAAACGAGCAAGACGGGTCACCTGATGGTAAGTGATTCACCGCCGCCCACGTCACTAGCGACGCCAGTGCGTTGCCTATCCTTCAGGTAAGAATATGCTCTTTTCTTGAATAACCCAATGTCGCAGTTGTCGGGGAAGACCGCTGATGGCAACGAGTTCCAGATATTTACTGTGCGTGGCAGAAAACTGTTTTTAAAACGCATTGTAGTGGAACGCCAACCATCCAGATGGTGCGGATGGTAGTGCCGGCGAGATGGTCGGTTGCGAAAATCAGCGGCTTCTATTAAATTGAACAACTCCTCGGAACACTCCCCATTTTAGATTCTGTATAGTATGCATAGGGAAGATATATCCTTGCTACCATACTTGAGTAGGTGTCATGTAACAGCGAACTTAATACCTAGTAAACGTTACTAAAATCCGGTATTAAGTTTTATCATAATAGCTAGATTATATCTTCATCATCAAGTATTAACTTTGTTAGTGTTATCGCTTTATTTTACAATGTAGTAGGTAGTAGAATATACACCATTTGGTTTTTTTTTATAATAAGTTTCGTACGTTTCAAAGCGCAACTTCAGATTGTCTGATTACAAAGAGAATATATAATGTTCATCATGGAATATTCCAAAGCTAAATTATTTGTAAAAGAGATGAAGATATAATTGCTGTGATATCTAGCGCTGCAACAGAGAAAAATGTGAACTTCTCTTTACATTTACATTTTGAATACTTTAAATAAAAAATAATTAGTTAAATGCTCAAATGTAGTAGACGTTAATAATATATAATGAATGAGCACTTTTCTATTTTCAACATGTGTACCCGTACATCCATGGAATTAATTCTCAACGTCCTCAAGTCTTACGTAAAATATTACATTAAATCAACTCATCGCGTCTCAAATCGCGATCCTCTCTCTAGTTTTATTCAACTTTGTCATTTAAATTCCACTTAAGTTTTACGGAGTGAGGTACCGATATTACCTATTTATTATGTACAACAGCACGCACTGCTTCAGATTACTTTAAACTTAAATCTATGAATTTAAGTAGTTAACATTCAAAATAAGTTTCCACGTATACTTTCGAGGAATATTAAGCTAAATGTTAATGACACCTGTATACAATAATTTAACACAATTATTGATATTAAACATTTGTCAATTCCATATCCATTTCCAAGTTCATTAGTAATACGAATACAATTCTTTATTCGCGCTATTTATAAGTACCCGGTAAGTTACGAGTTCGTCTCAAATAAATAAACTACTTACATGCGATTTCCTTAAAGTACAACTCAATTTAATACCTGGAAAGAGCTCGACGTGAACCAAAGACAAGAATCGAATACATCGCGTCACCGAGACAATCGGGTCACGATTCGAATCGATTGTAAATATTGTTCGTGCTGGCCGGACGGGCGGTGCCTTCGACCGTTTACTTTATTTTTTATGACATCGAGACACGTGACTTCAAAGGATGCAAAAATTATTAAAAGTGATTTTTTTTAACTATTATAGATTCGTAGACAAAAGAAAAATTTAGGTGAACGTCAAAAATGAAAGCCAATTTTTGACTCTTATATTTGAAAAATAAATAATATTCTATAAGAGTATATATAGAATACAAATGGTTGGTATAGATACATAAATATCCATAGTCGTAGATTACCATCAGATTAATTCACTAATTACCATCAAATAGGATCGTGGTGAAATGCTATATAAGACAAAATTAGAGAAACAAAAAAATGAATTTATCTTATTAATAAATTAAATTATATAAACATTTATTATTCACTTCGTATATCATTTCTACCTGTCAAAGTCAAGCAGATTATTTATAGAGTTGCTGTATAAAAAAAATTAAAGAACGTTAAAAATGAATATAACTTTAGGTCGGATGCGCTGAACGGCCGCTAGTTTATGTTAATACGCAGATTTTTCTTTTTGGTCTTTCTTATTATGCTACATTACAATTCGACGCGGTGGCTTAGCTTCTCGGTAAAACGAGTGAGTCCTAAGGCTACAAAAACTGAAGCGTTCAAAAAACAAAGCAACTGTAGAGTTTTATTTCTTCGTGATACAGAGGCTCGTAGTAAAAGGCTAATGGTAAGAAACATTACAGGATTAAAGTTATTTTAACCCAGTAAACATTTAAACAACACGTAAGCATAATCTATTCGTAGTACGTAAAATAACTATTTTATCTCGTTTTGTTTAAATCTTACTAGTCTTATATCTGTCACTAATAAATAGGTCTCCGGTATTCACTTTAAAAAAACCTAGTAATTAACCGTAACTAGATCTGCTTTGTGAAATTGTAAGACAGAATATTTGTGCAACATAACGAGACTGGATGTTATCTTCAAAAAAAAGTCTTCTGGTCTCAATATCAACGAACTATATACATTCAGGAATTACTATATTAAACTTAAATGTATGTTCATTTTTTTATGTGCATAAACTGCACTTTACAAAGAATGCGAGCTCCTGCCAAGTAAAGATCTAGGGTCGGTGGCTAGCCCCGAGCGCGATCCCACCAACCCCCGTTCCCACGATTATAATATCAGCATTGCGAAAATAATCCGACAGCCGACGATTATTTGTAATAAGTGAGAGTAAGTCTTTTATTTACCACGAAGCGATGAGACGAACGGGACGTTCACCTGATGGTAAGTGATACGCACACCCATTGGAATGTGGCCTTAGTTAGGGTGATATACGCTGCACCTTATAGTTACTATGGTATTTTCCTTGACTACAACGTCCTTCAGGAGTATAAGGGACCACGGACAATTACTCACATGGCATAAGCCAAACTCATCTGCTCGTGGTGCACGCTAGTAATCAACAAACGAGGCTCTGGCTCCCGTTAACTTGCACGAGGCCAACGTGGTAGGAAATGACTCAAATCCCCTCACATAAATTCTTACTTGATCGAGGATGAAATCTTTGAGGGAGACCTACGTCCACAGTGGACGTCTATTGGCTGATGATGATGCCGTAATTATGTTGGTACAGTACACAGACATTTACAAATTAATTAAGTCGTGTTGGCAAAATGTTTTTTTTATTCATCAAAGTTACGAGACGAGCTGGACATTAACCTGATGTTAAGTGATACGCCCGCTCATAACAACGTACCGCTAGTTAGGATGTTATAAACTACACCTCATTGTGCTTGTCGCCTTGCGGCTTAAGGTATTGGGTATCGTTATTCCAGTAATTACACTAGCTATAGCTCCCTTCAAACCGGAACACAGCAATGTCCGCACAATACTGTATGTCGGCTGCAATAGGCGCTGCGGTGGTATCTACCTAGACGAATTCCGGCAATGGAGACCTATCACCAGTAAAATAATGTTGCAAGAAAAAATTTATTACCGTGCACTGAAAATAAATAAAACAGTGTTAAAATTTAAACAGTTGAAGTATAAAAAAAAATTAAAAGTAGTTTATAGTATTTTCAGGTTATTTTGCAATTTAGTCAACATTTATTATTGATTGATTTTCAGGTATCGGGGATGTGAATACGGCCAAAATGTATGTATGCGAGGCAATTATAAAACAATTTGAAACAAAATGGCGGCCGCGGTGCCGGGCGGCGGATCGTTTTAATTGGCGGGCGGCGTGTTGTCGCGCGTTAGGGTTGCGGCGCGATCGGGAGGGATGTCGTCGATTGATTGCGACCGCGGGCAATGCGGTGTCGGTGAAACGAGGTTTGAGGACTTTTATCCAACAATCACGGACGTATGACGGTTGATCATGATGATGATGATGATCGAACAATGCCGTGTTATCACGATAAGTTAATACAGCGACACTTGGTGTTTGCTTACAACGGCATCGCGTCCGCGTGTTAGGGTTCACAACAACTCGCAAAACCCAAACCAACCTTGTCTGTTCGTGCTGCAGCTTGCTAATCAACAAACCCGCATTGCGCTTGCGTGGTATAAAATTGCCTGTATCTCCCAATATGAATCCCTACCAGATCGATGTAGGATCGAGGGAGGCCTATGTTCAGCATTGGACTTGTATCGGCTGATGATGATGACGCATCACGTTCACCGGCACATAATACAAGCTACATCTCGTTACGTAGTTACTATTCATCGATCTGAAGAGCGTTAGAAAAACTGAAACCCAGTTGTGGTAGACGTTGTCACTGCTACGGCATCTGTCTACATAGTCTTCAGCAATACACACCTACCACCAATATTACATTTAAGTACAGTGATAAGTGATAAAAGTTTATAATTGGAGTTAATCAATTATCTGGTTGCTGACATTAAGCGCAAGACCGTGCTTTATGGAACATATTACAAGAGACCTATGTCCAGCAGTGGACGCAAAATGATGATGATGACGTCAAGTAACTTCACATCTAGAATTTTGATACGCTATGGATAATTGTAAGTATTCCTGACTACTTCCTGGCTACATTTCGTTATTTGACGCGTTTGATGCTGCAAGAGTAATATCACCTATATTCCTAACCAACCAATAGTAATCATTATCATCATCATCATTTAAATATATTAATGTTTACTTGTCGATAATGGCTTTACCAAAAATCGAGGATTGATATGCGAGACACACTAGGATTGGGGACGCAGTGTAACGTTAAACCTGATAGAAGATACTACTATTCTTTTAATAAGAACTATTCCTGTCTGAGTTTACTGGTGCTGAGTCTCTGTTGCCGGAGACCGTCTAGGTAAGTATCACCGCAGCTCTTATTTCTGACATACAGCAGTGTGCAAACATTACTATGTGCCGGATGGAAGGTGGATTAGTGAATTTACTGGAGTAATGAGACTTAATATCTTATATCTTAAGGCGACGAGCGTAATGTGGTGCAGTGTATACCATCCTAACATGCGTCACGTTGTTATGGGCGGGCGTATCACTTACCATAATCGTCATCATTGTATATAAAAAAAATTGTTTCATACAAATACGCCGGCTATAGTAAACATAAGAAAACGTTTAAATATAAAATTCAAAACGCCATAATTAAGAATGAATCGTGTATAAAATCGATTCAGTAATAAACGAGGGAATCTCGCGATGTTTATCGATACATCGTAGCCACCTAGTGGTAGAGTGGGTGCGAGCAAGCGTGAAGCCTCCAAATTGGCGGCCATTACGCGTATCTGATCTTTGGCCCGCCACCGGCTCCCCGCGCGCGCCGGTACCGTTAAGCAGACCGCCTGCAGCCGCCCGACTGGTTCCCCGTGTGTTCGAATTTTAAAAAACGAACATTTCCAATCCGAACGCCGGTAGAAGTTGACATTTGACGTTCGAGTGGTTCCTTTGTCATAGTGATGAGTGCACTCCGTGAACGGAATGCGGCTTTACATGTGCAGACACGATGCGCTTCCAATTAATACGGAGCAAAGCAGCTGCTGAAACAGGATCACAGACTGTTGCTGGAGACCAGTTAGGCACCGCCGCAGTTCCTATCGCAGTCGATAAACAGCCGTGTTCAAACATTACTGTGTTCATGTTTGAAGGGCGCTGTTACTAATAATATTGTCGTGGTATCGAAACTTCTCTCTCAATGCGGTGAATACCAACTCACCATCATCATCGAATAAAAAAATTTATGATAATCTTCATTTTCACCTGTTCATTCAAATAGTCTCGAACATGAAAAAAAAATTTTTAGTATCATACATCAAATAGAAATATTCATTATGTGTAAAATTGAATCTTAAAGTAATTTCGAATCCGACCAATACTGTATTGATAATTTTTTGCCAATGTTGCCAACTTTTAAAAAATAAAATCTTTTATTACAACATTAATCTTCACGAGGCTTACAGACTATAAACCACGTAATACCATCTACATGTTGATGTCGAGCATAATTTTTGATGTCTCATCATCGAGATGGGATCATAAAAATAAGATTCATAAGTAAAAGTTTCAATGTATATATAAGTAGTCGTTTTTTTTTTAAAATAACCTCCATACTGAAGGAGGAGGTTAGTTTTTTTTCATTGATGCAATCGCAGGATCTCTTTTCGGATCAGATAAGAACTTAATTACAGAACACACGCCGCCACAAATTGTTATGGAGTTGTCACTAACGTTGCTCAATGACAAATAACCGGTAAGGGTAGATATAATAGTTAGTATAGCATAGCGACGGCTAACGCTCACAGTATTTATTTATAATTTATTGTTATAGTATAAAACAATATTTATTGTTGAATGTATAAAGAGGATAAGAGCATTAGCATTTTTTTCGATAAAGACGGGACGGGAGGATGTTGAGAGTGTGGCTTTGGGATAATATACACTGGACCACATGTCCTTGTAGCTTTTATATACGTGTTAAATTAGCGCAGTAATTAATCAGCTAACACCAAATCACATTCATTCGCGTTTAGGGGTAAAAACGGCAGTGGCACTTACCGCCTTTTTGGTATTAGAGAAATCTACTAATGATACCCTGCTTGTGGGTGGGAGACACAGTTATGTTGGATTTCCACCCATCAAAACTACCTTAGTGCACCAACCACCTACCTTCTAAATGAATAGAGACTTACCACCAGTAATATTGTTCCATAGATCATTATTATATGACACAAGAACATGTTTCGATGATTTACATGATGATTTCAAAAGTTCCAAGGCTAAGAGGAATGCTAATATTTGCTCTGAAGCTGGACGGCAAAGCATTTCCTCACCTTTTCCTTCCTTAAACTTCACAGAAAAATATGCAGTCCATATTTAGATCCAAAAAGTAGGACTTCCTCTTCAACGATATTTATTTGCTGATGGTCGAAGGACATTGATTTATAAAGTTCTAATCTATTTGCCACAGCAGGTAAATAGTTTAACGATTCCATCAGGAGCTGTGATGTGTATAAGTCAAACAAGGAAGTGGGTTAACCGTGATAAATAACACCTTAAACGGACTGATAGATTGCTGACCGTACTTTTAAATACATTGAAGGTATCGTTTGTATGTTTATACGGATTCCTTAAGGAATTTACGCAATGTACCCTGTTTGCCGTTCAATAGTTTTTAACGAAGCAATTCTCCATGCAAGGGTAACAGACAGGGGCTTGCGTCCCGATCGTGTATGTGTATGTGTATCATTACCTCATCAATTTCTTTTCTAGATTCAGAAACGATCCTGGCGTGTGTACCGAAAATTCATTTTTTGGTCAATCTATTACCTTTTGTAAAGATGTTGAATTCTTTTTAGTTATTTAACTCTAAAAGCATAAAGTTGGGTTATCTATTAAATCTAAAGTATAGTTTTATTCATTTTCCAATTCATTTGGTACATCAAAAATTACACCATTACATCCACGATTCTGATCAATGATTTAAGCTGGACTCAGTCAATCTGTCCTTGAATCTATATCGTCAATGTACACTCACAGAGCTCTTAATAATCTCACAAATATTTTGGATGAGTTATATGTAATTTTTTTTAATGAATCAATGCTACTTTTGTGCATGGTAAGGAATTTTATTATTTTATAGTAATGAAATGCACGAACCTTTTTAAAATAACCGAAGCACAAGTCAGGGGTTACATCGAGACATCTTACTAATTGCAGAACGGTTTAATTGGATGTTATTGAATTAGAAATCCCTCGTGTCCAGCTACAACCAATTGGAAAGGTTTATACCGGACTTAAGGTCCCAAATAAACATAGTAATGAACATCTCAACTCTGATATGGGGTGGGATGTTTGATGAGGCTACCGGGTGGTCAACCATACCCTTCGTCCAGGACTGAAGTGAAGCGATAATTTAATTTTGCACGAATTTTACCGGCAGTGGATGTATGTAGTACTAGATGTGATCATTTTTCTCTGAAATCGGCCAAAATCCAGTCCACATACATCCTTTATATCAAAATTATATACATTTTAATAACTTTAGTGAACAAAGAGAAGAAAGAAATAAACACTTAGTCACTATTTTCAGTTCCGAGTAATTTATCAGTCAAGTTTCAAAAACATAAATCATTGAACGGACGAACGATAAAAGTCCTATATTCCAATAAAATGTTAGAGGTTATCATCATCATCATTTAGACGTCCACTGCTGGACATAGGTCTTTTTTGATGTGTTCGACAAACCACGATCTTGCGCTGTTCTAATCAAGTGGCGTGAAGTTAAGGTTTATGCGTGACCTTAAGTAAATAATGAGAATTCATCGATGAATATCATGCAGATGACCTCGTCGCCATTTCTATCAGCATTCGATGTATAAAATCGGGATATCAAGCAAACAGCATTACGGCCGCGGATCCCGCACAAAGGCACTGCACGTACGCCAATAAGCGGGTAGAACAACAAACGCAACGCGGCGGCTACACGTACAGCAGCGCCCGCCGCACGCACGGATGGACAAACCAATATTGTTGTTTGTCGAAACACCGCCCCCCCCCCCCTCGCTGTTTGTTCAAGCGGCTTCCGCATTAATGGATTGGCGCTCGACGAATTGGATTTTTCACCGTCCACGTCGCCATCCGAAGGCAATTATTTCGTAAGAGAAAAAATCGCAACGTCTGTTACAGCACATGGACTGATGGTAACTGAACTGTTTTATAACAAGACACGTATTACCAACATTACGTTCATTAAATTTACTACTACCAACTAAATAATAATTAATTACCGCCATCTGTTATATAAATATGAAACTCAAAAGGACATTAACATTTGTTAGAAACAAAGATAACACAAGGATTCTTTTCAAATTTGATTTTATGGGGCAGACGTATTATTCATCATCAGTTAAATATCCTCGCCGCTATGTACATATACACAAATTGACGCGGAAATGTCGCAGACACAGAAAAATAAATAAAACGGAACACTTACACGTTGATCATCTGGTGAGAACGTGAGCCGGTAATAATGGAGGTTTTTAATTACATAATTAAACCATATCCGTGTGCCTTACCACATGGTAAGGCACACGGATATGGTTCCACCTGATGCTAAGCGGCGATGCTAAGTTGGTGAAGAATGTGACAGTGAAGCACTAGTCTAAAAATAGCTCTAATTGGAAAGACTATTACTTCATACTTGGATGGAAACACAGAATCTGTTGAATACTTTGCTGTTCTGTTTATGAAGGACGGAGTGAAACGCTTTGTCCTCATGCTCAGAGTATCGTCAAGACAAGGATGGGTTTCTGGGATTGCATTAAACAGACCCCCGGGAAGGACTAACCCAGCATAGCGTTAGAGAGGTCAAACGCTGAAGATGACCATTGAGAGGATTTTAGGGAATAAAAATTTCCGCATAACTCTGACTTCTTTATAGAAGATAGAGTATGCTTTCAAAGATTTCTCTTCGAATCAAAAAAATAAATAAAAGGCTGAGTTCCTGTCTAGGTCTTTACGTTTGATAGAAATGGTACCAGAGCTTATAACATAAAAAAGGTAGAGTAATGTTTCCCGTTAATGAAATTCCACCGAAACAAAGTGACCGTCCGCGCGCAGCCGCGGCTGCATGCCGTGCACCGTCACCGCTCGTTAGGCTCGCTGCGAGCGCGGCGCGATGGCGCGTTAATTTCGCGCCAAAACGGCGGACATTTTGTTAATGCGCGCGGACATTTTGAAACGGCGATGATTTAACGCCGTCGCCGTTGTCCACGCACCTGCTCGTGTGAATTATCGACGGATTTATTGCGCGGTGAGCCGCGTCGCCCGTCGCAGCGCCATTATCTTTTATTTTCTCATTTTAAAACGGAAATATATTTGATATGACTAAATACATATTTACAGACACATAAATAAATGTAAAAAAGTACAAAAACAACTAAAAATCCCTGAGTTGGAAATATTAGAAAAAATAACATATAGTATATATTAAATTATCATTTTAATATTATTACTGTTTGTATTATACGTACATATAATACTAGTTGAGCTCTAACCAATAAATTTAACGGCGATTAGTTTAATTAAGAGTTATTATTCAAGTTAGGTGTCGATGTGCAGTAAGTGTGTTTGTCACTGCAGCGACATGTCCGCGCGCTAGGAACCGGTGTCATTGTACGTTCCAATTCACGAGATACAGCGATACATGGCCTGCTTTTTCGACGAGACGATCAAGAAGTTCCCTTAGGAGGTTAATTTTGTATTGGTAGTAGGTGGGTGTACTGGGGTTAGTTAAAATGTTTACAAGGTCCCACATTCGTCGTTTTGTCATATCAATACTAGAGTAATTTCCCAAACAATTGTTACACCTTGTACAGACGTAGCCATTGTTTTAATTTCTATTTTAATGTTATCTGATGAGAGCCCTTCGAACAGTAAAAGGTAAAAGTGCTGTCTGAATGCTTACAGGTGAGCCTCTACAGTTGTAAAAACATCTACATCTACTGGCTTTGAAATATTGCTCAAGTTGAAGTGAAGGTCACATTTTACGATTGTATCAACCATTGCTTATTATTTCATTTACTTAATGTGAAGTTATTTATTTGAATAAGTAAGTTGTCGTCATTCTTTACATACAAGTTTGTCCTGCATTCGATAATATTGATTTGTTAATATCTAAATGTTTTTGTATGTTCAGCCTATATTCACTTTTTACCGTAACTGTGCTTGAAAGGAACCTATTTTTAGGATTTGGAATAAACTTGAAATAGGTTTTTTTTCTCTTTTAAGCGCTTTATTAATGAAGTTCGTGTTTCCCTGTGAAACTCTTTAGTGACGTGTCAGCCAGCTACTTCCACGCAATAAATATAGTTAGCTCCCATAAAGTATCTCGTGTGCAGCTAATTGCTTATGACTCGCGGCGGGATGGATCACGCGCCGATGACAGAAAGACAAATTAATACGTCGGACACGAGCGCGCCGACGCCGCGCACCGGTCCAGATTACACCGCGGGCTGGTGACCGTCCGAGTCCGAGTCCGAGGTGTGTACACGATCGACGGCGACATTCTACGCATAGCAGGAGACGGTAATCGATCTTTGTGCAGCCGATTTCCCAACGGCGTACGGTACCATAGTTACGAAACGCAGCTTTGTGAGTATATATACTATAGTACATGAAGGGAACACCTGACAAACAAACGATGTATTAGCACCGTTTAATATAACAACGTTTTAATTGGTGGCGGGGTCGCTGATGTAGACCGAGGAGTATTTGCTCTGTAGGTCTGTTAAGAATTAATCCAACGTAAGCTATACCCATAGAAGACGAGTGAAAAGGTCTTTGGCGTCGCGGAGAATGGTTTGGCTCTCGTTGCTCACTAATACAGCCTAAGGTGGACGACAACCTGATCTTCCATCAAGAAGTAAAGTATCGTTGAAGACTTCTGAATTACTGCTGGTATGTCTCTATTGGCGGGGGGACCTTCTAGGTAGGTGCCACCGCAGCGCCTATTGCGGCTGACAAACAGTAGTATGCAAACATTACTGTGTTCCGGTTTGAACGACGCTGTAGCTAGTGTAGTTACTGAGGTAACGAGACTCAACATCTTGTGTCTCAGGGCGACGACTACGATATAGTGCTGTGTATTTTAATAGGTACCACGCTATGGACGGACGTATTACTTACGATTAGGCGAACGTACCATTCGCTCATTTCGTAGAATAAAAAAAATATCTGATTAAAAAAAAATCAGTACGGAAACATTAGTATTTCGATTATAACTTCCACTTACAACTTTTAGTATTTTGTGTGTTTTTTTTGTGTGTTTCTGTGTGAATTATTTGTTTAACACAACTAGATTTAGTCTGTTATTAAATACTTCATTCTCTAGTACAAGTTATCGTAAGTAATAAATATGAATTTAAGCTTAAATTTAATGATGAATAGGTTTTCTACTTAAAAGTATTTATATGTATACAAGCTCGGTCAGCAGACGTTTCCGTGCGACTTGCGGCACATGGACCCATTGACCGCCGTCGCGACACTACCACGATAAAAGAATTGTACGTAAATTTTGATATACAAATAAACTTGTACAGGTTCTTTTTTATATACAGATTTAATCAACGCCAGCGGTGGGCAGTGGGCGTTGCGCCGGCGAGTGCCCACGCTCGACTATCTACGATCGCGTGCTGTAATGCAATACTCGCCGTGAACAAGTGTGGGTACTTTCGTAATAAAATAAAGTTTGATGTTCGCGCCTCAACTTGAAAGCTCCGTACACTTAAGTAAAGCAATGTCACGGGTTCGGTTTACCAGCTCCTCGGACTCTCCAGGTGAATATCTATCTCATCCCTCGACTTCATTTCGTAAAAAGGGTGAAAAGTTTATCAATACGATTATTTAGCTATCAGTAGGTTACTGGTAATAGACCTCTTGAAAGACCTAGGTATTGCCAGTAGTAGCACTAAGTTTTGATTTACGAAACGTGTGGTATTTCATCGTCCTCTTTATGCAGTAAAATGGTATTTGGCTCTGGCTCCCACCAACACGCATAGGGCTAGGGTGGTGAGAAATCGCACAAGTCCCCCCCATATAAACAAACGACGGCTTCTAGGGTCCGGCGGTACCAGAGGTCATGCTGTCTGTAGGTCACGGCAAGCCGCTGGATGCGGGCAGCGCACGGACGATAGAGGTGGACATCTTCATGGGAAGCTTGTCGAGCATGGACGTCTGTCAACTGATGATGATTTCTCAGGTAGGAAACGGCCCAACTCACCCCGTATAAATCCCAACCCGATCGATGTGGGAAAATTTGGGAGAGGCTTTGTCCAACGGTGGACGTATAACGACTGATGATGACTCGCCACAGGCATATGAAGGTATGTATGTGGATTTGTATCAGCAAGCAGTTATGAGACTCCGACGAACTCGAACTAATGTTCCATGGCCAACGGGAACGTGGGCATAGGTTTCAGATAAGAGTAACGATGGTGTGAGTGAATTCAGATATTAAACTAGTCATCAGCCCCGACCCCGCCTACGTGTTGCCTCTTATCTGATAAGTGGACCAGAAACCTTTATATCCGTCGATAGTCGACTATTTTGCTTAGACGATTAATTGGAACCTAACCTAAATCTACAAAGTGATCTAATGTTATGGGTTATTCGTTATGGCGGCGTTTATAACTAAAAATAAATCACATCATCATCATAGCCGATAGACGTCCACTGCTGGATATAGACTTCCTCAAAGATTCCTTCATCGTTTGTGCAGGGATTCATATGCTCTTGATGCACCCTGCTAATCAACAAACGAGGCGGCGTAGCGGGAAGTGGTCCCAATCCCCCTCATATGAACCCCTACATACGACAGTGTCTGGTGCCCAGCGGTACCGGAAGCCTATGTCCAGCAATGGACGTTAATCGGCTAATGATGATGATGACTGTTGAAGTAAAAGTTCACTGCTGGTAAATCTCTGTTGCTGGAGGCAGTCTAGGTAGTCAACAAACACTACTGTACGAACATTACGACTGATCCGGTTTGAATGGCGCTGTAGCTTTTAAAATTACTGAAGTAAAGTAAAGTAACATTTAATGTTTCAAGGCGACGGGCACAATGTGGTGCTGTGTATATCGTTCTAACTAGCACCACACTGTTATGGGTAGGCGTATCACTTACCATCAGGTGAGTAGTCCTTCACCAGATATTTAATTGACTATTTTGGAACTTTAAAGTAATTTGATCAGTTAGTAAATTGAACACATTTAGCTGAATATATAGATCATCGTCTCAAACATCATCTTCATTCATCATTATAAGTCTTTGTTTATCCACTGCTGAATATAGGCCTTTCCCAATGTCTTCCACCAAATGCGATCCTCTGATGATGTCGTCGGTCCATCTGGGGGGAGGGCGTCCGACACTTCTGCGACTTGTACGTGGCCTCCACTGCAAGATCTGTCGACAGCTTTAGTTGTCTGTCGAACTTCTTCGTTCCGGACTTTGTCTCGTCTCAAACAAGTATAAACAACTTCCATCCAAGTTATAAAAGGAAGGCACTAAGTTGAAGTTAACGCATAAGTTTATGACTTACCCGTCGCAGTAAACATAATAATGCGACGAGATCAATTGTCCCGATACATTTGTTTATGTTAGCTGATAAATTGGATGCGAACGGTCCGACTATTTCCGATGTTACTGCAATATTTATACAGGAAATAATAGTATATTTACGCAAGTGTCTAGACGAGCAAGATCTTCACCCAGTTATAAGTGATACGCCAGCTCATAACAATTTCTAGGCGATAGGTCTCTGTTCTCGAAAATCATCTAGGTACTACTACTGTCTCAAAGCTACGAAAATATAGTGCAGTGTGTACCATCCTAACTAGCGTCACATCACTTACTATCACGTGAATGTCTCGCTCGTGTCATGGTTCCGACGAATACTAAATGTAGTTGTTATGAAAATGTTTAAAAAGTATTATATTGAGAACTTTTCTCTATATAATTAATTTATTTATCTTTAATATCCCTTGCTCCAATCTTGTGGTGGTGAATTCGTTTAAAAGACAAAGCCTGGACATCCACGAGGAGAAGGAGAATCCACACGACTGTTTCATTGTATAGATAGTGACGCTGTTGCCCAAAACCACACGTCGATAGTTAGGATGGTATATACTGCACCAGATTTTCATCGATTTGAGACATAGAAGTCTCGTTATCTCAGTAGTTTCACTAGCAACAGCGCCCTTCAAACCGAACACATTAATGTTTGCACAATAGTGTTTGGTAACAGAAATGCGAGCTACAGTGGTACCTAGATAGTCTCCATCAATAGGCAGTTCAAAAAATAAGAACGCCTTACTCTGATAACTGACTTTGACTTCCTTTACAGTAAATTGTTTGTACAAGTTCCTCCTAACATTTTCTGAATTCCTCACAATATGGTTGAGGATAAGGTTACTCTGCCATTAGTATGTCATCTCATGTATAACGGTGATGCGCTGAATTCCAGTGTAGTTTTGTGTCGGCGTGGCCGCGGTATCTGCCCACGCGCCGCTCTATCGCGCCGCTCATCTCTCTGTTGTCGCCGCGCCTCATGCGCTCTACACCCCTGACCCGCTCGGACCGGATCCTCCCGGAAACGATACCATACATGACACATATACACCATATCTCACATGTGCGGCGAGATCGTATGAAACCAGATTTGGTAGATGCACAGATATTTCACCAGTATTTTTCTACTTTATATACTCTCTTATAATTGAAAGAAGAATCAAAAGTCTAATGATGGGAAAAACCGCAAAATGGCAGCAGATATCAGATCACCAGAAATAGAATAGAATGACGATGGACAGGAGACATGAATAGAAACAGCAGATCAACATGAATTGAACGGCAACTACGATATAGCAAAAGATAAAGACAAAAGGTGTATATGATAGATGATGTTAGGTTAGGTTAGGTTAGGTTAGGTTAGTTATTGGAGAAACAATCTGGTCGAGAGAAGCTAATAAGAACGGAAACGGTTGTAAGGAGCGTTAATGACGAGACATGATAATTACTAGATTGGGAAACTCACAAAAAGATAAAAAGTGTAAATTAAGGTGTGAAAAGCAAAAAAACTTACATTTAGAATTAGCAATAAATTCTCGTATCATTGTCATCATCATCATGACGTGCCTTCTTTAAACTGGAGCTTGGCGGCCAGACTGAGAGAACTATTCCGGTCTTCAGTCATACTTTCCAATAAATGGCATCAAAGCGTGATCCAGTCTTTTATATCATCAAACTATATCTTCCGCTCTCTTCTCTGTTCTGTCTGTCTGACCGCTTCCTGTATTATTCTTCCAAATATTTTTTTTTCTAGTAATTTCCTTTCATTTGCTTCTAAATGGTCTTCATCCTCTTCATCGTTTTCATTTGACTTCTAAATCTCCTTCTCTGTACAGTGCAGCATATAGTAGTCGCAGCAGTGTTGCCAGCGTTTGATAAAGTAGTAAGCTCATTTCTTGAAGCACACAGATGATACTTTAAGCCGTGAATATTTCCAAAACGACTCTATATATCTATATATCTATATAGCTCAGTGAGAAGAGATTTTGTAATTATTTATTGTTGCGGTATACTATCTGAGAAGCCATTTTTTGTTTAGTTTATAATTCAGTTTAAAAAAAAATTAACGACCTCTAATTTCATATTATATTCGCCAAGTGTATAAACAGTTTTAATAGTAATTTATAGTGGCAACCCCAAATTGAAACTTAAGGTATGTTTAAATTAGATATAATGAGCTTAGAAAAACTAAGTCTGGTGTTCTCCAAGTTTTTGTCCGTCTGCTTTAGAACGTTAACATCTTACATGTTATTATAGTAATTTGATGAACAGCCTTGACTAGAATTTAAGTATATCGAGATAATAAGACGAAAAGCTGTAATAGAACTGGTCCAGGTTTTTTTTAAAGACCGACGGAGAGACAATTCACTTAATACACATACAGAACAAAAGCTAAAATTATGATGTGGTTTATCATTATCATCATCATGATCATCGGCCGATTGACCTCCTCCAAAGATTCTCAGATCGATCGGTCTTAGGCTGCCCACATCGCTGGCCACTAGAGCCCGTCATTTCTATGAGTTCATTTGGGAGGATTTGGGCCATTTACCACCACGCTGGCTTAATGCGGGTTGGTGGGAGCCAGAGCCTCGTTTGTTGATTAGCAGGGTGCATCGCGAAGTTGGTTTAAGTTCCTTGAGTTATTGTGCGGGATCTTTAATGAACAGTGGTGTGATCCTGGAATCGAATCAAAGTCCTACTTGTACGGCAAGCGGTTAGCTGCAGTGTGGTAGATGTAATAACGCATAATTAATAAATAACTAACATGTCTTTAATCAATTATTCCTCAGTTATAATTAAAGAAAGAACGTTATAGTCAATTATTATCTCATCTGCTCTTTTCTCGTGTGACCATGCATACAATTAATATTATTCGTAACACGAAGCAGATGAAACAGTTTTCAGTATTTTCTGGTTGTAGTTTAGCGGTATTGGCTGTTAACTAACAGACATATTCAGTTAAGGCATGCGCACCTTTGATCAGAGCGGCGCGTCACATCAAAGCACGCCTTTGATCGGTTTCTATCCGATTAATCGATTCAGACAACACTATTTCAATATCGATTTTCTCGAAAATCTGCCAAATTTAACATGGAATAAAAACATTGTACACAGAAATTAATAAGTCTTATCCAAATCATATTCATACAAAAAAAAATCACCAAACTAGGACACCAATACTGCGTAACGTTTAAAAATCACCAAAAAATAAACGCGCCAACTTCTCGACAGAAAAATGTGAAAATAAATATTATCAATGTTACCTAACACAATAAATGTTCGCCAAAATGACAAATATCCTAAAATGGCTGTAAAATGATTCCCGTGCTCACATTATAACATACGTTAAAAAAATAAATTACCAGTCCGTAAAAGGCGATTCACTTTACGGACGTCGAGAGAAAAAAAAACGTTAATATCTTGACATTATTTATGGCGCGAAATAATGCTCACCGACGTGAATGCTCGATACAGACATTATATGAAAAGAATTTTTTTTCTCTTTGCACGAGGCAAAAGTTATAAAATCGCAATGACCACAACCAACCAATGCCGTGGAAAAAGTGCATAAAAGCGAAATCGAATTTATCAAAATGAAAAATTGATATTTAACGGAGAGGGTTTTTTAAAGGGTAGTCACTTCGCGCGGCTGCGCCTCATCAATCACAAGCTAAAACAAAAAAACGGTTAAAAACAAACAATTCAGCAAGCAATTCGAGTTCTGCGTTTTTAACCATCGGGTTCCGTACGCGAATGGGGGTTGAGGGAATGGATAATTAAGATTTAACGTTAATTACTATTTAATTACAGCCAAGATTGATGGTAAGAACTGTGTGAACGTGAAGATGTTGGACCGACCTGGTGAGAGAAACTTCTTTAAGGGTACATCTGCATACCGCATATGTTATGTATTTACTATTAAAATGTTAATATTTTATTGTTTCTAGGCTAGAAGGACGTGCACCTGAGGATGAGCTTATCAATAATAGCGTAGCGCTAGTTAGGTTTGTATACACTGCAACACGTTGCGCTTTTCGCTTTGATACACAAGTCTCGTTAACGGAATTTACTCAGGGGCTAGAGGTTTTTAATAAAACCACAATAATTTCTCCCTGTAGCGGCCATTTATAAATATCACCACGCCGTGGACCGAAATAGAGGGATAGGTCTGGTAAGGGCTGCGGTCCTGTTCGCTCGCTTGTTTACGTTATAAACTTATTAAGGAGCTTTATTAGGTGCTAACGACGCGCCCCACGCCCCCGTGCCGCCGCGCCCCTACGCCCCCGCGCCACAGACTATAAACCGATACAGGTTAACGTAAACCATCCGATACCCTGAACAAATAAATTCGCTTTTGTATATATACCTTCGAGTAATAAAATATAATAAAGTATATTCTGTTTACACAACACGCGAAACTCTAAATAAATGTACAGACAGAAAAACCATTGGTTTGTTGGTGATATGAGGCTGTGGATGGTGAAGCGTTGTCGCCCAGAATACTGGCTATATGTTAACTGCTATAACGACTGATTTGCAATGTTAGAGTGGTACCTGATCAGGCAGACTTGAAAAATCCACCAGAAACTTGAACTCCATTCGATGTGATCAAAACAGAGATCGCCATGTTAATAAGCGTATGAACTTTGCACCACGGATGCTGTTGAAATATTTATCATATAATACAGGTAGTCCTGAGAAAATATTAACAATATGACTATAAGTATACTGGCAGGGTTGCCAGATATAACGAACTACTATCAGATTTCAATATTAAGTTGATACGGAAGTAAAAACAATTACACTTCAGCATAAGCAAGATGCAGACGTTTAAAGTTTCCATTCGTCCGTTCGAACGAGTAAACTTGTAGCTTACAAAGCGGGCTGGTCCGAGAGTTTGTGAGTTTAAACGTCTTGTTTACGGTCGGTGAGTTGGTGGAGGTGGTGGGGGTGTGGGAGGTGGGGAAGGTGTCTCTTACACTGGGCGGCAACGACACGTCGCAAGCGCGGGGACTTTATAAACGAACTGACTGACGACAGATTTAATGGCCGAGTGTACGGGGAAATAACAATTTGTTGCGTTCCCCCGAGAAACGGTGAAGTAAAAAGCTTTATCAATGTACCAACGAATCATCTCTTCACTGGAGATGTCTCTGCATCAGGCAATTTAATAGAACTGTACTAAAATTAGTGGCGATAAGTCTTTGTTGCCGGGGATCCGTCTTGGTATCCAACCGCAGCTACTATATCTGCCGCAAAATATCAACATCATAATCATCAACCGATTGACGCCCACTGCTGGTCAAAGTCCTCTCCATAGATCGCCACATCGGCCGATCTCAAGCTGCCCGCGACTTTACGGTCAGCATGGTTTACGGCAACGCCGAGCACCAGCGGCCGTCGTTCCTACGAGTTTATATAAGGGAATATGAGTCATTTCCCACCACGCAAACACAATGCGCATTGGTTGAAGTCAGAGACTTTTTTGTTGTTTAGCAGGGTGCACCACGAGCAGGTGAGGTTGACTTGGATCCCGTGAGCTGAGTCCACATAAAACAGACCACAGGACGGGCTATAATGCAGTTGTGTTCCGAACGGAGATCCCGTGATCTCTTCAAACGCTGAAGGTGAGCACCGAGTAAGCGGATAAAAATCTCCACGTAACTCTGACTATTTCCAAAAGACAGAGTATCTTTTCGAAGATTGCCTCCCCCCGCCTCCGAAACAAAATAAAACAGTCCCGTGCTACCGTTACCGCAAAACAGAATTCTGCAAACTTCACTTTTTTGAGATTTGAAGGGCTCTGTAGTTAATGAATGTGACTAGTGTCTAGTGGATAAAAATGGAGAGCTAGAATACTCTGAACGAGCAGGCTGCACTGTCTACACCCTCATAGTTACCACCACCAATGATCACCTATATCATGGGAAACTTAATTCAAATATCAGGCCAATGCAGATGTAACAAAACAATATCGAATTTTTAAATGTCTTATATTTCATACATGGTAACCCTGACAAGAAATGATAAATCATAAATAGATGGACATGAACAAACAGCTTAACTTTCCCACAACTGGGACCCCGTGGCCTTCTAACCGCCTCAAAACTAAGCTATCGCAACTTAGAATGATCTTTGACTTGTACGAATTCAATATTGTTGTACATTATCTGAATATCTCACAAACCCTGTTCGTGTATTTCTTTATGAATAATTGTTTCTACTAATATATAGTTTTTATACCCTTTTCGGTATAATGACGGTAATTTAGTTTATATACCATATTAAGAAATAACAGGTATTATAATAAGCGTCTGTCACAATTGTTAAAGAATAATTACTTCCAATTTTTTTTATTTATCTTGTTAAAGAAAAAAAGTTTACAGAATTTATTAATTCTTCAGTTTCTTAAACCTAATGAAGATTGTATGAAACCCGCAAATTATGTTATTACAACATATAATAAATACATTTACAAAGACAAACAGAAGTACGCTACCAATGAACTTGTGTCAATGATGTACCAGATAAAAAAGAAAAGAAACATGTACGGTCAATGCCAAAATGTCTCTTTCTTTTTTAGCCAAATGTCTCAAATTATTGACATGCTGCAGTTGAAATTGTTGCCATTTATCAAATGATAATATCGTTTAAAAACAAACATTATTCATCAGCTAATATCGTCTCCTTATTAAAATACACTTTTGAATCATATTAGCGAAGCGAAAAATAATTTGACACATTGTCAAATATGTATGCGTTCCGAAGACTGAAAGTGCTGAGCTGAATCCGAACTCAACACTCACTTAACCAATAGCTCATAATAGCTATATGATATTTGTCACATCGGCTACCATTGTCTGGAACTATTATAGTTTATATATAAAACATACCTAGTACAGAAAACTAAACATACTACATTCGTATAATTTGGAACAAACGTGTTGCCATATTGTGGAAAAACTATTAGTTTTAGTTTATATATTTATAGTGATTATAAACTATTGAAAGTCGTATACGATTAGAATTAAAGAATCATAAAAATCTTCATTTAATATAAGGAGAATTTTTTTTATTAAATATATTCACGTTAAACTGAACCGCGTTCCCGGTATCAGTTAAACATAAATAGTACTTACTAATATTACAATGAATTTCTACTATTTCTTCTTGAAGAAAGTGAACATTTACCTGTAATGAAAAAAAAACAATAATTATTATTTGTTTTATCAGCAAAGAAATTCCAGTGAAAACTCATATAATTATTTTGCTAGAATTATTGTAATTTCTAGTGCTTAAATTGAAAAATATTAATAAACTGTACGGTTATGGTATTTTATACATTTTTGATGTATTTGAATGTATAACATAAAGACTTTTTAATTTTAAGTTTAACATATAACATAATATTAATTTATGGTTTACTCACGATGTCATTGAACATAAAGAAATATTTTGTTGTCTATGATTTGATGCCGCTATGGAATTACATTCGCTGCAATATATACATAAAGATTAAATATATAGAAAATATTGATGTTATCACTGGTTGTCTTTTTAATTAAAAACTAATTAAAACAGTTTTGTTTATGTAAACGCTATAATAAACAAAACTAATAGTTGAACGAGTAGTTCGCATTCCATTATTATCTGTGGCACATTTGGATAAACAAATGATTAAAGGGATATGTAGTGCGGACCGAATTCGAAACGTTGTTTTAGAAATGGCACCTGTCAAAATATATAAAGGATCCGCGCGCCACGGCACAGGCGGCAGCGGAGGAGCGGGAGCGGGACCGATTACTGTACAACTCTGTAAATAGATACATGTTATAGTATGTTTGCTATGTCAAAATGTTCTTCGTTTTAGTTTTTATTTAGTTGACGCTAATGATAAACACACGTTTTTTTTTCAATAATTCTGTTTAATCTTCCGTTCATATAAATATAATGAAATCTTACTGCAAGTAGCCATCTGTTGCTGAAGACCGTCTAAGTAAGTACCAACACAGCTCCCCTCCAATGGGTTCTCGCCTTGTCGTGGCGGAGGGGCTTAGTAACCGTGATGCGGAACACGGTGAAGCTAAGTGGAACCCACCCGGCCGGCCCGCGGCGAAGGGCTGGCCGAAACGGCCGCTCCAGGTTCGAACACCGGTTGGGATAACTGGAGCTCACCGGAGCGGCCGAGGGCCGCAGGGGCGGCTGTGTGCTGCCCTAGCGGCCAGGCTGTAGGGGCGGTTTCATACCGCCACTGCAGCGGAGGTGGGGTCGCGGAGGGAGTACCCTTTGCGGCCAACCGGTGTCGCACCGGCGATGCGCCGTTCTCCCTATCCCTCGCGGCCGTTGACAGGTACCGGCAGGCGTAACATCTCTCCGCCGCGGCGAGCCAGTAGAGGTTTTCTCCAGTGGCTCCCATGGTCTCTGGGCGACAGGTTCGGGGGAACCGATTGCCCGCGCAGTAAGGTCGAGGAGGGGGCGCGCTGTATGTTCCGGCGCGCCCTGGAAAGGGAGGGTTCATCCCTCCCTCCCGAGGTGGGGCTGCGCAAGCGGCCAGCGCCCGCAGGGTCGCGGTTGTGTGCGTGCGTTTCCGTGACCCTGCCAATATGGCGACGAGGCGGAACATCGTGGGGGTTTCAGTCGATGCAAGTGCGACATAACCCGTCTTTGCCCCCGCGAGGACGGGTAGGCGTAGGCATTTCCCCCACGTAAAACAAAAAAAAAAGCACCACCAAAGCTCCTATCGCAGCTGACAAATGGTGTCGTGCAAACATCAGTGTATTCCGGTTTGAAAGGCGTTGTAGCTAGTTTTACCCCTAACGAGGCAACAACTTACATCTCAGGCGACAAGCGAAATGTGGTGCGTATACTGTGTATTAGTAGACTGCTTCCGAAAACAAAGACAGATGATATTACTAATGACACCTTTGATGGGACGGAAAAAAATCATATTTTAAAAAAAATATATTAGCATTGTTTACGTTCCATCATGTTAGTACAGCTAAATGAAACGATAGTTTCTTAAAAAATACATTACTTTACTAAAAAAAAATACCAGCAATGAAACACAAAATCAAAAACAGCTGATGCTCGGATCAAGGAGCGCACGCGCGCGGCGGTAACTCGACATGTATTTGGTTCCAATTTGAACCTTATTCCATAGCGACGCGGAGCACTTAGATTGCGCGCCCGGGCGCTAGTTGATCCGAGCATCAGCTGTTTTTGATTTTGTTTCATTGCTGGCATATTATTAGTAAAATTATGTATATTTTATGAAATTCGTTTCATCTAGCTGTACTAACATAATGGAGCGTAAATGAAGATAATAAAACGTTTTAAAAATATGATTTTTTTATTCAGAATCAATTTTTTTTCCGTCCGTCGTCAAAGGTGTCATTAGTACTATCGTCAGTCTTCGTTTTCGGGAGCGGTCTCTAATAAACAATATATTAGTAACTACACGTCCCCCGGCTGCTTCGCTGGCCGTAATATATAATTAGACTCAAGTCTAAATCTAAATTTCAAAATTTGTTTGATATATTCCTTAAGAGCAACCGCAACCACTAATGACTTTCTATAGAAACAGTATAAATAGAAATGTTTGTAAAAGTTATCTAGAATTAAAAATTGGAAGGATATATAAAATTAAAAAAACAAATAACCTATAACAATCTTCAATTCTGCGTCGAATGCTCATGTTCCCATGTCGATACGTTCACTAGTTTTCACGTGGATTGCCGGATAAAGAAAACCCATTTTTATTATCATACACGAGCAAGCATTCCACAGTCTCCCGATACTTGAGATCAGGGTTGGGCCGCACGGCTGGCTCGCGGAGACGCGGAGCCGCGCACAAATGACATGCAAATGCATTGCTCCGTTAAAATATAATAGAAAGGTATTTACGTTACACAGCTTAGCGAATAACTTACTGCAGCTCCTTGTGTTGAGTCGTGAGTCGTGACCTCCTTCATCCGTCATCATGTATTCTCTCTGGCTACTCGGAAAGCATAGTAGACGATGGAGTTCAACATTATCAGGTCGCACCAATGCATCGGGCTGCGGCTTTCTTTCTTAAACTTTAGTATTAGTTCTAGCGCCATGTTGTCATGGGCGGGCGTATCACTTGCCATTAGGTGAACGTCCCTCCCATCTCGTCGCTTCATTTTATATAAAAAATATTAACATTTTTTTTATTACAATTTTTACAAATTTATTACAACTCTACAATTACTTACAACCCAACAGATGGCGCCACAGTGAACAATAGATCACGCTATCGTTTGTTATACAGCATATGCTTATAAGGATCGTTCATCTTTGTGTACACTGCCTTCGACCAACAAGTCATTACGGGTTATACAATTGTATCCATTAACTGGATCTCACTGAATCTTGGCGATACTAAGAGGGGGGGGACTACTATTGTTATAAGTATCAGTCTCTGATCTCTGTTCCTCACCACAAGACTCGGACTTCTACAGTGGCGTCGAACTCGTGGCTAAAATTACGCACTTGATAGACTTTTACAGTGTGATGTGGAAACTTTTAGGGGAGGCCTATGACCAGCATTGCACGTCTATCGGCTGATAACGAAGCGACGAGAGGGGCGGAACGACCACCCGATGGTAAGTAGATACGCCCGCCTATATTGGGATAGATATATATTGCACCATATTGTACTCGTCGTCTGAGATGTAGGATGTTGAGTCTATTTACCCCTGTTCACTAGCTACAGCGCAGTTATGTATGCACGGTACTGCTTGTTGGCTGCAATAGGAGCTGTGACAGCAAATACCTAGACGGCCTCCGACAACAGAGACCTCATCGTCATCATCAACCGATTGACATCCACTACTGGACATATGGAGGGATTTGAGCCATGTTCCACCACGCTGGCCTAATGCGGGTTTTTAGGAGCCAGAGCCTCGTTAGCAGAGTGCACCATGAGCAAGTGAAGTTGGCTTGGGTTCCGTGAGTTGTGCGGGACCACTTACAGATTACTTTTAATGTAATAAAACAGTAGATGACACTGCAGAGGTCGTGCCATGGCAGATGGCGGAAACGGAACGCGGCGGCAGCAATAGTAACGCATGCAGATTTATTTTCGTTGTCTATGGCGGCCGCTCCGCGCGCTTTGTTTATTGTATCTGTGCGCGCGCGTGACAGACCGCGGGAAACGTCACGCGCGAACTGACGCTTGTTTATGGTCTCGCTGCATCGCTACATAAGAGTGTAGTTTCCAGGTGTAGCTTACTTTGAGACTTATTACATTGTTACCAGTCGGACGTTTTTAACGTTTATTTACCTGAACATAGCAGCTCAACGAGAAGATAAGAGTTATTTCTTCTTTATTCAACGAAGTGATCAGACGAGCGGATCGTTCACCTGATGGTAAGTATTACGCCCATAACAACGTGACGCTAGTTAGGATGATGAGACATAAGATATTAAGTCTAGTTACCCAAGTAATTCACTCCGCCGTTGGATAGCTACACTACAAGTAGTACATTTTTTTTTTGTACATATGCTGTGGATCCAGTTCTACGTGCCCAGTGTCAGATAAGCTGTAACAGTCGCATGGCTTGCAGCGCTGACATCATCAAGAATCCAACCAAGTAATTACTAGCTACAACTCCTTTCAATCCGGAACACAGTCCTATTTGTCCGTTGCAATAGGAGCTGTGGTGATACCTAGATGGTCTCCTGACAACAGAGGACTTACTACCAGTAAGTGCGGTTGAACTATGTCGCTAAAGGAATTGAAGAGGAATGGATTGCATTCTTAACATCATGAAAAACCTGAAGGACATGCGACATCCGCCATCTCATAGTTAGCGTGCGTTCATAACGATCCTCACGGTTCCCGAACTAAGTTACAGCTTGCATCTCGGGAACTTATTCCACTAGTAGTAGGTATCATTGCAGCCCACATACAGCATTGGGTTCCGGTTTGAAGGAAGTTGTAGATAATGAAATTACTCTGGTAACAAGTCTGAACATCTTAGGTCTTCAACAACGAGTACAATGTACTGCAGGGTATATCATCTTAACTACCGCCGCATTGGTATAAGCAGGCGTATCACTTACAATCAAGTGAACGTCCGGCTAATCTGGCCAAATAAAAAGAGAAGACCACAGACAAAATTAGTGACGCAAATAAAAAAATTCGTATCAGTCGCGAATCGCTGCGACTGGTTGGTTGCATCAATTCACAAGACAATAGGTTATTAGAGTTTTTGCCAATACAATAATAGCGGGCGGCCATTACGCGGCGCCCGGACGGAACTGGATACAGCTAACAAAACAATGCACAAAATATATTCCATACCGGAAGTCTTTTTTTTTTATTCTACGAGCGAGAAAATTATATAACGATAAACAATACGCCTATCCATAATGTGGTGTAAGTTAGGATGATATACACTGCATCACATTGTGCTTGTTGGTACAGACATAAGATATAGTCTCGTTGCCGTAGTAATTTCATTAGCTACAGCGCCGCTTCAAACTTGAATACGGTAAGGTTTGCATACTATTGTATAGCAATGGAAATAAGGGCTGTGGTGGTGCCTAAACAGTATCCAGCAACAGAGATCATACCTCCAGTCTATCTTGAGATGAATGTAGAAACATATGAATTAGTAGGATTAAGAAAGAAGATAAAAAAAATCACGCGTGGCTTTGTATTTGTTTTGCAGACGCTACAAGGTGCGGTCACAAACGAACCCGTGTCATTACGGCGGAGATTGAGAACGAGCATAATGAAGGGCTCGGCCGGCGACGCTGGAACATCTACCCGGCGAGCTGGACCCGTATTCACTACAAAACTTAACCAAAAACCGATTATAGCCGTCCGCTCTCATCACTTGTAAACAAGTGATTTGAAATAACTACAACGATGATAAACTACACCAAGCTAAAGTTTTGAGAACCGAACATACAAGTAGTATAACCGGTTCTATCGTTTACATATATCTCTAGTTTTTTTTAATTCAAAAAAGAGATGAGTTGATAGAGACAATCACTCGATGTTAAGTGATGCCCATAACAACGTGACGCTACGTAGAACACACATAAATACACTGCACTACATCGTGCTCGTCGCTATAGACATAAGATGCCGAGTCTCATTACTTCAGTAATTACTACCAAACACTAGCGACAGCGCCCTTCAAACCGGAACTGTATGTAATGTTTGCACAGTACTGTTTACCGGCAGCTATAGGCGCTGCGATGGTATCTATACGCCTTCCGGTAACTGAGACTGCTGGGAAATGCCTCAAATCTCCTCATATGAATATCTACCCGATCGAAGTGGGAGTCTTTGGGGGAGGTCTATGTTCATCTGTGGACGTCTACTGGCTGATGATGATATAAACAATGTGGACAGTAGAGATCTATTAATCAGCGTGAGTCTGTAACGACGTGTTGTGTACACGCGGGACAAGCGGGACACGCGAGACACGCGGACAATTATATAGCCATCAGTCTTCCCCGGACAATTGAGTTGGGAACGGGGAATTATATTAAATGAAGTGGCCTCACCCTCTGACCCTTATTACGAGGGATCAGGGTCGGTATTCGAATAGCGCGGTGGTGGGGGAGAGGAGGTGGATACGGGTAAGATTTATGACCCTTAACTAGGGGTCCGCAGATTTTTGTAAATCTCCCGATCTTTAAGACTTCTTAGCCCATGTCCCATTCGAAATTGCTTCAACTGATGAAACAAAAGGTTTTAGGATGGTATACATTGCATCACATTGCACTCGTCGCCCATAGCAACGTGGTACTAGTTACGATGATATACACTGCACCACCTACTCGTCGCCCATAACAATATGGCGCTGGTTAGGATGACATACACTGATACATGACATACCACATTATGCTCATCACTACTACCGCATGTTAACTCACTTGACATAACTTATTATTTTAAAGGTTTAAAAATATTATTGTTTCATTAAGTTACTTCTCCTTAAGTTGAGAATAAATTAAGAGAATATCATCGCCAAATAAATGGCGGTGTATGTCATGCGGTTTGCGTCCAGAATAATACTAACAGATCTGTTGTGAGAGCGGACTGAAATAAATTCATCGCGGAGACTAACCGCACGCGTTAGCTGCTGAAACAAAGCAGAACCTGGACCGATTACTCATCAATGATAATCCAGGAGTCCGGCACAACAATCGGCTTTACGATCCGGCGCATCCGCTGCCAGCTGGACTCGCCGGCCTGTTTACATTCCAGGCGTCTGTACCTTTTGTATAAGGTGAAGCGAATATAGACTACGACGTCAATCATTCTATTGGATGAAGAGAAGAATGAGACGTCCGCTGACTGAGGTGGCAGTCGGTATGATATACACTGCATCAGATTGTCCTCGTTGCTATAAACATATGGTGTTAAGTCTCGTTACTCCAGTAATTTCACTAGCTACAACGCCCGTCAAACCGGAAACCAGTAATGGTTGTCGGCTGCAATAGGCGCAGCGGTGGTGCCTAGACGGTCTCCGGTAGGATAGACCCACCAGCTGTGCTTGTCGTTTCGAAAGGATATTAATTAAGCGTTTCTATTCTCTGATGATGTTAAGATATTAAGTCTTGCTGTCATGGTAATACTATATTACTTGCCTCGCAAATCGGAACACAATATTAACACACTGACTGCAGAAATTCTCGCCGTGGTACTTACACGGTCTCCTATAAGAGACCTACCACCAGTTACCGTCAGTCAATTATCCATTTGATATTGCAATTTAGTATAATCAAAATATAAATGTTGCCACTATTAAGTTGCCGCACAACAAACGATGTCGTGTCCAAACAAATTTTCACCTCGATTCAAATTTGGAACGATCAAATCAAAATGGCCGACGCGCGTCGACGCCGCGCGCGACTTTGATTGGTGTTTATGGTTGTCATGATACATGACAGGATGAATGGTGTGCCGAGTTAATGGGAGTAGTTAAACACTATACGGACTTCGGGAGGAAGTCGCTGATGATTACAATGATAGATAACTGACTAGGGAATTATTCTCAAACATGACTGTCGCGTCACGACTGATGATGTTCGATTAGGCGCTAGGATGTTTACACGAGAGATGTGAGAATATTTTACTTTTACCCTTACCGTCGGGACAGGGCCTTTGTAAATTCATTTCTCCACTTTTTTTGCTTCTCAATGTCTATTTCCATTCAACATCTTTCCTTATCTCATCCATCAAATTTTCTTTCATACCTGTTTTTATTCATTCCTATTTCCGCATTTATGCATCACCTCTAATCCTTCGTCACTTTTCTTATTTTTCTTATTTCTATAATTTTTTACTTACTTTTATTTATTTTCTTTCACATTTCTTTCTTTTTTCTTACCTTCTCTTATTTTGCTTTATTTTCCTTATTTGCTTTTGTTATAAAGTTTCTTATTTCAACTCTATTTATTTAAGATGTAAGATGTTAGGACTTGTTACCTCGGTAATATTAGCACACTACTGTTTGGTGGCGTTGAGTGTTGCGGTGGTATTTGACGGTCGCTGGCTACAGCACTACCACCAGTACTTACGCGAGGATCAACTCCTCGACTGCTGGTTAGGTATAGATTCATCCGTATCGAAGTCATGGATGACAACGGGACACAGCGATAATGTTTATCAATTAATTTGTTTATTATGTTACTGTAACTAAAATATACAAAGAATTTTAACAGGAAGTCGTCAGTACATGATTGTCAAGAAGTAAACACAGTATTTAGTGATTATGCTCACGTTTAAGGGTAAGATAGGTTAAAGTAAACAACAACAACTAATTGTAGTCATAAATTGTAAAACGTTACAGCGGCAGGCATTGTCTATTGTTTTTTGATTTCGGCGGGAAATCTTTTAAAGATACCCTGCTTCCGGTGGGAATCAGGTTTATGAGAGATTTATATCCACTGATACCTCTTCGATAGCCTTCATCAATGTATTGGAAGGGATTGCTTACGGAGAGCGTCGATGTTCCTCTCCACTTTAGCTGAATTTGTCAAACAGGATCAAATCGCTTATAGCACAATCATGATGCCCAGGTTTATTCATTATTACGATAATTACACTGCAAATGGAGTGTAGGGGGTTCCTCACAACAACGTACAGGAACCAAACCAACACCCTGCTAACCAACAAACGAGACTCTGGCTCCCACCAACACGCATTGAGCTAGCGTGGTATCTTCCCATATGAATCCCTATCAGATCGTGTGGGAACCTTTAGAGGATGCCTATGTCCAGCAGTGGACGTCGACTGGCTGAAGATGACTGCAAATAAATGAACATTAATTGTTATAAACATAATGTGCTATGTCAGCGGATGTTCCAGGCAAGCTGGATACTGTCGGCAGAGCTGAGTTTATTCAGAGCACCGAGCGGGCGCTGCGCTAAGTCAACCTACACGAACACACGCACAAACACACGCACTAACAACGTAACCCAGCACCGCCCCGCGAACATTGCCCAGTTTCACTGTTTCCGTGTTTATCTGCAGCCATCCACCATCACCACACGTCGCACATACACATTGTTTAACTAATTACGGCTTTCACGTAATTGTAAGTGATATTTTTAGTGTTGGCGAAGAGGGTGCTATAGTTTGCATGATACTATTCAGTGGTAGGCGTTGATTTAGACAGTACTGTTTTTTTTTCTTTTTTTTATCGCTCCCCTGCGTGTTGTGGGTCAGGGCCTTTTATTTTCCACCAGATTTTTAACATCTATTCTTTTATTCTATATTTATCTTTCATACACACTTCTCGTCTCTGTCATTCTACATGCCATTTCCTTCTTTCATTCATCCTCTCTTGAAGTGAAGACTCCTTCTCGTGTACATTTCTGGGGGAGAGGGGAGCCAGTAAGATGAATCATCCCCTGTAGTATCATTGTTCATTTTCATCTTCATCTTCCGCTTCCGATTTTACTTTATTTGTGTTACACTTTTGTTTTCAATGTTTTAGTTTTACATTTTTATTTCATACCGTTTATTATATTACATTTATTTATTTACTTATTTTTATTTATTTATTATTTACATTTCGTTCACATTTTTGTTCATCTCTAATATTTTTCCCACGACTCGCCTATAGTACTACAGAAATATTTTAGGACCTTCGTCTTCACTCATCAGAGAGACGAGTACTTATGGTTAGGTTAGGTTAGATTAGTCTTTGTAGTCAAACACTGTAATCCGGAAACCTAGTGTCCAAACAGTACTGTGTTTCGGTGTGAAGGACGCTGTAGCTAGTGGAGTTTCTCATGTAACAATACTTAATATTTTTATTTTTCAACAAAGTGACGACACGAGCGGTGCGTTCACAACCTGCCTGCCCTTGCGGCGCTAGTTAGGATGGTATACACTGCGCTACATTGTCTTTGTCGCTATAGATGTAATAAATTAAGTCCCGTTACCTCGGTAATTACACTAGCTACAGCGCACTTCAATCCGGAAGACGCCACTGCAATTAGAGCTGCGGTGGTACCTAGACGGTCAGCAGCAACAGAGACATACCATCAGTGAATCCCAAAGAACGGATCCCATTTGTACCACAAATACGTTGTATTAATTCCATTGACACGTCAAAGCGTTCATAATCTATATCCTAAGTAAACCGTTACAGGGTTCTAAAAAAAATGTTAAACAAACAATTATCTACTTTATAACTAGAGTATTAAAGTCGAGTTTCAATTAACGAAAGTTACAATAGTTTAATAACCGAGAGTTTCTGTGAATGGCGAGCAAGAAGCGGAGGAGGCTGGGGAAGTGGAGGGCCGTAGCGTTTTTGTTGCCGCGAAGTCTGCCGTGAATCCTCGCCCATTGGGAGCCGTCGACTCGAACGAATCCAAGAAAAAATAAAAAAAAAAACGAACAACGCGCTAACTACCTGGATGTTAAACTAACTATAAAATTGTCGGACCCTTCAGAAACTTCCGTCCGTCGCTCTGCCAGAGAAAGTTCTAGAGAGAGACCGTTTTGGTGAGATCGGAATTTTATCCAAATATATCTTTAGCCGTTCATCATCATCAACCGATAGACATCCACAGTTGGACATAGGCCTCCTCCAAAGATCTCCACGTTTATAGGGATTCATAAGGGGGGATTCGGGCTAATTCCCATCACGCTAGCTTAATGCGGATCTGGGAGCCATAGGTTCGTTTGTTGATTAGCAGGGAGCACTACGAGCAGGTGAGGCTGGCTTGGGTACCGTGAGTTGTGGCGCGGAACCCCTTACTTTAGCCATTCAGATATATATAAACCCATCTGCAGAAAGCCTTCTGATAATACGGTCAGAAAATTGGAACATCTTTACTGATGGATGGTATGCTGGTGGGTTTCTGTTGCCGAAGACCGCCTAGGTACCATCGCAGCGATTAATGCACCCGACAAACACTACTGTATTCCGGTTTGAAGAGCGTTGTATCTAATGAAGTTACTGTTTTTTTTTATATATACAATTAAGCCACGAGACAAGTGGGATGTACACCTGATTGTAAGTGTTACGCCTGCTATGACAACGTGGCGCTGGTTAGCTTGATCATATGTTGAGTCTCATTACCTTATTAATTAATGTTTGTAAACTGCTATTTGACAGCAGTAATAAGCGTGGTGGTGATACCTGGACGATCTTCGGTAACGGAGATCTTCCGGCAATAATCTTACTGCGGTAGTGAGACTTATAGCGACGAGCGTGATATGGCGCAGTGTAATTTATCCTAACTAGCGCCGCGTTTTAGGCCAGCGTATCCCTTACCATCAGGAGAATGTTTCTCTCGCCTTTCCGCTCATATCTTCTTCCTCCCGCTTTTTTTCCAACTATATGGGGTCTGCACAGTATGTACTTCTCTTCCATGTCTGAATTCACATTCTTCTTACGCATGTCATCTTTCACACAATCCATCCACACTTTCTTCGGTCTTCTTCTACCCTTATCACCATCCACGTTCATTCTCATTACTTTCTTTGTTATATGCCCTTCATCCCTCCGCACAACACGCCCGGACGCTGTCTCTTCGCTGATATAATAGATAAAAATAAAGGTTTATCTGTATTGGGTTAATGCCCAGGCGCGCCTGTTCGTTCAGACCGGGCCATCAGCTCCGTTGGCAGCGCGGTCGCGTTGAGCAAGGCGCCGACGGAGGTGCAGCGCGGTGCAGCGCGGTGCAGCGCGGTGCAGGGCAGCGGACTAATAGATTTTATTGCGTCCATAAATTCAGTTTATTTAGCCGGAGCTGCGGCGGCTGTAAATTCTCGAATTAATATGTCCCACTCGCCCCTAATTCAAATCATACGGTCGAGTTATGAAACAATTACGCCATTGATATATACGCGTGTTAAATTAAAGCACCGGCGAGCGGGTTGAACCTAGCCGGTGACGTCATCCGGTCTGAACCTCCGGTCCACATAACGCAATATATTCCATCGAGAGACACCAAACGACTTACTATACATTACACAGATGTTATTCAGTACATATTTGTAAGTATATTAATCAGTGTTATACAAGGGAAAACTCTTTTATCTTCCACATTAAAATGTGGTTTGAAGATCGCGGCACATTTAGTTAAAAACAAAATATTTTGGTACTGATGTCTGATGTCCAACACTTGATGATGGAGTGTTTAAAATATTGTGAGATGTTGACGCGTAAAAACAGCATCAATATTCTGGACGTGGTCGTCTTACACCTGCTGTTGTGTGAACCAAACTCTGCGACAACACGAGATATTTTTGATGTTATAAACACATTATTAGCAGCTTAAGTTTGTTTTGTGTTGTTATTATTATTCACCAATGGGGCCGACATAACTCTAATGAATAAAAACCTCAAACAAAAGCGATCCCGGCGCAGTTTGCGAACACGTTATAGAAGCAAGTAATAAATGCAAAAGGAAAAGGAAATGTTTTCTGTTCTTAACACAATACCTTTATTTACCTGATAAACAATTAATTACTTAAAATCAACAAACGGCGAAAGGACCACATATGAAAAAATCTAAAGTAAAAAAAATTTCTGCCGACTGCAAATTATCTAACAGACAGCTTCCGGAATAAACAAAAAAGGTCGGAAAAAATACAAAACCGTTATACAATTACAATCTAACAGAATACGATTATTTACATTATATATATATATATATATATATATAGATAATTATAACAGTTATTTAATATAAATGATTTTAATTTAAGTTTCATTATAATTGACTTATCGTCGTATGATATTCGTCATGTTTGTCAATTAGCGGTTTAAAGTCCATTACACCCTTTGCTGCTTTAAATGCGCTGCTTCGTCCAATCTCACCACAACACGAATTAAATGCAAACATTACTGTAACTAATTAGTGATAGACTTTTATAAATATAAATAAAAAGCCTTTTTCGTACACGAAAATGAAGGAAAAGGTCGGGAACACAGCTAAAACATAAGATTGTGAGTCTCGTCACACCAGTAAGTACACTAGCTATAGCGTCCTTCAAACCGGAACACAGTAATGTTTTCACACTATAGCTTGTTGGCTGAAATAGGCACTGCGGTGGTAGTACCTACCTAGACGGTCTCCGCTGGCCTACCACCAGCCAAACATTCTCTATCCCCGGACACATTCCAGAAATAAATGATGGAAATCTCCTGTTTTATTGCAAATTGTTCGTCATTACACCTTTTTTATATATCACCCATAACTTAATGAGTCATTTTAATATCGTTAAATTTCATAAAAAATTCAACATTAACTAGGGGTGTAAGGGGTCCCGCATAACAACTCACGGGATCCAAGTCAATCTCTTGCTCGTGGTTCCCGCATTGGGCCAACGTAGTGGGAAATGGTACAAATCCCTTCATATGAACCTCTATAAACGTGGAGATCTTTGGGGGAGTCCTATGTCCAACAGTGGACGTCTATGGGCTGATGATGAATATTATCTTGATATACCTAACAAATACATCTCAGAGTATAATACTAGTACAATTCGTCAACTGAAATTACTCTCGAAACCTCAAAAACATAATGATTAATAACTATTCAAATATTTTAACACGCACCTAACAGCTAATAAAATTAAATTAATAAACGTTAAAAAACAACATTAATTATCTGTGTTCAAGTAGCACCTGGCGGGAAAGAAGCGAAGCGCGGGAAAAAAACGATATCCGTCAAAATTGGAACACATGTCAAAGTTTAAGAGCGTTCATTAATCTCGGCGCTCATCGGCGGGCGGACGTCACGCCACCCCCCCGCGCCCCCGCGGCCCGCGCTCCCGAATTAATCACCTCGCCATCAATTAGCCATGATCCGGCTCCACGTTGTGCAATACTTGTAATTATATCTCGTCGTACACGTGAACTAGCGCATTTTCACGCCACTTAGACAATGATCAGAGTCCTCGAATCCAGTACTAATGAGCCATGCAAGTCGGTCAGACGTCGCGTGACAGCGGCGTCTGTAGACAATTCATCATGTACCAAACCGCGTTAGATCACTGTGATCAATAATTTTATTATCGCTTTAATATAACAAAAAGACAAGCGCAATGGTACAGTTATATAAACATACTATTACCGGAAGTTGTCGCCTTCAAAGGATAGACGGACAAGACGCAGCACATTCTCGCAAATTGGTAAAATATATTACTGAAACCTGATTATATTTACGAGGCGCCGAGCCAGCAGCCTCCGCCTCCGCCGGCGTCTCGGGCGAGTGCCCTAATCAACTTACATCTCCATTATAGCCAGCAGCTGGTGGGAGGGAAATTATACAAATTGGAGGATAAGTGACAACTTATACTAAGTGTAAAATGTTACAGTGGCCAACGTTTCATAGAAAAGAGATCGCTTGGAAGAAAGCTGACCTCAAAGTCAATCGTTGTGTACTGCAAGGAACGATGGGGGATAGTTTTAATAAGCGTACTAAAGCCACATTGTTATAGGCAGGTGACATAGCTTTTTCTAGAAAAAAACACACAGGCACAAGCAGTTGCAGACAGACTCAAACAAATAGATGACTCTGTTGGGCAAGAATAGTCAGACCAAGATTGAAATTTTCATCATTCAGACTTCCTAATAATTTTAAATTTGGAGAAGTGGAACAAAGAGAAACGATTTGAAAACTGTTTATTACTATTTGTACCTAGTTACTAGATGGTAACTGTAGGTGTGGTAACTCAATCATCTGATAGACAAGATCATTGCATTGCCGTCATCGATAATCATGGAGCGACGAGGTTTTGAGACGACGAGATTCGGTTTTATGTCCTTCCATAATAAATCTTACGTAACGAAATTGGCTTTGTAATAACCCTAATTCCCCGGGATCCTCCATGAATTACCACGTAATTACCCCCTCCTACAACGTAACCTGAGAGTGAACACAACTTAGATTTTAAAAGCAGAAGCGATTACCCTTTGTTCCACGATTTCGTATTCACGATGAGGCAAATTATTCATCAGCTCGCTTTTAGCTTTAATAACTCACGGATTATTGCGTAATTCTTGAATTAATGTTCACTTTTAATATTTTTGTTTTCTGTTCAAATTTTTCTATTTAATGTATTTATATATATATTAATTTAACTTTTTCTCAATATGGAAGATTATAGATTTATGAGAAGTAAGTGTTATAGATCATCATTTTACAATACCTTATCTATATTGGGTATCCTGGTGCGGTGTGGTACCTGTGGCGTTGTAGACCGCAAACCGCAAATGAGCTCGCCCGGTGGAACTCCGCGGTGGAGCTCACTTAACAAAGCCGCTACCATTCACATTGTTATCCTTCATACATAATTCAACCACGAATGATCACAGTCCGATTACTAAATTTGATCTTAATGTTTTTATTACCTATTCAATAACATTCATAGTTGAAAACATTGCCGGGTGAATTGAAATATGTAAATAGGAAGAAGAACAGACTTCAAAATCTGTAAAGAGCAAAATAGATATTTTTTAAAGTTCAATAGAATCATTTTACATTAAGATCAACAGCGATTTTTCTAAATAATGAAAAGTTGCTCCAGTGACAGAGAAGTTAAGGAGTAAGGGGTTAACATGGTACGGGCATGTTATGCGGAGGGATGAAGGACATATAACAAAGAAAGTAATGAGAATGAATGTGGATGGTTATAAGGGTAGAATAAGACCGAAGAAAGTGTTGATGGATTGTGTGAAAGAGGACATGTGTAAGAAAAGTGTGAATTCAGATATGGCGGCTGATAGAGAGATGTGGAAGAGAAGTACATACTGTGCCGACCCCACATAGCTGGGAAAAGGACAGGAGGAAGAAGAAGAAGATGAAACACTACATATTTATACATAGATATATATGGACACTTTTTAAATATAACAATGCGAATCCAGTACCTATACTACAGCTTGGCAGCGCAAAGAAATAAGGTGTTGTTATAGTCTTGTTGTAATAACATAACGTAGTTACATCAGTTACAGCGCCCTTTTAACCAGAATTTAGGAACTTTTTCACTATGGGTAGATTACAGGAGCAGGACTTGCTTTGGTACCCAATTAGTCAACAATGGCGAAAAGGCATAGTTCGTAAAGCAGTTATACGTGTTTTAGATCCCAACTTTTCGACGAAGGAAAATATCCGAAGGAAGCTGATAAGTTCCAAGAAAGATTCTTCTGATAGAACGGTCCAACATGCAGCAGTGGGCAATTTGTTATTATTAAAAGAACTAACGAAAGAGTACTTCCATTGCCGAAAGCTTTTTATAAATTTGAGTTGCAACTACACTTGGAAAACTATGTCAGTACATACAACAAACTGAACAGAGCTGGCAATGGGGAGGGTTTTGACCGTGGCCAGCAGGCAGAACGACTGCGGGCTTCAACTGGAGCTGTGGTGTCGTATTTCCGTCGAACAATGTGCGAATATTCTCGTACTTTACCACAAACTGGCTTTTAATTGTGTCTGTAGATTTTTCTTACAATGAAAATTAACTGATTCATTTTAGGGTTTATGTATTTTGAAGGATTTGATTATGTTTGTGAATTACTTCAATATAAACATAAATATGTATTTTCAAGACTATTTAGATTAAATATCAGGTTATGGAATGAAGCCCCAACCGAGATTTTTCCAAGTAATTACAAATTGTAACTCATGAAAAAAGTTGTAATAAATTTTCCTTTAGTACTACCTCTGCTTCTGGTACACCATGCATTGACTACGTTGGTGGTATAAAAAATAACCTTTATTTAAGAGAAATATAAGCATTTTTAACTTTTTATAAATTAGTTATAATAATAACTGAAATAGAAATATTCATTGGTTAAGGTTTCAGCTTAATCATAAAATGACGAGACGTGGTAATAATGAAACAAATTTAGACTTAGATGCTATTCACACTTTCCTTTAATACATGTAACATAAGCCACTAAACCTCGTCTAGACATTTATCATCACCGTCTTCTATTGGCAAAGAGGTGAATCGAAACCTTGCTAGCACCATCTTATCATTATCATTAATAGGGTCTCTTTTCGAAATAAAGGTTGGCGATTAGATTGCGAAATCCAATCCGATCCTCAGCTAAAGAAACGGTGCCGGCTCACGCTTCTAATAAGGATTTTCCTGTACTCTGGTTTTCATCCATTACTAAAGATTTCCGTGACTATTAATTCCAGACGATATTTATACCCTGTTTATATTATAACCCGCAGATTTTAGTAGATTGTTTGCAGTAAACTACATAATAGCGGAAACATCGGCGGTGCGCAGAATTACGATGTAACACGCGGAAATAACTTTGCAATATCCTTCCTTGTTATCGATATATACATGTATGAAATCAAATATTAGAAACTAAGTAATTATCAAGAGTTTGTTGACAACAACAACAACACCGGTATCTCAGTTATATTGTTGATCCTGAAGAATTCTCTCCTCATCCTTACTCTTTCGTCAAATTAAATATTTTCTCGAACTGGATTGAATGAAATCACTGCATTAGGATTTAAAAATATTCTATAGAGTTATCAATGAGATGTTTTTGAGAATTTAGGACAAATGAGTCTCCTTTGCTGGAACTCGCAGCTTTCTCGCACAAGGAGTGAGTCAAAGCCATATATATATCCACTAAATAGGATAAATGCAGGAGGATATCACATGACGGCCAAAGCTATTCTTGGGGCATTTCGGTTTTCTAACAATGCTTTTTTACAAAGACGCTTTTATTATCTTAGGAGATCACGAAAGAAATAGAATGACATAATAAGACAATGGTTTTAATGTGTAAACAAATTCTGATTTATACCCCTAATTCATGGTAGATGTGATTCTATTCTTCCCTTTCTAAAGATGTAAAGATAATTATGGTGATGTTTGAGCACATTTGTCTGATAGTAACAGACGCTGTAATGCTGCCTACATAAAGATCTCCTTCCGATAAGGGTAATGTAGTTATTATCTAAACATAAAAATCAAATATATGCGTACATTCTTAACTTTGTGGACCAGTTAGCCAAGCTCTGAAAATTTTACGGTATTCGGAATACAGTTTACTGTGCGTCCGATGCAATGGTTTGTGACCGCGACATAAAGCAGTTTACTACCTCCACCTCCTCTTCCCTCCGCTCCCAAGTTCTAATCTAATTGCTCATTCGCCGGCAATCAAAAGGCTCTCGTATAAATTGTTCGTCCGAAACTAATCACTGTTTATAGGCGGTGGGCGATCGTTAGATCGTTCGCATCAACATCCGAGCAAAAACGGCATGCTGCAAGTTTAACACTCGTTCCAGTACCGCATTATAAGTAAGAGACAAAGCTACTGAGTTTTGATCAGTTTCTTTTAAAGATCCTGTGCCGTTTATAATAATACATAAACGCTTTAGACGTTCGAAGATTATTAGCCACTTTCCTGACGAAGCTACTCTTCAATTGTCTGTTTGATGGAGTGGTTTTGAACTATGACTCCGATAGTTGAAGTTCATAATAATTTTAGTTAATATATCCTGAAATTTGTCAAACGAGAACGAAAGAAGTATATTTAAGACCCAACAGCTTAAGGATTTGGGAAAAGGATATCTGAGTTCTAAGGTAACCATATCCTGATAAAAGCGAATAATTAAAAATTATTATTTTTTATACTTTAACAATTGCAATATTTCTTCTTATAGATATTGATCAGTCCAACAAGTAACCTTTCACTCTGATCAGCAGGCTGAGGACCATTATTGAATTAAACTCGCCCTTCAACTATTGTTTTTAAATATCATTTTTTATTTGTATAAAGATTCAATAAACAATCTTAATATAAAAAACACGATACCGAGATCAGCTGGAGATAACCTTAAAATTACTCGTTGACAGCTACAATCGCCATTTTTTTTAATATCATATAGCCAAGGCAATGGAACCGTGGACATGCGGCGCCGGGACAGGACAAAGGACACCGCGCTCTTATTGTCCCGCATTTTATGCCCGGCCGGTGCACAAAGAGATGTCCTGATTGTCTTGTTAAACTTGACTTGTTATCCTGATAGAAGGTAATATTTTATTTCTTTAAGCAATCGTACTTTTAATATAGTCTTCATAATCAGCATTGTTGTTTTTCATCAAAACAAAAGAAATTAAGGTTTTGCCTTTTATGTTTTTACTACGAACGAGATTTTTATTGGTGGCAGATATCCGCAGTTTCTATTTCTGTCATCTGTCATCTGTGTGGTGTGTAAACCATACTGTGTTCCGGTTTCAAAGGGATTGTAGCTAGTGAAATTGCTCCAGTAACGAGACTTAACATTTCATGTCTCAAGTAGACTAGCTCAATAGTGATGCTGTAGCCCTTACTAGCATCATATTGTTAAGAGCAAGCGCTTCATTATCATTTGAACTATAATCGCTTCTTTAAATAATAACGAGGTAGAGATTTTGACCAAATGTTACACCTGACTACAACAAAGGATCTAATTGGTTGTAGAGTTTCTTTTTTTGTATAGGAAAGGTATAAAGGTAATAATAAAAATTGTTCTTACTACGATTGCAATACTAAAGCATTAGTTGCGGGCCAACCCCCGCGGGCACTCCCTATTAATCCGTTCTAATGAAAAATTCAGCTTTTAAAAAAGAAGATCGCGTTGGCCCCATTTAAACCCTAATGCAAACATGGAAGCGGTAAACAAGCGCGGCGCTAATAACTATGCAAATTGCAACAAACAAATCCGACAGGCGCAACTAGTGTAGAGTTACGTTCGCGATTAAAGCGGCCAGTTGATGAAAAATCCCTCCGACCCTCCGACCCTCCGGCCGCTGGCGAGGGGTGAGGGTGCAGCCGGGGCGCCGGAGGGAGGCGGCGGGGTGCGGGAGTTGCGCGGCTCGGGTTGCAGCGGTGCGGAGGGTTCGCAGCAAAATGTCTAGATCACAGGACGCCGCGGGCTGCTTACTGTGGTACAGTCGCGAGCAAAATTTATTTTATTATTTGATTCTTTGTATTAACCTATTGCTTACTTGTTTGTATATCTATAGATATGCTATCAATATTTTTAATTTTTTTTTCATTATTATCAGCCAATAGACGTCTACTGTCGGCCTCATATCTGAACGCCTATGCCTCAGCAGTGGGGACGTAAACTGGTTGTTTCGGAGACATGTACTGCTGGACATAGGCTTCTGAATGTCGCCCAACGGGTAGGGATTCATATGAAGGGATTTGAGCTATTTCCTTCCACGCCAGCTCAATGCGGGTTGGTGGAAGCCAGAGTCTCGTTCGTTGGTTAGCAGGCTGCACCACGACCAAGTGAGGTTGACTTAGGTCCCGTGAGTTAATGTACAGGACACCTTACACCACTATACACATATGCTATAGGGTCCCTTAATACTCGAAAGCCTTATAATAAAGGCGAACCTTTAATCTTCTTTTTTCATACAATTAAACGACGAAACGAGCGGGACGTTCACCTGATGGTGAGTGATACGCCCGCCCATAACAACGCGGCTATATAGAATGATACACATTGCACTCGTCGGCCGAGATGCTTCATATTAGAGAGACCACAACCCATGCTCAATTCCTTTGTTGCACAATGTTACGCCATGTAAAAACCTTACTATCTCAACACAGTAAGTAGTACGCACATCACCAAGTATAGAATTATGTAGATTTTATTACGTATTTATAAATAATATAACATTATTTATATTCCTGTCTATAATATATTATATATCATAATTAGTGGGTCCGACCAGGCAGGTACCACCGCAGCTTCTATTTCTGCCTCCAAACAGTGGCGTGAAAACATTACTGTGTTCCGGTTTGAAGTGTGTTGTAGCTAGTGAGATTACCGGTTTACCGAGACTTAACATTTCATAAGGCGATGAGCACAATTTGTTATTGTGTATAACATTTAAAGTAACCTCATGTTATGAGCAAGCGTATCACTTACCATCAGGTGAAGAATAAAACAAATATCGAATATGTTAAAAACTTCTTTCGCGGCTGTACATTTTGTTTGTGATCGAAGCCACTCGTCAGCGGACGCGTCGGGCTCCGCCCCTGACAGTTAACCGGCCGCTCCTCACTGATCCATATGACGCCTCCGCACCGGACTGTTCATAGTTTACCGCTAACCCTCCCGATGCTCGGATAGATCAAAGCATTCGGATAGTATACCACATTCGAGTGGTGATACACTTCATTGTCTCCATGGTACAACAGATAATACCGCCCTCTTTCATTTGTCAAGCGACAGATCCGCATGGAACCGCTTGAGGAATGGAACAGGCGCTACAAAGAGGACGAAATCTCTAAAACAACAAAGATGTCCTTCCCGATGACATTGCCCGATGAAGCATATCCTACCATCACGTAAAATACCCACATACTAAATAAATACACAGATCTCCACAGGACATGGCGGGATCTCCGAATACCTGCATCGCTTCAAGTGCAAGGAATACCAGGCATGTGAATATGAACCCAGCAAAAACTAAAATATTGAGGAGAACACACCCGACATACTGACAGACGGAAACTAAACGAATTCCTGGATTTTTGTACAAAAGTAGCTAATAAGGTAATAGATAGAATACAACAAAATTACATTAATCACATATATGTATATGTATATATATGTAAATAGACGTAGTAATGTAATCAGAAAAAAAAATATGTTACAATTAATTCCAGCAATTAGTTATATTGACATTATATTTTATACTATCAATAAATAAATAAATAAATAAATATTGACATTATCTACTCTACACTTACATAATTATTTTACACAATTCTCTATTCTAATACAAATTGATTGTATTATAGTATTATGATATATCATAATACCTGATTATGTTAAAATTATCTAAAAATTTGATAATTATCTATGAGTATAAATGAAGCTATCAGAAATCACATAGCAAAGAAATAAATAAAACATATTAATTAGTAAAGATCATCAATTAAAACAAATTGAATAAAAAAAATCTAATACGCAAAAAGTCTCTGATTACGTCAGAGAGTAACAGGAATTAATGTAATTATACACAGCCGTCAGCACCACACCTGACGGACAAAAATACAGATAATACCTTAAATATAAACCACAAGATCAAAATGGACTCTGACCTGCGTCAGGTTTAGAATTTGGAGTGTCCCAAGAACACAGCAGCCAGAGGAAATACTGGCGGTATTAAAAAAGATCCGATAATGGCTGGTAACGGAGGTTCCTGGTTCCGTTGGCGAAATCAAATATAGTTTGGAAAGTGTTACGATTTCTTCGAGCTGTCTAGAGTTCAAGTGTTAGTCTATTGTAGTAAAAAAGGAGGTCAGGAACCTATCCTTCTCCCTAAGTTAGGAAAATAGGAAAGCTTGATTTTGTTGTTTAGATGATCCTTTTTGATTGGACAAAGTACATAGAACCATCTCGAAAATAAGAGTGGTTTTGTAAGATCAGAACTTAAATATCTCATTTTACTCTTTCTTTCTTACTCTTATGCTCTCTTCTATTTATTTCCATTCTAACTCCTCACTCTATTTTTAAACTCAGGCCTATTTCGATTTTTTTATTCTTATGTCTACTATTTTACTTAATCTGTTATCTTTATCGTCATCATCAGCCGGCGACAGTTCAGTGTTGGACACAGGTCCTTCTTTATATGTTCCTGCATCATCTCTCCTTCCTCTTTATATACTTTTAGATACTTTTCTATAGTAGATTGAACTGATTTTCTGGGTTGAAATACTAAAGCGCTTTAATACTAACCGGGCGAGTGTCTGACTGTCTGTTTCTTTGTGTATCTGTAATGAGATATCCATTGCTAGATTTTATTCAGTTTTGTATCGGAAAGCTGCATGTAGTGCTCGCGGGTGAGCACTAGGCGCATCTAGACCGGCGCGGGGCGCGCTCTGCATTATTAATACTGTATCGATCCCGCGCCGACCCTCTTCACGCGGCAACTTGCTGAGCGCGCTGGTGGGCGGCGAGGGTTGGAGGGCTTCCGATGTGCTCATTTCAGCGCTTTTTCTTTAAAGTGATTATAAGCAAATTTCCCTTCTATATAGGTTAGTAGTTGCCAAAGGAAATTTGCTGTTGGTACTACGTTTAACATATCCAAGTACTTTGATAAATTGTTTGAAATCGCTAATCAACATTTTTTTTTATTATAAGACCCGACGAGTCGAACCAGTCGTTCACCTAATTGTGAGTGTTACGCCTGTCTATGACAATGGCGTTAGAATGATATACAAAGCAGCACGTAGTGCTTGTCGCTTTGAAACAAAATATGTTGAGACTCGCTACTATAGCGCGGCTTAAACTGGATTGTAGTAATATTGCACAGTGCTGTTTGCTGGCTGCAACAGGAGCTGCAGTGGTAATCCGACAGACAGAGATAAAGAGAGATTGTGTACAGCTATAGTAAACGTGAGTATAGTTATATGTCTTTATCATCTTCTCCACTAACAACAACTACAATTGAAGGTTCACCCACGAATTTTCACTAGAAATTGAAACTACATACTTTTACAAAAAATCTTGATACTTAACCACAACTTCAAGATTGAAAACAAAACTTATTTGGATGTAGTATCAGACGCCGCGGTGATACTTAGACAGTTTCCGGCAGCAGTGATCTAAGCACCGCTGAAATAATTAAAGTTAGATCAAAGTTTAAGCAAAGTGCACTAAAACCACGCGTGAGACTTAAGTTATACCGACAGACTTGGTAACTTCCTAATAATTAGTGGTCTCAAGAGTTAACTCGATTTGCTCCTAACTCGACAGTGTTCTCCGCGCACGGTAGTTAACTTAGCGCGAGCTGGAGTAGGTAGTGTATAACGTTTACAACTAAACTATTTGATTTAAGAGCTAACTTATTCTTTAATGTTATTTAATCACAGATGCAGATCTAGTTAGAGTTAAAGGGTGGGAGATCAATAATATTAACGTTTAGATTCTTAGATGAGGTCTATGTACTTCAGTGAAGTATTATATGATTATAAGTTATATTTGCCCAAACGAATTTGGTGTTAGTTAAGATGTTTTTACAACACCACAATGCGATACTAATAATAAATATAATAATAGTTGTCAAGGTATCTAAAGTTTTGTATTTGTTGAAGAACAAATAAATGTTGAGGTAGAAGGATTCTTTAGTGAAGATAGCTAGCGCAGAGGCAACTGAATGCCTGGTGAAGATCGCAGGGAATTGTTCGATGCATACAGCATCAGATGTAGTGGAAACCAATAGAAAGTAGAAGGAAAGAACTAAATAAAATAATGACTTTGTACGTGTAGAAACACTTTTCTTTGGATTAAACGTTAAAAGATCATCGTAAAGTGTAATTAATTATTCATTATAGACGTCAAACGGCATCGAGCCTAACTACCGCCCACATTACTTATCGGGCAGGAGGAGCAGCATTAAGTGAGATAGCCGCAGAATAAATTACAGATAAGAAATAACATAATGTCGGAGCTGACGGATCACTCCGGCCGCCGGGGGCCCGCCGCCGCCATCGCTCATTGTTTCCCTGATTAACTTATCTCAATCGGAACCGAAGAGCCGGCTTACTAATGGTTTAAGTTACGCTCCGCGAAACCGTAAGTTACTGGTTCGAAGCTGGTACTATCAGCTCCAGCAGCCACTATAAATAGAAGTTTAGCTTGCTGACTTAACAGTATTGCTTGCAACGTGTGGAGGAAGACAGTTATATTATATAATAGATCTTTACCTTTAAAATTGCCATTTTCACCTGATGTTAAGTGATGCGTCTGCTCAGAACATCGTACCGCTAGTTAAAATAATATTTACTATACCACATTGCCCTCATCGCCTGATACGCAAAATCGCCCTTCAAACCGGAATGTAGTAATGTTTACACAGTACTGTCTGGTGACTGCAGTAGACGCTACTGTGGTACCTACCTAGACGGTCTCCTACGACGAAGATCTATATTATGCAACAGTTGGTTAATACTCTACAAGAGTAGATGCGAAGGTCTTTCTCATCCACCACACTTACCAGACCTTCCGCCTTCGTTATAAGCCGATAAGCATCTACTATTGGATACAGGCCTCTCTTATAGATCTTCAAATCGAGTGTAAGGGGTCCCGCACAACTCAACCCAACCTCACGAGACTCAACCCAACCTCACCAGCTCGTAGTAATAGCACCCTGCTAATTAACAAACGAGACTCTGGCTTCCACCAACCCGCATTGGGCCAGCGTGGTGGGAATCGGCACAGATCTTCCTATATGGACCCCTACAAACGGCGGTCCTTTAAGGGCGACGGCACCAGAGGCAACGCTGACCGTAAGTTCGCGAGAAGCATCGCTGGACCGATCGACGTGAAGACCGTCCGCCTACCGACTATTATTTTTTGGATATTTGAACAACTCTTCAGCTCGAAAAAGTTCAATTCACGAGTGGCAGTACAGAATGCCATTTAATAATTTGTCACCAATAACCAATAACCTGTCACTGCCTTGATGACCTGATTAAAAGTAATAAAAAAAGCAGAAAACAAACATTTTAACTTATTTCTTACAAAATTAAATTTTGTATCGTCACAGAGCTACTACGTTACTAATTACACATATTGCAATTAGTCGCAGAGCAGAACGCGCCCGCTGTTGCGTGTTAACCAGACAAAACAATCTGCTTCTCATTTATTTACGTCCACCGGAACAATGTTAAGATCAGCTATAAATATTTAAGAACGTGTTGTTACTGTAAACTTAACCCTGAGTCGAACCGGGGGTTGTTTTCTTACTAGGCGAACGATTATCCACTACCCCACAGAGACAGCCGGATGTACTAACCTTTGTCCAATTGAAAGAGTGTTGACAAAGGATTTAAACAAATACATAAATAAATCTATTTCGTTTCAAAATTTCTCAATTTGCCTCATATTTCTTAGGAAAGAGTGAGATGGACTTTCATAGACAGAGAAGACTACTTTATCATCAGCCGATATATGTGCACTGTTGAACATAAGCCTTCCCCAAACATTCCCAGATCGATCGGGTAGGAATTCATATAGGATTTGTATAATTCGCCACCACGCTGGTCCAATGCGAGTTGGCGGAAGCCAGAGCCTTATCTGGTAATTAAAAGAGGGTACCATGAGAGCTAGAGAGGTTTTTTTTACGTTCTTCTGCTGAGCGGGCCAGGGTCTTTGTAACTAAATTTTTCATTAGTTCCTTTAATGTAATCATACATTTCGTTTCTTGAGTTTCTTCCTTCCCAATTTCTGTCGCGCCTTTCCGTCTCTCATCCGTCACATTTTCTTTAACACCCATATTGTTCATTCCTATTTACAACGGGAAGAAAACCTCCGCCAGCATCCTAACAGATCCCTCTAGGTCCAGCACCTTACCCGACTAAGCGAGGAAGGCGTTCTCTCGCCTCATCTCAATGCGACGCAGAATCTATCCTGGAACCGTTTCGAGCTCTGTTCGTCGAAATACTCGCGCAAGACCAACTGCTTGCAGCCGGCCGCGCGTTACATATCCGTCTCTTCCTCCTCGAGACATGAGCAGGTGAGGTTAACATGGATCCCGTGATTAGTTATGCGGGACCTCTCACATTAAACTATACATGTGTAAATAACCGTTTGGGAGTAGTAAGGATATTCATACTGCACCACCATACGCTTGCCTTGATATATATAATGTTATGCAGGCAACCCTACACCCCTGACGGAGAACACTTACCTTAAGCTTATCGCACGCAATCAAAAGCAAATGTTCCAGTGAGCAATCTAAAGCAGTATCAAAATCATAATCCGGTGTTGCAATACTGAAACGTATTACATAAACGTTAAATATTTATCCAGCGGAGTAATTAAATATTAACAACGATTAGTCAAGTCGCCATTTTGTATAAAACAGCCGATTAGATAACATTGTTCATTTCACCAAACAACACCCCACCCTTTCCACCTACCAAAGCAAATAGAGTCTATACCGTACTCAAGTTTATTCATAATCGTCAATTTACTATATCACGCAAACGTATTTACGCAATCAGAGCTTGTATCGCTTCACAATCGAGTGATGTCACTCGCCAACGAGTGAATTCCGTCCAATGAAATCACTATTTGTAACGTTTAAAGCTGCGAAGGAAAGCACAAGTCGCCTCGTCTTAAATGAATGCGCGGGCGCAAGTTGTAAAGTTAACTTGTGATTATTTCAACGTAATAAGTATGCACATGGTTTTTTTTTCAATTAAGTGACGAGATGAGTCCGACGTTCACCTGATGGTAAGTGATACGCCCATAACAATGTGGCGCTAGTTAGGATGGTATACACCGAACTACATTGCGGTCGTCGCCTTTTCGTGGGGTTAATACCCATCCTCGTGAGGACAAGGACAGGTAATGTCGAACTTGCACCGACTAAAACCCCACGATGTTGCAACACGTCGCCTGATGGCGGGATTACATGAACGCTTACGCACCATCCGCGACTCCTCGGACGCTGGCCGCTTACGCAGCCGCACCTCGGTAGGGAGGGAAGAACCCTCCCTTTCTACCTACGTAGAGGTACGCCGGGACATGCAGCGCGCCCCTCTCTCGCGCAGGCAATGGATTTCCTAAAACCCGTCGCCAAGAGACCACGGCAGCCAAGAGAGAGAACTCTCTCGGCTCCCTGTGACAGATCTAATGTTAGGCCCGCCGCCACCCGTTGTTAATCGCAGAGGATACTCCCTTCACGACTCAACCTCGGCTGCAGAGGGAAGTATAAAATCGCCGCTGCACCCTGGCCGCGAAGGGCAATATAAAGCCGGCCCTGCAGCCCACGGTCGCTCCGGTGAGCTTCAGTTATCCAACCGGTGGTCTAACTTGGAGCGGCCGCCATGGGTCAGCCCTTCACCGCGGGCCGGCCGGGTGGGTTTCTCTTCACTTGACCGTATCTGTGCCACGGTTACTAAGCCCCACCGCCACAATAAGGCAAGAACCCGTTGGGGGGTCGGTCGTCGCCTTAAGACATGAGATGTTAGGTCTCGTTTCCTCAATAATTATACTAGCTTCAGCTGCGTTCAAATCGGCTAAACAACAATGGTTTCATCAAAGTTTGTCGGCTGAAAATTTGTACGTATCCAGACTGTCTCCAATAACAGAGACCTACTATCAATAAAGAGTTTGGCTATTCCTGGACCGAAACAATCTAATGTCTCAACTTCAGCATCAATTATAGAGGCTGAGATGAGAGCAACAATGGCATCATAAAATTCGCGAAATTAAAGAGCAAGACAAATAACACTGAAGCCAGATTTCTCGTTAAAAGGATTAAGCGCGGACGAGAGGAATCTTTAAGGAACGTTCGAGGAAAGTGAAGTACTCCACTTCAGAAGCAATTAGCTCCACTTATTTAATCCATGGATTAAGTTTGGAGAAAGGAATTTATCGCTTTTCGGACATAAAATAAACGTTGCTTCTTACGAAAGGGCTTAACTACTGGTTTAAGGGGATTGGCAGCGCTTTTTTTAAGGAATGAGAAATTTTAGGCGTGACTAAGTTCCATTTTAAAATCCTGATCCACTTTCAACTTGTAAACTGCTCGAGAATGTTAGGGGTGGTGAGTGAAAGGGAAGCAAATAACAATGAAGCGTCCAAGTTTACAGAAGAACGATCAGATCGGTAGTCGCGGGTATTAAGGAAACGACTTAGGTATTTAGTGCCTGTCGTACGAGGCGACTAAAAGGGTTCTGGGGTTAGTGAACTTTGACGGTAGGAGCCCTCAGAGCTCAATAAGCGAGCCTTAGGAAAAAGGCAAATGCATGGTGTTCTTGTATTTGCCGTAGCACACACAGCGCGGGAGCTGGGAAGGGCTACGTCCTTCCGTGGGATGTTTTAGCCAGAGTGCAGTGGGAGTGGGGCACTGGTGCGTTCCGTAGATGATCCCGCAGCCCCTCTTAATGCACTGAGGGAGACCACCGAAAGGGTTTTAGTGGATAGAAGCCCCATATAACCTTGTCTTTCCATCAGAAGCAAGGTATCTTTTAAGATTTCCCCCGCGATAAAAAGAAAAAGGTTTACAGAATGACGATACCCTGCTTATGGAGTGAAGTCAGGGTTATTTGGAATTTCTATTTACAAAAATCACACAGCTTGTCTCTTTCAGCCGTTTAGAAAGGGATCCAGGATCTCCCACAGAGCATCGGTACTCACAAAATTACTAAACATATAATCAGAATTTAGCAGCGGATTGTTTAGCGTGGTGATTATCAGGAAGGAAGATTTAAACAGTATTGCTTGATGATGGAAATAGGTACTTCAGCCTAAGAACCTTATTATACCACAGAAGAGAACGCCCTACCTCGAATAAGAAGAAATTAACAAACAATAATGTCAAACGACGGTTGTAAACCGGTGTTTTATACTACGAAGAGACGAACGAGACGTTCATCTGATGGTAAATAATACGCCTGGTCTTCACCTTCTAAACGACCCTGAGAAGAGCTGTGGCTGGACGTAGTCTCCGGTCATTGAAGTACTTACGAGGGTGGTAGGATCTGCATAAGGCAGACCCCGAGATGGGCTATCTCAGGAGAATCCGTGATCTCTCTAAACGCCGAAGGTGACCACCAAGAGGGTTTTAGTGGGAAAAATCTACACATAACTCTGACTATCCCCCAAAAGACAATATCTTTTCGAATATTCCCCCTCCCCCAGAAACGAGAAAAAAAACTACTCAATTTCAAAATAATATCCGTTCAGAGAAATTAAGGACGCTGAGGAGATTGCAAGGCGAGTCGGGAATTCAAAAAGCTGTTCAGCTCACCGAGGCCGGAACGCCGCCATTGTTGGCGGCTGGTCCAGGAAACGGCGCCGTCCCGATTCAATACACAATGAGCAATCCATTACGTTTACGCAAATTAAACCTCCGCCAGGCGCGGTGTTCTCCAGACCAGCCTCTTTAGGGCCTCCACTCTTCCCTCTGATATTCATCTAAACTACTGCACTATAACATTTAGACGCGTTTATATATACTCAATACAGAAACATAGAAATATGGGCTTTTCACTGGTGGAAGGTCTCTATTGTCGGACAACGTCTAGGTACCACGGCAGCGCCTATTGCAGCCGACAAACAGTACTGCGCTCCGGTTTAAAGGGCGCTATAGCTAGTGAAATTACTGGAGTACCGATATTCAACATTTCCGTCTCAAGTGACGAGTGCATTGTAGTGCAGCATCATCCTAACAATTGCCACGTTGTCTATTAACGCGCGTTGGGCCAGCGTGGTGACAAATGGCCCAAGTCCATCCATATGAATCCAAACCTGATCTTGTGAAAATCTTTGCGACAGGCTTATGTAAAGCAATAGACGTCTATCCGCTGATGATGATGATGATTAAACACAACACCGATTGTGATATGGTGTTCTATAAGGCGGAAGTGGTTCCACAGATGAGCTACTGATTGTTGGACATATCCGCTGTGCTACCTGTCGTAGATTTTAATAAAAAAGAAATATTATGTATGTGTTTACGCTTTACTCGGAAATCTTCTTTTGGGCCAATAACGTAATGAAAACAGCAAGTAACGAACTCCTCAGCGTCCGAGATCAATTCGCAGTCAATTCTGGGAACGGCTCCAGCGATTTGTGAGCTTTGAAGTGCGCGACGCCAGCCGCGGCCCGTCTCCGGGCCCGACGTGGCGACCGCTTCGGAGATATTCACAACCAGAAATACTCCCACCACATTTAGAACGACACGCTCCGATTTCCGAACTGTTGATTTCATCGCGATCTTAATATATTTATTGGTAATGCGTCACCAGCTTCCGTTTTAAAATTTGAGCAAGGTTTGTTAGGTCAGGTTAGTTATGGTGATAACACACCACATTGTGCTGGACACCTCGGAACACAGTATATTAATCATGGTCGGTTTTTGTCAGCTGCAATAGGCACCGTGACACCATCAGGCAAGTAATTCGCTTATTTAGCATCTTCGTGGTATAAAAATAAATCAAATATATGTTCTTTCTGCTAACTCTTGCCATCGATCTCTTTCATCATCGTCATCATCATCATAATCATCAGACAATAGGCTACCACTGCTGAATATAAACCTCTCCCAAAGATCTTTCGGTATCGCTGGGCACTAGAAGCTGTCGTATTTAGGGGTTCATATGGGGAGATTTGGACCATTCCCCATCACGTTGGCTCAATGAGGGTTGGCGGGAGTGGGAGCCTCGTTTGTTGATTAGCAGGGTGCACCACGAGAAAGTGAGGTCTGGCTTGAGTCCCGCGGATTGTGGTGCGGGTCCCCTTGGATCTCTTTAATGTCCTGCATTGGAACAAAACGATTTCTTATCTCTTAGTTTATTTTAAGTTCGTTAACAAATACCGAAAATAAACATAAAGATAGCAACTTAAACTGAATTAATCACTTAAATAAATTACTTAAATTAAATTCAATTATAATTATTCACCATTTGCGATAGCAACTTGAAGCGTTAATCAAAATTAAGTGATACGGCCGGCGGCGGGTTGCCGATTGTTTCGTAATGATCATTGGATGCTTGGTATGATGCTGCGCTGCAGTTTCATTTGATAATCATTCAATCATTTACTTAACTGGAGACATTGTCATCAGATATATTCTCTAGTCTGATTACATTAACATTTTTCAATTTCTTTATTTACTACCTCTTTCTCCTCTTTCATACTATTCTTCTATCTTGCTTAGGGGTTTTTGTCACTTCCGGTCTCCATTGCAATTCCTGCTTTCATTAGAATTAATCACTTAAACGAGGGAGACAGACAGCCGCTCTATTTTATTTTCGATTCTTATATCTATTACATTTTTCTCAACTAGTACTACACTGCAGACAGATATCCTGCTGTTATTTAATGATGAAGGTCGAGCTGAGTCTCCGAGCTGGAGCGTCTGATGAATCTAATTACGGAGTAGACGGTACCGCGGTGTTGGCTCGCAGCAATTACCCAACAATAAGTTTTTTCATAAAGCTGAAGAAATTTCAAAGTTCCTGATATTGCCCTCGCCCCGAGTTCCTTCGGGAACTTGGCTACTGTGTGGGTAATTTCAGCTGGCTCCATAGTTAATGAGAAAAGGGCGGGAAACCTTAATATTAATATGTTTGCTTTATTCCATTTTTGTTTTGGTCTGTTTCTGTCTATAGTCTTCGTCAGTTACCCATCATCATCCTCAGCCGATAGATGTCCACTGCTAGACAAGCCTCCACCAAAGATCTCCACATCGATCGATCCTGCGCTGCCCCCATCCAGCTGCTTCCCGCAAACGTCACCAGGTCGTCGCACCACTTGGAGGAGGGGGACCTGCCAACACTACGTCTTCCGGTACGCGGTCCTACCCCATCGCCAGTCAGTCCTTAGAGGGATGTGTCCTGCCCATTTCAACTTGAGACTAGCAATCTTTTGGACTATGTCGATGACAGCTCCCCTACGGATCTCCTCATTTTTGATTCAATCAGCGCAACACGGGCGGGCGTATCACTTACCATCAGGTGAACGTCCTGCCCGTCCCCTCGCTTCATTTAATAAAAAAAAAACACTAATAAATACAGAATACTATAAGTACTCACGGACTAACTGAATACTAAAACACTGACCCTCAAACTGGTTCAATTCCAGCATCATCAACAATCAAGATGCATCATTGTTGTACAATGAATATTAATGATACCCGTTCACTTGTAATTGATTTATTTACGTCCACGACGACACTTGAATTACCGTGTCCGGAGAGTGATGCACGACCATTTCCAACCAATACAATAATCTAGATGATAACTGATGGAACAGTCAATATGATCATCTCACCTTCGATTATCCAAGAAGAACTGGAAGATCAGAATCTGATCAATTCATGGTAAGGAGCATACGATGTATACACTACAGACAGACTAGTACACTATTACTGTTAATTAGTGTTCATATATTACTGTTTAGAATTGAATATTTCTGGGTCTAGGTTGTCGTAAAGGTAATAGAGAGACAGAATTATAAAGAGGCAGAAGAGATTTGATAGAAAGAATTACGAAGAGGCAGAAGAGTTATAAAGAAGTAGTATCCAACGCAGGATTTCCCCACGAAACAAAAATGTTCTAGGTAAGTAGAGACCGTCTAAGTCCATGCCACCGCAGCTCCTATTTCTACCGCCAAACAGTACTGTGCAAACATTACTGTAATCCGGTTTGAAGGGTGTTGTAGCAAGTGTAATTACTGAAGTAATGAGACTTAACGTTACCAGGCGACAAACGCAATGCGGTGCAGTGTATACCATCCGAACTAGCGCCACGTTGTTACGGGCGGGCGTATCACTCACCAAAGGTGAACGTTCCGCTCGTTTCGTGACTTAATGTAATTAAAAAAAAAAAATTGCGCTCGTCGCTTGACACATAAGATATTGACTCTCAAATAATAATTAAACTTAATTAAATTAATTAAGTTTAACGCAGATTTTTTTAAGTACAATTTAATCGAGAAAGCTGTTTTATACTTGATTGTGAATATAATAACTTAATTGCTACTTAACTTCCGCTTTACCGGTTTTCCGATCGGGGGCGCGGTGGCCGGTGATTTATTACTTTTTTTTTATTCACTCACTCAACAGAGCGTGTTGGTACTCACGCAACAACTTGTGGAACTAATATTAATTAATAAATTACTCTAACATAGATTATAAATTTTACTGGTGATTAGATCTCTGTTGCCGGAGACCGTCTGGGTAGGTAACAGAGCAGCGCGTCCGTGTTTCGGTTTGAAAGGCGTTGTAGCTACAGTAATTACTGGGGTAACGAGACACTTCAGCAGGTATGAGACAACATATTTTAAATTACTATTTCTCTCGCCCAAATGTAATGTTCAATAATAATTGTGTTCTAGTTTGAAGGACGTTGTAGCTACTATAATTACTAGGGTAACGAGACTTACTTCAAGAGGTATGGGACAACATATTTTAAATTACTATTTCTCTCGCCCAAATGTAATGTTCAATAATAATTGTGTACCAGTTTGAAGGGCGTTATAGCTACTGTAATTACTAGGGTAACGAGACTTACTTCAACAGGTATGAGACAACATATTTTAAATTACTATTCCTGCTGCCTAAATGTAGTGTGCAATAATAATTGTGTTTCGCTTTGAATGGCGTTGTAGTTATTATAATTACTGGGGTTACGAGATTACTTCATGAGGTATGGGACAACATATTTCAAATTGCTATTTCAGCCGTCCAAATGTAGCGTGCAAAAATAATTGTGTCCCGGTTACAAAGGCGTTACAGCTACTGTAATTACTAAGGTAACTAGACTCAACATTTTATGTCTCTGGCGACGAGTGCAATATAGTGCATTATGAATCAACTAACGCCACGTTGTTATTGGCAGCCGTAACACTCACTATCAGGTGAACGTCCTGCTCGTTTCGTCGCTTAATTATTTAAAAAAAAAACAGTAATTTCACTTACTACACCGCTCTTCAAAATGAGGAAATAAATATTGCGTGTTTATACTCTACGGTAACGCAAACGCCATCTTGTTTAATATAACATTTAAAAAACCAGTTCCCGCGCTTTTCGTCGCGCGGTCTATTTTCGAATCGATAACAGAGCGTCGTGCGCGCTCCGATTCATTTGTCATACTCTCATCGCGCTCCCGCTTATTTTTATTTTAAACGCCGAATACCTAATCTTAATCGCGTCGAAAGATTTATTGCGTCTAGCGGTAGGGTTGCCATGCTATAAGAAAACTCCTAGACAGTACACCCATAAAATATCATCATCATCATCTAACCCCTGACATAGACCTCCCCCAAAGATTTGCACGTTTGTAGAGGTTCACATGTGAGAATTGGGCAAACAAAAAAAATAATAAAGTTTTTAATGTTTTTCTGATTTTATTTTAATCAAAAGACCTTGAATTGCAATTTTTATTGTTTGTTTTATATTTTAACCTTTCTTATGATTATTTGTAATAATTTATACTGTATTGTATGTATATATCAAATAGTTTGACAAAGTAGTAGTATCTGATAATTAAAAACTGGCAACACATATGTGATTGTCAAAAAAAGAAAAACCTGGATTGTGTAATATATACGTAATTAATGTATTAAAATAAGTAGGCATTGAAACAAGTATTTCAATACTCCACAAACCTCGACCCTGTCCACTGACTACAACACACCCAAAAAAGCGTGGCCACCGCTCGGCGACAAGAATTCGAATAAATTTTATGTTTCCATCGTAATTTATAATTTCCGCTGACACGAACTTTATGATGTTTCACTGACAGTAAAATGTTGCCAGTGTATTTCACATTAACATTTTTAAGCCACTTTTCACTACTGAAATAGTAATAATATGGATGGAACTACAAATTTATTAATAAGGGATGCATATAAATTACACGGGCTCCTCAACTGAATATATACGTTTTTTAATTTATTGATACGCCCGCCTGTAACATGGCGCTAATTAGAAAGATACACAGCACCACATTGTGCTCGTCACCTTGAGACATAAGAGCGTTGAGTCATCGTTGCACCAGTAATTTCACTAACTACAACGCGCTTCAACCCGGAACACAGTACTGTTTGGCGGCAGGAATAGGAGCTGTGGTACCTACCTATACGGTCTCCGGTAAGAGAGATCTACCACCAGGGAATATTATTCATCAATCCATTATTGTTTTAATTTGTTTATTAACATTACAGATCTCCAGAGATCCATTAACTCATCACGAGATCTTCGAAACTAATATATGTTAATACTCAAAATGTGGTAGAGATATTGCTTCTGTCGATTAGAGATCAGCTAAGAATGGACTTTCACAATTCATTCCCCAGAGCGATTTGCGAGGGTGTTACAACCAGCGAAGGGGATGAGGAACTGCTAATCCTATATAAAAGACAACTGGTACTAGGTCTGTTAAGAGAATCTGAAATTTTCGAATGTTAAAGACCGCCAAAGTCAAATGCAAATAATCACCTACCCCCAAAGGTATAGATGAAGAATCAGGAAACTGATCACCAACAAGGTTGTAAACTTGGAGTTAAAGAAACCGGTAACAGGAGAAATTCAAATTAGATATTTAAGCAAACACGCAAGAGTTCAGCTCAGCTGCACCGCGGCGCCGCAAGCACCTGCGACAACGAATATTAATTGCCAAGTTAAATATTTAACAGCGGCTCTCAAGCTATCACCGGAATGTGAGTGATCACTGCTGTCTAATCGGTTTATTATATTATTATACAGGATGTGGCTTGCTTAGAGATATATATAACTGTTGGCAAAATATCACTGGTACTAGGTCTCTGTCTGGAGACCGTCTAGGTGGGTACTACCGCAGCGCCTATTGCAGCTAACATACAGTACTGTGTTCCGGTTTGAAGGGCGCTGTGGCTAGTGTAACTAAGGTATCGAGACTGAACATGTTATATTCAAGGCGACGAGCATAATGTGGTGCAGTATATAACATAAGTAGCGCCACGTTGCTATGGGCGTGCGTATCACTTACCATCAGGTGACCGTCCCGCCCGTCTCCTGCGTGAATCCTCATCATTCGTACATCGTATTACTCACCATTGGGTGAAGTTGTTGTTCGTATCATCGCTTCGAATGAAATTTACGTTCGGCGTGGGTATCGATATATAGTTATGGGTTGTTTCGCCCCGGGCGCAGGCCGGGAGACGGTGCAAGGCTCAACAGTAGCTAGTGCCCACACGATTTACCGTCTTTGGTGTTATTGACACTTAACATCAGGTGAAATTGAAGTCAAATGTTAGCCCATTGTCTAAAGGAGCTTTGCTATAATTTGGACTTCTTTCATGAGACGAGAGTTAAGAGTTGATCCACTTCGGATAATCGGATAGAAGACGAACATTTTTTGAGACTTGATACTATACGATATAATCTTTCCATCCACTTTTCACCATCAGACACAACATTCCTTTCCATTTGTATGTTCTGTTTGTTATTATACCAAATGTTAATGTACCTACAAAATATTATATTTATTTTGAAGAGCCATGTTCCTATTTTATGCTTAATACGTTCAGCTGTTTACTAATGCTCATCATCATCATTATCATCAGCCAATAGACTTCATCTGCTGGATATAAGCCTACCCTAAAAATTCCCCTATCGATCAGTCCTACGCTGCCAGCATCGCCTGGCACCAGGGGCCGTCGTTTGTAGGTACGTCATTTGGGGAGATTTGGGCCATTTCCCGCCACTATGGCCCAATGCGGGTTGGTGGAAGCCAAAGCCTCGTTTATTGGTTAGCAGGGTGCACCACGAGCAAGTGTAATTGGCTTGTCCCGTAAGTTGTTGTGCGGGACCCCTTACACCATCGATGCTAGTACCATAAAAACCGGTACAACTATTTGTGTTATTACCTGTAACTAACAAACATTTTTCTTTGGTACAAGAGTGTCGCATGGACGCGAGAAGCCGAGGATCACATTTGGTGGAAGACATTGGGGAACACCTATATCTGGCAGTGGATAAACAAAGGCTTATAATGATGATAACTAGATTCGTGAGAATGAAGTTTTTATGATGTTACAAAGAGACATGTTAAATGTATTTATTTGAATAGTTATACACATCATAAACTCTGGCAGCCTTTAACTTGTACTACACACCCAATAAATAATTTGTCTGATCGAAGAAAGATGGGTTTTAATAGTTATTTGATGGGATCGGCGGGAGTTGACCCGTGGTTAAAGCACCGCCAGCGCCGCCAGCGCCGGCCTGGTCGGCAGCTAATGCATCCGATACGGCACCACGCTCCCATTGTTCAGCTCCCACCCACGCTCATCAGACGGAATTCCGATTACACAAATTAGGTTCAAACTAACCGATAGGGTTCACTGCGAAAACTGGTGTTAGAAAAAATTCTTCTCTCAACAATTCATCTTGGATAAGAGAGGAATAGAAATTTAGTAATTTCGAAAGGAAAGAACTGATAAGCAGCTTTGAAACATTTCCATCTACTGATAACCAATGACTCTAAACTTGAGACTCTAAGAGACAAAATACCATTATCAGATACTATAAGTCCCAAGTAGACTGATAACAATGATGTTCGACACTATTAACAGACCAGAACTCTGCCTAGGAGGATTTTTTAAGCAGACCAATGAGTAGACTAAAGAAAGAACAGATATGATGTTGAAGATCTTACAAGTCGAGGAATTCATTAGGTGGAGACTGAAGCCAGAGAAACGTGACGTCTGGGGAGGATCCATACAGGACAGTTAATCTGGAAATCGTGAAAGCACTAATTCGACTTCGGGATCACATATATGTAACATTTAGATGCTGGAATTTCCAATCCCATGGGGGTACCTTCAATCCTCCATATCAACGCTATGTATGTATATACCATCTGTGAATATTCTGATCTGTCGCGATTTTCAGCCTGTATGTCTAGGTTAATTTTTTTTATTCAACGAAGCCAGACGAGCTGGATGTTCGTTCACCTGATGATAAGCCTCGTTATCGCAGTAATTTCACTAGCTATAGCAACCTTCAAACCGGAACACAGTAATGTTGGCACAGTACTGTTTGTCAACTGCGAGAGGCGTTGCGGTCCTAAATGATGTCAGACCACACGTTCATCATTCATTATCAGCTTTTGTTTATCCACTGCTGGATATAGACTGTTCTCAATGTCTTCCACCGAATGCGATCCTCAGCTTCTCGCATCCGCTCACTTCCGACCGCTCTGATGAGGTCGTCCGTCCATCTGGAGGAAGAGCGTCCTATATTTCTGCGTCCTGTACGCGGTCTCCACTCCCACAGCCACCGACAACATCCACGTCACCACACACACCTCGGACACTACCAACACGCTCCGAAGCTCTGCATCATGCCGCCATCGCTTCAGAACGCGGCGCCTCAGGTACTCACACACCGCGTATACTAAGTACACCCGCAATCAGGGGCGGTTCTCACCGCCCAGAGATTCCGATACAGGCGCAGGTAGTCGGGGAACGGGTCCGCGCCCGCCCTCGACGACCGAGTAGATTCGCCAGAGTAACCAACAACCAGACACATTATAAAACCCCGCCGTCGAACAACTACACTATAAGTAGTACACTTTTTGTAAACGGGCCGTGGATCCAGGTGCACGTGCCCAGTGTCAGATAAGCTGTAACAGTCACATGGCTTGCAGCGCTGACATCATCCAGAATTTATCGGCCTCCACTGCAAGACTTTCCTCCCCCATCGGTCGTCACAGACACGACAGACATGCAGCCCACTGCCACGTCAGCTTGCAGATTTTAAGAGCTACATGCACAACTTCAGTTCTCCGTTAAATTTCTTCATTCCTTTAGAGAAATGCCCAGCACAGCTCTCTCCATCGCTCGCACCAAGCACCTATCACCAGTAAATTCGATTCAGTGATCTGTATATCTACACGCTTTTTCACAGCTTCAGCGACAACGGAGAGATGAAACGGAAACATTACCAAATATTTTGTTGGCACGGACAAAAGCGCCGCATCTAATCTACATATCTCGCGACAGATAACAATGGGCCCCCACTCGGCCGCTTATCGCAGATCGGCTGATAGCGCGGCCGGCTCCCGGAGCCGGAGGCGGTTTAATTGTATAATTTACCGCCTTTAATGGACCCAATTACTTATCGCCACACTACATTCAATTGGAACATCGGAACGCTGACACTGTATTAAGTTGGGCCGAAAACTTGTTAACGCTATACTTCAATAAAGTCGGGGTTGGCAACCAACCGTTCTTGGACACAGTGCAAACATTGTTATTACGAAGTTTCGATCACTCTCAGTTGTAGTTTATTATTATCATCAAAACCACTTGAAATTACTAAAAGAATTACTCGGTCACCCGTCACCCGTCACCCGTCACCCGTCTGGTTGTAAGTTGGCGACCCCTGCTGTAGACTGTAATGTCTCTATAAAGTCTCTCAAAATATTATTTAACGATATAATTCAATTATCTATGAGACATAGACGTTAACTTTGATCCGGGCAGTGGATCAGGTTAAATGTATAACATCGAGGATCCAGCACAGCGCAGACGATGGCGTCCAGTTAACGAGCAGGCAGGAAGTCCGACAAGGAGACATTAAAGAAGAAGTTAATAGCAGTTCGTAAATGAAACAAAGCGCCGTCAGGAACGAGCTGAAAATGATTGATAGAAGTTTTCATTAAAGCACCAGCTCAATAAAATACTTCTGCCATCCAGCTTAACAAGCGTGCACGGCTTTTTATAGCCATTTATAGCCTTTTACCGATATTTACGGCCGTCGTAAATGCAAGTGTAACGACCGGGCTGCGCGCGCGCACTCCCGCGTCCACCTATATTTTCTTCAGATGCCAAACAACTAAAATCGTAGTCTTCTACTAAAATTTATATTTAACAATAAATAGAGAAACTAATGGTGTTCCCGTCTGATGGATGACCAACGAAGTAAAGAAACAACACAATTGATGATGAAAGTCAGTCACGACGATCTGGAAGATTCAGAAACTTACAGAACACTTACTGACACTGCATTACTTAAAAGATTTCTTTCACCAGTCGATATTCCTTAAGAAGTAGGTTAACTTAAAGAAGATGGTGGCAGGTTTGGAAATGACACGACCACAACCAAACATTCTCAAGACCATGGAGTCGGACTAGCGACTGGTGTAACTGGATAAGTCGTTTCATGATCTATCTATAAATCCAATAAGTAATCTATAATAACGATTATAGATTATCTATAATCAATTACCGTCGGTGCGTCAGGCTGCGTCTGCCGGCGTCAGGACTTTGGTATCTGACAAGTTAAGTGGATTGTTGTCGAACTTTCTCCCGCTCCGAGCTGCCCGGCCGGCGTGATCAGCGCAAAGGCTTCGTCTTAAGGAGAAGTCGTCATTTATGTACATTTATACATTTACCTTGCACAGCACTTTCAATTGAATGAACCTCCAAAAAACTATTTAGGCATATGTTATTGGTAAAAACCATCAACTCCTGGAGTAGATATTTTGTCCAAGGAGCCAAGGTAGGTTTAGTACTTCTCGATTTAAGTAGTGTGGCTATAAAATGTTTTGGAGTCACAAGATTTGATCTCTTATTTAAAACAGCGATCATGATAGCATGTCTTCTTCGTCGGTGTCATCCTTGACCGAGTGGTCGTGGTCATCACTTCAGGTGTCGGTCGCAAGCTTCACAACACGGCTCCATGATAACATGTAGTGTAAACATCCGTTACTTAGTTGAATAAATAAATATATAAAGTATTATTTATTAATTTTATTATTAATTAGCTCTTCAATTATTCAGATAAGGATGACCTGGAGCGTTTCTATCAACCGTAAGATTTTCAGCTGATTATAATGGGTAAAGTTTTTAGAAAACGGAAGGTGAGGAGAAGGAAAAAGTCATAGTGGAGGAATATCATGGAATGGACTGGCATATCTGGTGCGTCCGAATTGTTCCGCCAAACCAGAGACAGAAGGGACTGCACCACACTGATCGCCAACCTTCACTAATTGGAGAGGCACTTTAAGAAAAAGAATAAGTAATCCTTCTTTTTGGTTTCTGTTTTAATTCGTTTGAAGTTATCTTTATGATAAGAAAACTAATAGTTTATTAATTAATTTAACTAGCGGCATAACGATGAATATTTTATTTAGTTCCAGTTGTAATCAGTGATCGAATCCCATCTAATATATCTTCGTGTTTCACCATCACCAGCCCACACGCGTCCACTGCTGGACAGGCCTCCCCCAAAGACTCCCACACCGATCAGATGTGGAGTCCAGTCTTAGATTCATATAGAAAGATTTGGATCTTTTCCCACCACACTAGCCCAATGCGGGTTCATGGGAGCCAGAATTTCGTTTGTTGATTAACTGGATGCACCACGAGCAGTTGAAGTTAACCTAGGTCTCGTGAGTTGTTGTGCTTATTGACAATTAACCTCAACTTCAAAGGATCGTAAGTAACCATACATAAAAAAAGTAATCGAATGAATAGACGTGCGTTAAGACGGTGAGCAAACGTCGCAGCGTGCACCGCCAAGGTCAGGAGACGTCGCGTCGTAAAGCTCCAACGCTATATTATTTCTAAAGCAGACCTCTCACGGGCCCATTAAATCGGCACCAGAGGGCCCGCTCCCGAGGTGTATAATAAACGTAATGAGGTACTGTTGGACCGTCGATAATTTGGTGTGGAGTCGGAGCTCGAACCAGCGGGCGCGGTGAACAAGCCTCGTTAGACCAACGTCCGGTTTTTGTCAACGATATAGATAATTACAACCTAATCACATGTTTACACAAATATTAGACCTTACAATAGTTTACAGTGCGTTACATCAATGTCTATTGATGAATTAAATTCTTCGAACTTGGAACATTGCTGAACTGAATTCACTCATTGAAGAATTATGATAGAGACATCCGGAAATGAAATGTCCTGTACACATTTTGCTATCCTATCTACAGGGAAGCGCACATTGATATTTTTACAGCATTCCTCCACTTTTGTTGGGTCTGGAGCGTATGTTTTTCTTTTCTTTAACTATCAATTTATTTTTACCTCGCTTTACTAATTCTTCTCTTTGTTTCTTTCCTTCTTTCAAACCAGTTCTCACTTTCGTATTAACTCTTTGTCACTCTCCATTCTATTTCCTTCTTGCATTCCGTTCTCTTTAATAAGAGAATCTTAATGTTTATTACCATTTACAACTTTCTTAGTTTTATTTATATCTACACATTCTTGCTTAATCTAATGTCACATTTCAACTTAGAGCGCACATAAATTACGGTTAGTGTATTATCTATACTTAATTATAAACTTACTTATTTAGTCAATTTAGTATCAATTAGGTTAAAGCATAATTAGGTACGGATTGTGTAACTTGAGAGATCATTACTTAGGTTTAGGGAGGCAGGGTAGACAGTGTTTATTTGTCGGCATGGAGCGCACGCCGCCGCCCGTCTAGAGGGCAATGGTAATATCGATAGCACTAATATATTCTTCGGTTTAAAATTAAATTTGTTCATCATCATCATTATCATCAGCAGACCGTCGTCTACTGTTGGACATAGGCCTCCACCAAAAATTTCCAGATCGTTCGGTCATGCGCTGCCCGTAACCAGCTGCTTCCCACGACTTCACCAGATCGTCGGAGCACTTAGTGTGAGGTCTACCAACACTGTTTAAATATTTTAAATAGCACCTATCAAAAAGAACAAAGTTCTCTGCAAAGCAACCTAACAGACAAATTACAACAACGAAAACATCATGATGTATGTCATGACAGCATCATTAATTTTGGATACTAAAGTTCTTAGACTTACTTATAGACTTTTATAGGTTCCGCACTGTTCCTTGTCAGAATTCACGAGTCCAAAACTCCTCCAGAAATTTAATCTATCCTTTTATATATACATGAAAGTGACGCGTCTAAAACAGGCACTCACCATTATGAGATGGATTCTTCAAATTGCAGCTTGTCATTCCCCTATCCGGGCATACGTCGCAACGCATGCGCACACACACACACACACACACACACGCACACACACGCAGCGCTGCATTATAAAATATTCAGGTATCATTAGGATCCCCGGGGAACTTAGCCTTGAATATTCATAAACAAATTCTTCGTTTTCCCCCAGGGTTACAGATTATAAAACTTTTTGTTTAACATCGGGTGTTGCAAAGCACTGATGTAGACTAAACTCGGAGACCATGCAAACAAGGAAACCAGCCAACGAAGGGGAAGGCTTATGTTCAGCAGTGCACAATATGGTTAAATAGTGATGAGGACTATATTCGTAAGGATGACTCTGGTGATAATGATTATGATGAATACAAAGATGATCATGATGATTACAATAACAATGCTGAAGATGTTAGTGAAACTGTTGATGATAACAAGGATGATAATGTCGGTGAAGTAAAGTTGCTGACCATAATATACATGAACATGATGACGATGTGAATAATAATAATTATAATGATGACGGCATTGATGATAATGATGATTATATCGAAGATATATAACAAATATTCATGACGATGAAGATAATATTGATAATGATATTGATGACTATAGCTATGCTGATGATGATGACGACAAGAGTGACGATGACGTTATAGATTTTATTCCATGTCTTGATTAGTCTCACTATCACTCATCAGTTTCATAGTTATGATCATCAAATCAAACAAATGCTTTTAACGGGTCACAGACCATAAGTAGGTTAATGTGGTGGATAAATAGCCTCGATTTCATGTAAGAGAACGCCCCGAGTCCCAGCAGTGGGAACATTAAACCGGTTGTTTATGTTAATTAAGTTAAAAAAGGCTATATTTTAAAGTAATAGAGTCATATAATTATGATGAGGAACCGGCCCCCAGTTGTATATGAGACGGCGTCCTGCCTCAGGACCTGTGATGGGTATATTATTGACATTAAACAGTGACGTCGATGGTCATTATGGCGTTAGTTAAGTGAACACCCCGGCACGCGGTAATAGAGCCTTCGTATAAATAAAACGACCCCCGCGGTCATGGCCGCTGGTGGAAGATGTGAGAGGAACAGCAGGAGTGGAACAACTCGCCAGCGTCACTGTTCCCGTCCACATATGACGGGGTTATGTTTAAATGAAAATAGGCTGTTTTAAGGTAAGTGTGCTTCACCACCACAGACCACAACTCAACACCTGGCTGGATGGTGGTAAAGCATTGACCTTTTGAATTAAAAATATTGTTGTACCTTCCATCACCCTATTAAAGTGCGATGGAGATGGAAGTACCTGACGCGTTCTCCAGCATCTACTCACCACGCCGGGCACGAGGGATGGTAAGTGCAGTATACTGGTAATGCTGTTATCTTTTCACTGATATTATTACCAGTAATCATCTCTATAACCCTTTATATTTAAACACTGGTAATTTCTCGTCCGTTGGCAATTTACAAAACAATTTTTATAAAGACTTGGAAAAAAAATTAGGATAATTTTGCGTTTTGAACTAAATAGGTGTTAGAGAGAGAGGGTTGAGAGAAAGGGATGGACGAGTGTAAAACAAGGGCGCCATGTGTAGAATATAAGAGGCATATTTGGAAAAAAAACATTAAAAATCTGATTGTTCATCAGATCAATGTCATGCTCGTCTCATCGCTTTATATCGCTACTTCTAGACTAATGCGCATATCCATCAAAGGCTACATCGTAGCTTATTAGGTGGGTAAGTAGTCAATCTCTAGTCTATATTATTGGAAAACAGATCAGGCAATAGACGCTGACTGCTGGACATAGTTTTCCTCCTAAGACCTTTCTCATTGTTATCTAAAAAAAAATCCATTAATAATATTTTTATTGTCCCGCTCACCGCTTACAACTTGGAGCGGTACAACAAAGTACACGAGTGCGTTCGGTACTGCTGTCTCTTTATTACGGAAGTTGTAAATAAAATAACTTACCGGCGCACAGTGCAGGCGTACTTAGCGCATTTAAATTAAAACCTAGTCGTCTAGACTTTTTAATGTTTCCCGCGGAATTAAGTCCAAGTTTAAGTAAAACGCTTAAAGGCCCATAAAAGCGGCTATAATCAAACTTCACTGGCGAGAGCTTGTGAACGCTTTCACCTCGTCTAGCATGAGGATTGTTAAGTTGGAGTATTTGAGGAGGACGAGGTCGCGGTTTCCAAGCATTGCTGTGCCACTAGAGGGACCGCTGGTAACTTTTGATAACATCCAACCGTTTGTTTTAAGATCGTAGCTTTACAGAAGCTGCGGCTCAGAATAGAGATCCAACAACTTCTCCAAACGATGAGGACGGCCATCGAGGTTTTAATGGCTATAAATGCCCATATAACCCTGACTGACTTCATCATCAGAAAGCAGAGTATCTATACGAAGGTTTAATTTGCTCCGATACTTAAAAACACGTTTGTCAGCCTCATGCCAATAATGCGACAATAATTTGGAAACATTTTTTGTGGTGGGGTACACCAGTGGTATTCACCAACAAAACGGAGCGATCAATGAGCAATACACAATATATATATATATATATATATATATATATATATATATATATATATATATATATATATATATATATATATATATATATATATATATATTATTAAAATCGGAATTTTTTTTTGAAAAATGTCAAAAAAATTAATAACTCCAGCAACATTGTTTCTGTATGGTGTATTCCGTACATAGATATACAGGGTACGAGCTATACTTTAGCACATACACATCATTTACACATGTTACCTGTCACACTGTATATATATACAGTTCGTAGCAACGCTTTGTATATATTGCTAAATTTCCAAGGTCCAAGTTTACTACAACAACCTCTCAAAAGTTTGTAACATTAGCTGCTTCCGATTTAGAGTGTATAAAATACCTTACCGCGTTACGCTAAGGTCTATATTCCTCTACCGGATTCATTGGAATTACGGTTCTAGTTCTGGGTGTAATCAGCGAGGGTACCTGATGGTGACTGCGCAACAGCCGCTCGTGGCCGACTAATTATCGGCTAGCAATCAACGCAATCAAATCCCAATCAATCACGGCACTTCGATGGATCTGTTGAGCCTTAAACCTTATTTATTATTATTGTAAAAGTTGTAATGAAATATCATTTGCTGGTAGGTCTCTGCCGGAGCTAGTCCAGGTATCACCGCAGCTCTTACTTTAATGCAAACATTACTGTGGTTCGATCTGAAGTGCGCTACAGCTTGTCTAATTACTGCAGTAGCCGCAGCTTATGGACTCTATAGCTTGTATCCTTTTTAAGTACTCCATTCTGCAGCTGTGTTTACTAATTGTAGGTCTCTGTTGCCGGAGCCTGTCTAGGTATCACCGCAAAGCCTAATGCAGCCGACAAGCATTACTTTGTGCCGAATTGAAATACGCTGTAGTTCGTGTAATTACCGTGGTAATGAGACTTAACACCTTATGCCTCAAAGCGTCTAGCGCCACGTTCATTTGGGCAGGCGGAGCACTAACCACCAGCTAAAAAGTAGTGTGTAATAAGTTTTGACTTGCTAGGTTCTAAACGGCTGAAACGATAGTCTAGATTTTTAGAAGTTAAAATTTATAATAATTGTTTCCCATGTTTTAAGTTTTATCAAATTACTTAAGGTTGAAACAGAGGTCTCTTTAAGATGACAGATGTTACGTTTCATCACCGCAGTAACGTAACTAGCTACAGCTCCCTTCAAACCGGAATACAAACAATGGACTTCCGTTTCATGCTAGAGATGTAAGCGCTGTAGTAATCTCTCCGTTTTATGGATTTAATAATATTCCTTTTTATCGCATGGCGTTGTGACCTCACGAGTGCACAGAAGTCCAGCAATTAGATGACTTTCGTACAGAGCTGGCGAACTTCTTCTCTGCAGTCTCCCATGATTAGGTAGTATCCTTTTAAATGGACGACACGCCCACTAACGACGATATATACTGCACCACATTGAGCTCATCGCCTTCAGACTTAAGGTGTTAAGTCTCGTTACATGAATAATTTAACTAGTTACAGCGCCTGTCAAACCTGAACACAGTAATGTGTGCACACTACTGTTTACTGCCAGGAATAACTGTCGTGGTATCTAGACGGTCTCTAACTAGACGACTAAGTTAACAACGATTTATGTTACGTTTAATAAAGTGTATGCTTGACTGGTGAATCTAGTGCGTCCGCTCGTCCACCAGCACAGAAGCACATTGTCCCAATTTGCGTCACCAGGTCACGATGCTCGACCACACGACTTCGCTCCGAATTCTTCTCACGTAGACGAAACAACAATTTCAACCTTTTACTTGTTTTTGAAACGCAACAAAGTTGCTTAAAACAATGCCGCTTATGTGTGTCAACTTAAATAACCAGCTCGCTAAGCACCTTTCAAGACATAAAACCGCCATTGTGACGCAGCGGTCGACAGGAAATTAACAAAAAAGTTCCTTGGTTAGACTCCGTCGTTTAAAGTTTTATGTCCAGCTGTGGGCGTGTATAGGATGATGATAATACTACGAATAATCTTCAGGATTAATAACTAATCTTAGTGCAAAACTCTGATTTGTCGGACGTAACGAAAGCTCCAATCAAATGCTTTTTAAGTTAATATAAAACAAGCCCACTTAATGTTCCCACTACTGGGGCATTAGGCTTTGTCTTACATAGACAAGGTTTTATTTATAGACAGTATTTTAAAATCTTCAGAAAGAATAAGAAGATTGTGGTTTATCAACAATCTTACCGCAATAGAATCTATTAGATTAGATTTCATGTATTTATCATCCAAAATTGTATACGACAATTGTCTCAGTAAGTTAAATAACTCACCAACTTAAAACGGCATATAACTTGTCATTGGTTACCTGTAACAGAGAAAAAAATTAAATATGCGTTGGTGATAGATTTTTGATGAAGTATGTGCCAGTAGTTATCTATATATCAACTACAGTAGCTTCATCGGACCCAGGGCTGGAGGAGCTGGTGTCCGCGAGTTAAAAAAAAGAAAAGAAAATTAAACAAACACAATAACACAAAACACTAATACCAAAATACACAAAAGTAAATATATACTAACTAAATATATATATATATATGTGTAGATGGAATTGTATATAAGGTGGAGGAGAAAGGTGAGATAATGTTGGATGCGAAAGGATTGAAGAGATGGATACTGTCAGCGGGAGAGATAAAGGGGATATAAATTAATATATACATACAAATAGATAAGTAAGGTGGTAGATGTCTGCAGTGAGGATTATGCAGATAATATAACAGCACCTTTTTTGTCGCCAAAAATGTGTGTCAAAGGCGCTGTAACTAATGCAATTACCGCGGTAACGAGACTTATAATCTGGAGTTACAATGAGAACTGTGCGGTGTATGCAATCAAGTAAACGCTAGTACCCATGTTTTCGCTTCAAAGCCCTCGGAACTGTATAGGTACCACCGCAGCTCCTACTTCTGCCTTCAAATAGTAGTGTGGGAACATTACTGTGTTCCAGTTTGAAGGACGCTGCAGCTAGTGAATTTACTGGAGTAACGAGACTTAACATTTTATGTCTCAAGGCAACGAGCATAATGTCCTAACTAGCGCCACGTTATAAACAGGCGTATCGTTTACCATCAGGTGAACGTCCAGCTCGTCTCGTCGTTTCATTGTATATATAAAATAATACCAATTATTTTATAATTGCTAACACCTTAACTAATCGCTTCATTACGATTATACAGACGTTTATGGATTATTTGTATATTGCACAATACATAGAAAAACACGCGAGCTGTCAAACGGACAAACAAACAATCACGTAAACATTTCCTTTACATATATTAGTAGCTAGCTGTTCCCCACCAGCTTAGCTGGCCGTAATATGGAGTAAAACTGCATCTGACTTCCTGTAGCAACCGTTACTATAGCAACCGCATAGACAATACCAAATGAAAATGTTCATAAAAGTTAGAAATAGATCTAATGAAATGATCTATGAAATTATATATTTATATGTATATGTATACGTCGGCGGGTGGATGCCGTTATCCTCAAAATCCATATTAAAAATAAACTCTAAGTACGGAAACGATTTGTTTATTACAGAATAAGAACTGCACAGACCGAGAGGCTGGATAACAGCGAGCCTCTCTCGGTGAGAGTCGCACAGTTTATACCATAGTTGTATTATCCATAGATGATATGAATATGTTTAATATTAATACAAATATGAAACTAAAACCAATAGGAGGTTGATTATATAACAAAACAAACATTAATAAACGATAACTTCTTGTCATGATTTTTTTTTATTAATGAAGCGACGAGGCGTGCGGGACGCTCACCTGATTATAAGTGATACGGCTGCCCATAATAACGTGGCGCTGGTTAGGATTACATACAGAGCCCCACGTTGTGCTCATCGCTACAGACATAAGATATTCAATCTCAGCGCAGTAATTCCATTACCTACAGCGCCCTTCAAACCGGAAGAAAGATCACTTTTCCCGGTGACTGTCTAAGTTGGTATCAATGCAGCGCCTATTTCTGCCGCCATACAGTAATTTGCAATTCTTACTGTGGTCCTGATTTAAAAGGCTCTGCAGCTAGTGTAATTGCAGAATAACGGGACTTAACATCATACGGCTTAAGGCAATGAACTAAATGTGGTGCTGTGTATATCACCTAACCAGCTCTAAGTTGTTATGGGCGGGCGTACTTACCATCAAGTGACGTCACACTCGTGTCATTGCTACGTTGAATTAAAGAAAAAAAAAACAGAAAAGTTTTTATGTGAAAATATAGTTGGAATAACGCAGTTAAAAGATAACAACTCCGGCCAGGTCATATAAAGTGAAAGTGTTATTAATATATTATCTTTTTTTAAATCGACAAGGTTAACACTCGAGCACTATCCCACCTGATATTAAGTGCTGATGTGATCTATGATGGTAAGGCACACGATCCAAGTGACCCTTTTCTTAAAGACATCCACGTCGTATTTGTACGGGAACACGTATGCTGATAAGTTGTTCCTCTGCTTTGCCGTTCTCAGGAACAACTAGGAGCTGAATTTGTAATAATTTTAATAAAATGACGTTTATTATATTTCATAAACGGTAATTATTACAAAGACATAAATGCGAACCATAAAGTTAGTCATTCGCAGCAATTATTTCAATCTAGTTTTACGAGAGGCAACATGTTTTTTGCCTCACGTTATATAAAGTGTACAACCGGTAAGATGTGAGTATCGATTTAAATATACAAGAAACGTAATAACTATTTTATTATCTGTAACAACAGGAAAATTGCGGCCAGAATAAATTATGTTGGCAACATTGCTTTAAATTAAAGTTTATTTTATTTATTAATGTTAGCAGATTTACAAATAATATTTATTATTTCCAATAATTAATAGGAATATTAATATTATTTATTTTGTAAATATCGATATATGAGTATAGTTGTTAAATGATACGAATAATGGTAATATATATATTGGGATCGTAAGCCGCCATATTGGCTGTAATGACGGGAACAGTATGGCGGGCTTAACACGTACAATTTGATTGTGATAAAATTTAAAGTACGCAACTAAAGTTTAATTGAATTAAAATGAATTATTAATAATTAATATTTTTACGTGGATAGATTGTCAGCCCGCCGCACATCTCCGATATTGCAAGAAGACCACACCGTACTTTGGTCAGCGAGCCCATCGGGCTTAGCCGGTTATCTTAGCTTAGGTGTACTACCGACCCTTCCCCTATACGTCGCGAGGGCTAGCTCGGGACCAAGACTTACTTTGGGTCGCTGCACCAGAGGAGTAAGTTTGCTTATACTTAATGTATATTTACTTAACTATAAGGGTTACTAGTCAAGCAATAGCATGAACGAGTGTTTTATTATAATACCGTTTAATGTTAAGCGGCGATGTAAACTTTGATGGTAATGTTTACAAGATTAGAAGAAACTTATTAACTCTTCTCTTCCAAACTTATGTGATCTGAACCACTTCATCTTGACGGAAACAGAACCGTCTCTCCTGTTCCAATTCGTTATTAGCATTATGAAGGACGAACACAAAAATTCCCTACGAAAGATTGTCTTAATAAGAATATCGGATAATCAATGAATATTACTGTTTTCTTTCTGAATAACATGATCTACAGTAATGATATACGACTATTCGGATTCAGAAGCATGCATTCATGTGTTTAGCTAATTTTTTTTAAGTAATTATTAACTCGCTAAACTTGTGTAGTATGATAAAAATATATTTAAAGAGTCTCCAAGGGTCAGCCATTAGTGACAAATAGATGTAACTTTATTTACTTAGACGCTATTAATAAAAACAATCAAATAACAATACCATGTGTAGTACTTCGTCTTAATTGGCCATAATTCAAAGTAAACGTCGAACATCAACTTAATAACTTGATGGATTAGTTTTTAAGGCTTGTCCTAGAAAAGCGACGCGTGCGGTCGGATCGTTTATTGAATAATTTATCTTATGAAAATCTCTTGGGAATAAGCTCTCTAATTTATTCATATGCTAAAGCTGTTTCCGGTTAGGAAGTAAAGAGTGATGTTCGTAGAATGTTTACATATTTATTTTTTTACAGTATGAAAAAATTTTAAAGGGTTGTAACTAGTAAAATGAATGTAGGAACGAGACCAGGCGACGGGCACAATGTGGCACAGTGTACGTTATCCTAACTAGCGCCACGTTGTGAACAGGAGTATCACTTTTCTTTTTTTCCACTTTTTAATTATTTTGAATTTTGGACACGTATTACAAAAACTTCTTTCGATTTTGCGTCATTTCACATATGTTTTAATGTTCATTATCAAATTACAATATGAAATGGGTTATTGGTGTTAAAAAAATAGTATTGCAGTGATCGCGTTGCACAAAGTGTGCACGGAGCCGCTGCGCTCGCTCATATTGCGGACACTACAAAAGCTTGCTATCAGCCGTGTGTTCGTATGTCGTACTGTCAACAGATACAACAACACTTCCTGTGTCGGCAGACCAGAAAAGATCGGGGCGGCCGCGTGCTGTTAGAACTACAAAAGCTGTTAATGCTGGTAAAGCCAGAATTCGTCGAAACCCTATTAGTAAGCTAAAATTCTTATCGCAAGTAATAAAGACTCCCGCTAGGACTCTCTTGTGTATTATAAAACAAGATCTGAAGCTCAGTGCTAATTGTCTATACACACAGGACGTACCCTAAATTAATCTTTACAATTAAAGGAGTGGATCGATCAAAACGAGCAAACCTTCTGTCCCGATACAAGCGGCAGCTGAAAGGCACAGAAGTATCTTCTTTACCGATGGAAAAATGTTCACGATTGAAGAACACTGCAATAAGCAAAGTGATAAAGTGTACGCTCACAGTTCTAAAGAAGCTGCTCAAGTGGTCGGAAAGGTACAACGTGGTCATCATCCTGCATCAGTGATGGTTTAGTGGGGCGTATCTTATCAAGGAGTCGCAAAATTACATTTTTGTGAAAAAGGAGTGAAAAACTTCAGACAGTGTATCGAGATACAGTCTTGGATGATGTTGTGAAATCTTTCAGCAATACACTTTTTAAAAATATACCGTGCACTTTCCAGGAGGATTCTGCACTTGGTCAGCTGCTCACAAGGCACGAACGACTCAAGCCCGGATTGAAACCAACGCTCCGGACTTTATAAGAACTGAAGACTGGCCCTGATCTAGTCCAGACCTCCACCCTTTACACTTCAAATTATGGTCAGTTTTAGAGGACATGGCCTGCTGCTGCTCTAAACGACACGGCGACATTGAAGCTCTTAAAAAATCTTTGGAGCTAAGCAGTAACGTTGTCGGTGGTGGAAGTTTCCCTTGGAGACAGCGCGTAAATCCATAGATCCGTGATTCGTGTACAAACAGATTAAAGGCCTGTGTAAAAGCCAAGGTGGCTCCATTACAAATAGAAAATTGTTTTTTATTTTTTGCTGAAACGAATAAATACGTAGGTGTACATTTCAATAATGTCACATTGCACATTTAATCAGTGTTTCCACACCACTAATTATCAGTAAAATTAGTAATGTGGACTTCAATCAACTTGGTGGAATGAGTAATTTAAACCTCCTTCTGTTGTACTATAGACCGATCTGTCCGTGATGAGAATGTTGAAATCTTGCACAGGGACAGGCACATTCCTCGAAGGACTGACGGCCTGGAGCAGCAACGTCATTGAGTGATGCCCGCGTACTGGTAGACGTAGAGTTGGGAGACCTCCCACAAGGTGGACCGACGATCTGATGAGAGTCGCAAGAACCCACTGGATACGAGCAACGCGCGACCGATCGACGTGGAGATCTTTCAAAGAGGCCTATGTCCAGCAGTGGACGTCTATCGGTTGATGATGATGGCTAAGTTATGATACCATCTCCCGAACGTTTTATAAATCTCATTGCTTCATCATTAATATCACCGTCAGTATGTAAACGTTCACTGCTGGATATGAGTTTCTCTCAAATGATCAATCCGGCGCTACTGTTAATATTTATTAGGTTTGTAAGCTGTTTAGTAAACCCGCTACAGCTTGTGAACTGTCGGGGTGGGCACTGTTGTCAGTGAGAAACATAAACTGCAGGATACACGAGGACTCCGTGGCGCAACAGTGTCCTGATTAGCATACAGTGCGAGCGGGCCGGGTTCGCATAAAGTATTACAGGACTGCGCGCTCGACTCCTCAACGGAGAATTTAAATTCATTGCGATTATTGAGAAACAAAATTATTACCATACAGACCATTAAGTCGTCGAGCTGATGGTAAATACGTACCCTCTATTTAACGACTCGGCTGGGCCGCGTTTGGGAAACTCCGCCACATCCTCACCTCGCAAATATCCAAATGTGTCAAGACAAAAGTCTTAAACCAGTCCGTCGTCCCCACCCTTACGGCGCAGAGACATGGCACCTGACCATCGGGCTGGTCCACCGATTCAAAGTAGTACAGCGAGCCATGGAGAGAGCTACGCTTGGCATTTTTCTAAGAGACAAAATCCGGAACGAAGAAATTCGACTAGGAACTGAAGTTGTCAACGTAGCTCTTGACGAAATCTGCAAGTTAGAGTGATAGTGGGCCGGCCTATGTCTGTCGTGTCAGTGACAGCTGATGAGAGAGAAAAGTCTTGGAGTGGAAGTCGCGTACGCGTCGCAGAAGTGTTGGACGCCCTCCCTCCACATGGATCGACGACATTATCAGAGCAATCGGAATTGGATGGAAACGACAATCTGAGCTTCGCATTTGGTGGAAGACTTTGGGAAGGCGTATATCCAGCAGTGGATAAACAGAGGCTGATAATGATGAATGATGATGATGACATAACTGCGTACTCTGCTCATCATTTTAGACGTTGCATACCTTTAAAGTAGACCATAGGACGTTTGCACATAAAAGCTTGGCGGGAAGAGGAAGTCTGTACAGTGGTATCTGATGGTGAACAAAAGTTATATCTGTAAAGTCAACAGAGTTCTACCATCACTAAATCTAGATTGTTGTGACATAAACTTAGTATCTTATTTGGTTGAAAGCTACGTTAATGATCTGAGCACACATGCTAAATGGTAAGTTACCATGTTGATGGTAGATATCCATCGCAGGCGACCACAAGGATATCTATCCACCACGTTTCTATCCTTGACTAAAAAGCAGGGTGCGTATTCTCCTGCATAAAGACCACCATTGCTAGTGAGGAGTGAAGACTATAAGCACAATGAGGTGTGAATATCCTAAGCAGTTGAGTCTGTTGATCGTAGCTTTTACATCGTCTATATGTTATCACTTGATTTTAAGTAACGATGAGACTAAAAGCGACTGTTCTCTGTCAGATGAAGCCAAGGAAAAGACAGTCTTCCGGTTTGAAACAATGTCTTTCCTCTTTGTGAACGCATAGCAACGCCTACGTAACTTTTTTTATTTCTCTCTATTATGTCTGCTCCTCTGCTTTTTTCCAGCGGATGTGATAAGGAGTTCCGTTAGCGTCTTCACCTGGTCAGACCAACGGCTAGGTGATCAGCCGCGTGGTCTTTTCCCCTTCTTTATGCCCAAAACAATAATTTTATTTATGCCATTGGGAGGGCGGTAGACAGTATAACCAAAATAATCAAGAATTCTAGTGATCCATGGCAAGCGAAGCACACTTCTCCATCACCATATTTCAAAAGTATCTCTCTCTACTGTTAGTTATTTTTATCTTCCATACATCAGAGTCATAATTGTCACCATATCATTAGAGTATATAGGTCTGGCGAATTCTTCCACCAGGAGCAGGCTCCTCCAATGATCACACAACAGATTGTGTATAAACATCCGCCAATGGATACGCGACATCTGAAACGGTATATAATAGCTTACATACGCTATAAAGGCGGAAAGCGGTGTACGATTCCACTGCAGCGTGCTGTTGGTACAACGTGGAGCTATCTAATACCTTCCATCCTCAAGGAAGACAACCGGTGATTAATAAACATCAACCTCATCATCATTCCATTTATAAATATTCATTGTTAAACTTCATGTCTTATACCATTTTGTAGTGTGGCGCTAGTTGGGAGACACAAGATGTTAAGTCTCGTTCCTCAGTAATTACATTAGTTACAGCGCCCTTCAAACCGGAACACAGTAATGTTTGCACACTAGTGTTTGTCAACTGCAATAGGCGCTGGCCACTAGCAGTCGGCCTTGTGAAAAAGCTTCAAGTCGCGCAGAGATAAATGGAAAGGGCTGTGCTCAGTGCGTAATCGTAATAGAATAAGACATGATGAGATCCTCAGGAGAACTAGGTGCACTGACATAGCCCAAAAGATTGCTACTCTCAAGTGGCAATGGGCAGGACACATTGCTCGAAGGACTGACAGCCGATGGGGCACTAAGGTCCTCTAATGGGAACCGCGTACCGGAAGACGTTGTGTTAGCAAGCCCCCCATCAAGTTGTCCGACAATCTGTTGAAGGTTGCGAGAAGCAGCTGGATGAGTGCAGCGAAGGATCGATAGATGTGGAGTTCTTTGGAGAAGGCTTATGTCCAGCAGTGGACGTTTTTCGGCTTATAATGATGATGATGAATAGGCACTGCGGTGGTCCCTACCTAGACGGTCTTCAGCAATAGAGACCCAGCTAAAGAATTATACAAAGGTCTCTGCTTCTACGGTATTTTAGTATAAATAAAGCGTCTACTTCTCTTCTTCCTCCTGCCCTTTTCTCAGCTATGTGGGGTCGGCACAGTATGTACTTCTCTTCCACATCTCTCTATCAGCCGTCACATTTGAATTCACACTTGCACATGTCATCTTTCACACAATCCATCCACACTTCCTTCGATCTTCCTCTACCCTTATCACCATCCACGTTCATCCTCATTACTTTCTTCGTTACATGTCCTTCATCCCTCCGCATGACATGCCCGTTCCATTTCTCTCTCGAACAATATTAGAAACCAAATAATCTGACTTCAGTATAAGTCGAGTACATTATAGCACGTTAGATACGCGCCCGCAGCGGCTCCGCAATACTTATAAACCGTTCGCAGTTCGCGGCGACATCGTACGTACGTCACGCGTCGGCGAGGCGATGAAGACACTAATCTGTGAACGTGACCGCGTGACACACGGCCGCCGCGGACACGCAGCAATGCTACCAAACAATATCTCGCACACGGGTGAATCGATTTCTATTTACACAACACAGCGACACAACGCCAAGTTCCATCCTCACCATATGTATGACCGGAGATCCTCCGCTGTACCTTCCAAGCGCAACTCTTTACCACGCACTACCGGTAGTGAACCAATTCGACATGAGGACCTTCACGAAAGGAGCGTATTATTCTCTTAAAGGACGGCGACGCTACCGCGACACGTCTGGTGGTGTAACTGTCCATGGGCGTCAGTGATCACTTTCCACCAGGTGAACTGTTCGTTCGTTTGCCCATCCTTTTTATACCGAACCCGAATCAAGTAGGACATATAGTACCGAACCCGGATAGAGTAGGAAAATGGCCTGATGGTGATTATGATGGAAGCATTGAAACGTGCACAACACTAATGTTAATTTTCTTGATACCAACAGAGAACGAGTGGAACAAATTGACAGCGTCATTGACTTTAACGTGAAGACAAGAGTGAATAGGCTGTTACAAGGTTGGTGCTTCACCACTGCATGTCATATCACCGTTTAACACCAGGTGGTTTCATGGTATTGCACTTATTAAATTTTTAAAAAAAGAAAGAAGCCCATTTTAACACTACGCTAAAAAAGGTCGGGCTGGCGAAGAATAATATATTTAAAAAAAAAAACTCCGTGGTACCGCTCGCCATTCTACGGGGCCGTGTGTCCGCTGTGAAGTGCGAGTGAGCATGTACGCGGGATAAATTCTACGAAAGAGATAATAAACACACAGGTTTATAGAGCGACGAGTCCGACGCGGCGTCCAATGTAATTACAATCCTGGATACACTCCGCACTACACTGCACTACACTACTAGCTACACTACACTACAAGCTACACGTTCAACAAATATCCCAAGTTAAATAACAATAAGTATATCTACGTAACTTTAAGCCGCAACACAATAAACTTAGTTTAAAGAGGTGGATGAAAAAAAAGGAATCGACAACTTCGGCAACTAGACCACACGGAAACGGAAATCTTTACAATTTACAGATATATATAGAAGAAAATTTACTTAAAACTTGTAATAAAATACATATATGAATAAAGCCTCTAAAGAACACACGCACACTTATATGGACACACACACATACAATAGTTGTACACAAGATGGGGAGCCGAGAGTACGGGCTCCTGTGCTATACAAGCAGTACAAGAATCCAAAGTATTATAGCATTTCTTTTATTCTACAGATGATACGTTCACCTGATACCAAGTGATACGCCTGCCCGTAACGACGTGGCGTTAATTAAGATGTTCTACACTGCACCACATTGTATTCGACGGCTTGAGACATAATATATTGTCTTATTGCACCAGTAATTACACTAGCAACAACTCCCTTCAAACCGGACCGCAGTAACGTTTGCACACTGCTGTTTGTCGGCTGCAATAGGCGCTGTGCTGAGACCTCGCACCAATGAACTGGAGGTTTTCGAGCCAACAGAAAAAAAAATAATTGATGGTAAATGAGTCGCGAGTGCAGCGGAGACATCCTTTCAGGAGGAGCCCTTTTGAAAAATTAACGAGATGCGAGCAGTGTGCGCGGATAAAGGGCATCCTTTACACAGGAGCCATCAGCGGCGGCGTCAGCGTCAGCCCCGCCCGACGGCTTTAGGGTTGCCATTGACGGCAACAGCCTGAATAGACGACCAGCGATCGTGTTTACGTTGCAGCGAGGTAAAAAGACACCGCCTTTTTTTGTAATGGGGGGATATCTAAATACATAGCCCGCTTCGGGGAGGAAGACAAGTTTATGAGGGAATGTATACCTACTAAACGCCTCTGTGGTCATCATCAGTTTGTTGCGAGAGGCACCGGGATATCCTATAGAACGTTCCGGTGCCTCTGTGTACTACGCCTAAAGCAAATCCCAGGGAAGGCTGTAACCTTCCTCGGCACCTTCACTTTGGTATGAGAAGCACAAGACCATGAGGTGGTTGTTGTCTTGTTAACCCGGGGTTCGATTAGAAGACAATGAGGACCTCCACTTTCAAAGCCGACGAACCCGAAAATCCTTTCCGTCGCTTTCTACTACAGCCAGGGGTCACGTTAGTCCTATTCTTAATAGCCTACGGGATCAGGGGGTGCAGGGCCCAATGGTTTAGTGCATCGCTGGATAAAGTCGCAAGTTCGAATCCACCACCATAATCATGAACTACTTGAACATTTTCGGCTATATATGCACATGTAGGTGAAGTAAATATGTTTTTTTTTATTTACCGATGTGAGTATACGTGCAGAACTGTCACCTGGTGGTAAATGATACTCCTGCATATAAAATCGTGGACTACTTAGGATATACACTGCACCCCACTATGCTCACCGCCTGGAGATATGAGATGTCGAATCTCTTTACCCCAATAATAACTATCACCGTCATCATCAGCTGATAGATGTCCACTAATGGTTATAAGCCCCTCTCAAAGATTCCCACATCGATCGGATAGGTACTCATATGGGGGGACTTGGGCCATTTCCCACCACGTTAGCCCAATGGTCTATTGATGGTCAAACCTATCACCAATACACTATATTTTAAATATCTTCACTGGTGGTAAGTCTCTGTTGCCGGAGACCGTCTAAGTAGGTGCCACTGCAGCTGCTATTGCAGCCGACAAAACAGTACTGTGCAAATATTACTGTGATTCGGTTTGAATGGCGCTGCAGCTAATTCAATTACTAAGGTATTGAGAATTAACATATTATATCTCAAGACGACGAGCGCGATCTGATGCTGTGTATAACATCCAAACTTGCGCCACGTTATGTGCAACTCGTATCACTTAACATCAGGTGAACGTCCGGCTTGTCTCGTCCCTTCGTAGAATAAAAACAAATGTAAATGTTCTAAGTTAATAGATGATAACTTCAAGCTCACCAGCGCCGCGCTACGAGACCCGCTCAGCAGCACCACTTACATTTATGAATAAGCTCCGCGAAAGCGTCCATTAACAATGGAAACATACTCGAGCTGAATAGGTAATGTAGTAGTTACCGTGGTAATAAGTTACTCCTCGCGAAAGCACTCGCGTATACCTGCCGTCATTACAAGCATCAGACTGAGTAACATCGCGAACTGCTCGAGCACGCGGAGTGGAGTGCACCAGCGTGATTACTTAGAGATGCGCGGGAGGACGTCGGCATTGTTCCTCCGTCGCGGCGTTAACGAACCGCGCCATGCAATTGCTGCAGCAGGTTATTGCAGTATGCTACTTCGGAACATTTTTAACTCCCCACCTGGCTTATGTGATGGTTACAATAAAGTTATAACTAAGCGTGTCTCTGCATCTAACTTAAAAATTTTACGAGCAACGTAAATGTATTCCATCATCATCATCAGCGGATAGAAGTCCAGTTCTATACAATGTCCTCTCTCAAAAATTCCACATTAATCGGGCTCGTCGTCTGAAGGAGTTCATATGGAGCGATTTGGGTCATTTCCCGCAACGCTGGCCCAATACGGGTTGGTGGGAGCCAGAGCCTCGATTGTTGATTACCTATACTCCGCAAAAGGAATATCTCTACTAAATTTAAAGTACCTAGGCCTTATGACACCAGAGATAACGTGATGAGTTAGTACGTAAACGGAAATTTCTTATAGGGTTGCAGGAAACAGCTGTCGCGACGAATGAACCTATCGATGTGAACATCCTCAAAGGAAACCTAAGCGAAGCAGAAGATCTTTTCCGGACGATAAAGATGAAGTTAATTATGCGATAGTAAAGAAGAATTCCCGCACAGCAACTCGTGGAAATTGAGTCAACCTCACCTGCTCCTGGTGCACCCTGCTAATCAACAAGTGAGACTGGCTCCCACCAACCCGCGTTAGGCCAGCGTGGTGGGAAATGGCTCAAATCCGACCATATGAGCCTCAACCTGATCATTGTCGGAATCTTTAAGGGAGGCCAATGTCTGGCAGTGGACGTCCATCGGCTAATGATGATGCAGATATGCCATTCACCTACTGTCAAGTTAAAGTTAAAATGACACTGCTCTTAGTTTAAGTTATTTCAATTATTATTAATAATGTTCTGCTCCCGGCCGAAGATCACGGCGTCAAAGGATTTTTAACTCCCAAACAAAATATTATTCCGTTGAGGTCCGCTATTGAAATTGCGACCCTAACGCCAGCAGCCAGGCACCATTACTGCCCGCGTCGGCTAAAGTTGACAATTCATCATGAAGAAGTGTATGCCAATGATATTATGCGTGGACACGCGTCCCATTGGCTTACTCGACGGCAGTAATCATAGTAAAACATACTCTGTACCAATTGGTGAGGATCGTTTCTGGAATGATGGCGCTTGGTAAAATGGAAGGTATACACAACGGAATTCCGTTCTGAAAAGCAAACGGCGACCTTACGTCGGTAATTCGACCCTGCTGCGACAAGTTAGGGTCGCAATTGCAATGTCAAGGTCCGTTGGGGAGTGCTCCACTTGAGGGTCTGGGTTTGTGAGGCGGGCGATAATCCGCGAGAGTGGTGCGCGGGCGCAGGCCGGCGCAGATTAAAAATAACATTATATTTTTTTTATTTTTCGATCAGTCATAGTCAAGAAGTAACAAATCATTTAAAACAGATTTTCGAAATTTATAAATTTTTTTTTGCTACGTTGAGCAATTTGCTTTATCATCAACAGCCGATAAACATCCACTGCTGGACATAGGCCTCTCCAAAAGATCTCCACATACGGTCAGCATGGCCTCCGGTACCTCTCGTCACTAGGGGCTGTCGTATGTAGAAGTTCATATGGAGAGAATTGGGCCATTCCCACCACGCCGGCCCAATACGGGTTGGCGTGAGCCAGAGCCTTTGATGATAAGCAGGGTGCACCACGAGCAGGTGAAGTTGGTATGGGTCCCGTGAGTGGTTGTGCGGGAGCACTTACACCCTTCTTACTACTTACACCAGTCTGCTTATCGGTCATCAATGAGAGAGAGAGAGAAAGAAATATCCATAGAGTCATTGCGAGATCTCCAAAAGTATTACACGTAACCACTCAAACTTTTGGTAGAGATATTGCTTCTGCCGTTCAGAGGTCAGCTAAGAATGGATTTTACAAAAACAGGAAGGTCTTAAAGGGTTTTACGACCAGCAATACCTTAATACCTTTATCAGTATTGTTGTGGTGGTCGCTTTAAGACATGCATTAAGAGTAATCACCATTGCAACTTCACTTGTTATTATACAACACACTCTAAGCCGAAAGACGGTAAACAGTAACCAACACTTGGTCTTCAACAATAGAAACCCACAACCAGCGAATAATATATTCGGTATTTAAAATCCAAAACTCTAGTGTTTACATCATCATCATTAGGTGCCCCCCTCAAACTGATGTTTGGCGATCAGATTAAGAAAACCAATTCGATCCTCGGCTGTTATCTTTAACTGATGGTATTTAACCCGGTCCATTCCTTTATGTCGTCAAACCATTTCTTGCGCTGTCTACCAAGTGACCGTTCTCTAAAAATTTTGCCCTCCAGGATCAACCTTGGAAACTCATAAGGGGATCCTTTTAGTAACTGTTAAAGTATTTACGTAGATAATATTTAAGTTAAAGGTTAAGGCCGCCTCCCAATAAGTTAACCACAAAGTAACATTTTTACAGAACAAAGAGGTTAATAATTTACAAGTGGAGGCACCGCTGCTTAAAGGTCGACCTCATCGTACTGCTGCATACATTACTACTTACAGGCTCTGACTAAGTATAAGTATGAATACTTAAGATGACTTCTAAATATATATATATATCTGTTAACGTTAAATTCATCATAACCATCAGCCGATAGATGTTTCTTGATGGACTTAGGTCTCGTTACACTGCCTGCAATCCAGCGATTTTTCGCCACCTTCACCGGATCGTCCTTTTCGTAAAGGGCTTCCTACTGATCATCATCATCATCTCAACCAATGGCCGTCCGCTTCTGGACATAATCATCATCACTATTAGGTACCATCTTCAAACTAAAGTTTAGCGATCAGATTGAGATAACCATTTCGTTCCTCAGCTATTCTTTTTAACTGATGGTATTCAAACCCGGTTCACTTCTTTATGTCGTCATAAAGGACATAAAGGACATCTTATCCACAAAATACAGAGTTGTGCTGTTTCTTCAATCCAGTGGCTCCCGACTATTCAAACGACTTTAAAGGAATCGACTTCTACTACTAAATATTAAAAAATATGTTTTGTTTAAGTCCTTTTCATGTTTAAGTATGTACGTGCGCTTGATGATTAAGTTATACATCGTGACAAAGTTATGTTCAAGTTGTTAAAGGCGCGCGTACTCCTCGGAACTATTACAGGGACACATACGCAAAACTAAGCTCTCCATTCGTAATGGTCAACGGCCTGTACATATAAAAGCGGTTATTATTTTATTATTATGATAATTCTTAGCCGTGATACTTAATAGGTCCTCCGGAGAGCGACTCCACCATCCATCACCGTCATAAAAGATCATTTGTGCTCGCCGTCTCGCCCCGAGCGAGCCGCCGCCGGATCCCCGGACGTAACTAATATCCAACCGACAGCACCAACTGATTTATTGAATAAAAACCCTCTCCTTCATAAACTCACCGCAACGCTAATTTAATTAAAGAATGTGAATAATTTACTAAAAGTACTGATCTCTATGGTCTTTATTTACTTCACGAAACAAGGGAGAAATTCTGATGATGGTAAGCGATACGCCTGCCCATGTCAAGCTAATTAAGACGGAGTACGCATCACCACTCGCAATAAACAATCGCAAGAGATGCGCTGGACAGGTACCGGTGGAAGCAAATCCTTAGCTCCAGACAGCAGCAACTCTAGCACTGACCACGATCCTCAGACGTGAGGGACCGACCCTAGAGAAAGGTATGCAGCTCATTACTTTGGTATTTTCACTGGCTACAACTCCCTTCAAGCCGGAAATGAGTAATGTTAGCAGAGTATTGTTTGGCGGCAGAAATAAGAGCTGCGGTTGGTACCTCGACAGTCTCCGGCAATTCTTGCATATATATATGGATCACTTCCACATATATATATAGATATGAACACAGGAAGCGACGGAGGTGTGCCAGGATCGTAGCGAGTGAAGAGAGGCGGTCTCTGCCTACCCCACTGGGAACGAGGCGTGATGTATGTATTTCGGATAGGTTCCATCCGGTCATGTTCATGTATTAATTGCCTAAAAGATTAAGGTAGCACAGGTAGTCCTTTAATACCTTAATTATAACCATCCTTGTGTTGTTGTACAAAAAAAATTAATACATAGTTAAATAAATTTGGGTAAAGTTAAACATTTATTCTGGTAACATTTGACATAATTTTTTTATCAAAATGCCTTTCAAATGTCACTCAATAAAAGTCTCTTTGTGCGATTTAAAATGGCGAATCGCCACATTGACGAGCGTGAAATAAATCAACATCCCTTAAATGCACAGGGGGTGCGCATTTGGGGATGCTGACCATTATGTTGAGGCGCATAAAAACGAGGGCGAGCCCGCACGAAACGGATACAATAAATAAACGCCATAATTAACTCCATTCATATATCAGATTATCTGTCGCATTTTCGGAAACGGACGGAATATTCGGCGAGCGATCGCAATAACACGACAATGGGTTCGTGTGCGCGCGAATTCGATGCGTTTGACAGTTGGGCGAGGGCGGCCATTTTGTATTGTCGCCGTTACAAATGGCGAGGTTGCTAATTGAGGGCATTTACGACGGGATGCCGGTAACATCTGCGAGCTCGTATCGCACCTTAACAAATGAGCTCTCGATGTTTACAAATTAACTGAGGGGGAGGAAATATTAAGCTATTACTTAAATTAATTACTATAATTTTATTTTTAATTTTACTTTCAAACGTACCGACGAAGACGAACTTGCAGTGTATTATATATGTATAATAGAAAGTATAACAATAAATAAATTTGTCCATATGTAAGTTAACATTATTGATAATATATTTAATAAATACTTTTTGTATTCTCGTACAACACAAGCTATAGTCAATAGAGTTTTAAATTTTCATTTTGGTAAAATATTCATTAGTTATCTGAAATAATTCATGCAAGTCGTATTATATAAAATTAATTTCCTAACACACAGTGTTGTTCAAATAACAAGCAAAATGATTAGAAATGAAACTAGACATAAAAATATAAAACTTAAATTTTTGGTTTGTTTTGATCTCGTTCGGAAATTTAATATACCTGTGCCTCATGTCCTTACTGCCTTTACCTGTTTATCATTTAGGAAAAAAAAACAACGTTCGGCCACCGTAAATCGTCCAATCTGTCAACATCAATGACTCATTAAAATTCCCGCGCTAAAACAAACAATAGGAACCGCTTCCACAACAAATCCTCCGCTCGGCTGCTCTCCGTAACAATCATTTTTACCAATAACGTCCATTGTATTCAAATAGCGCAACACGTGATACGAATACAAGAAAAAAAGGTATTATCTCTCAAGTTTACAATGTACGTATCTTAGTTTGCACGTAAGATTCATTCAGCATTATTTAGAAAAAAATCCTAGTCATTTTATAGCGGGCGGCTAGAATCTCTACCTAGCTATACACAGGAACTCAGCCCCTTCTATACTGGATACGATGTCTCTATGGAGAATGAGATATGATATTATCTCTTTGGTTTAGCTGCTAGAGAGGATTGCATTCGCATTGTATATGGACATTCTTTTAATACATACTTTACAATGTACAGACAATTGGTTCTTCAGCAGCTATTCGACGTGGTTAAATAATAGATCAACAAATCCCTATTTCAGGTCATGAGTTCGTATTAGATTAGTAAAGGTTAGTAACAGTTTAGTCTAGTACTGTATTAGTAAAGTTAATTAAAACAAAATTTATATTAATACACCAATTAATATCTATTATGAATTTTCTAAAACTGTATTTAGTCATTGGACAATCAGATACGGTTTCCAAATGGTTCCAAACTTTACGAAGCACTAATCTGCTAACACTACTCTCTCTCTCCGTGGCATTTATTATTCCCATCTGATGGTGGGATCTGCCTTTCTGGTCTTTCTCTTCCACTTCGCTCTGTCGGACGCGTCCTCTTCGGTAACCTTGCAGAACTCTTCGGTAACCTTGCAGAACTAACTAATCTGCTAACACTACTATGTACCATTATGTGTAGCTGGAAAAAGCAGGTATAGAGAGATGCAAGGTTAAAAAGATGCTGTCTAAGCACCCTAATTAGATCGTTGTTGTATAAGATATATCTTCTATTAAGCATCACATTAAAGTGCTATTCATCTCTCCCATTTCATGCATCAAAACATAACTAAGACATTATTATCTGATGTAAGAAAAATGTATGGTATTAAAAGTTAACAATTTTACCGAAAAAAAATTATAAATTGATGGCGACCATGGTCAAAGAATCTGGAGCTATACGCAGTGTGGTCACCCTATGGATAAGAGATAATCACGGTACACGTGCGCGGAAGCTGCAGGCCGGTGAGGAGAGCGACGAGCGAGCGCGCAGGAAGCAGACCAATATATAAAGCCTAGACTTTATATTCCCACTTTGTCTAACACTAGGCTCCTTAAACTGAATCACAAAGCGTGCATTATAACGCAGGAGTCTCTGGTTCGATTCCGACGCTATGTGCCTGGGTATGGAGCAAGTGAGCTTTTTCGAATCAGTGTTGCTAGCTACCACACTGACATTGTAAATCTGCCGCCATACCAACATCCTTGTATTTCATCAAGATATTCAGAACTAGACTTTGCTGCACAAACAGCCATCTTTAGTTTTCTTTTCACTTAAATCATTGACGGCGCAGCAAAGTCCTTGAATGGCGGCCGCGTGAAACCACGATCTGATAATGGTCGCGGGAAGCCGCTGGATGTGGGCAGCTCACTACGCGCAATACTCACTTCGTTTATAGCTTAAGTCATCCGCCGTTTCATAAAAAACTTGCAACATATAAAAGTATTTTATTTATTCAACAAAGTGACAATACTTTCACCTGATAATAAGTGATACGCTTGTCCATAACAACGTGGCGCTGGTTAGGATGATAGATACAGCGCCGTTCAAACCGGAATACTGGAATGTTTACACTGCAATAGAACCTACCATCGGATAAATATGAAGTGTAAGTAATATTAACTTCATAGGAAGTACATTTACAAATAATTTATTTTATAAATAAAATTCTAGTGAAAGTAACCCTTAACGCGGCCGTAGCACGGCGACGGTGCGGTGAAAGTGAACTCTTAGGGAACGGATCGTCCCCAAGTTCGAATATCGGCCATAAATCCTTGCCGCGGGGATAATAACTGGCGTGTAACTATAAACGGGCTATTCCGGGCCCCCGGCCGCCACCCCCACACGCCGTCGCCCCCACCACCGCCCCCGGTGCAATTTACGACGTGTTTTGTAACAGAGCGTCGGCGCAGTCGTTTTCTCAACGGCGAAAAATGCGCGGGAAACGCGACGACCTCAACTAAGCTTTGTACTTTTAATGGCGGCGCTAAATCGTGTCGATGGTCGTCCGGCTCTATGGTTTCTCACTATTTACTTCTTTTTCCATTTGTGTTCTACACTGAAAATTGAACAGAGCACTAAGCGAAGCGCTTGCCTAGTAACACTGATGGTCTTGTTTCGACCCCGAGGGCAATGTTGCGATTTTTTTTATTAAGCGACGAGGCCAGGAAAACGTTTACCTGATGTTAGCTGATACGCCTGCTCACAACAACGTGGTACTAGTTAGCATATGGAATATAAATATATACAGCATCGCATTGTGGTCATCACCGGAGACTTAAAATGTTGAGTGTCGTTACCCCAGTAATTACACTAGCTACTGCGCGCTTCAAACCGGAACACGATGTTCCTATAGCACTGTTTGTCGGCTGCAATAGGCGCTGCGGTGGAACCAATTTAGATGAACTCTGGAAACGGAGACCTAGCTTTGATATGACGACATATTTTTGGATTGCATGTCTATATATAAAGAGTGCTGTGGGCGAACACCCTGAACTGTGTATACCACAGTCTTGCACGCCCGCATGGTCACCAAGCGAAATGTACTGCTAAAGGTCACAGAGTCAAGGTCATATCTACACCACGCGCTCAATGCGGGTTGATGAATGTCACGTATTTATAACAGCTATTGTCTTTGGAATGTGGTCGCTTTTCCCACGATGATATCGTTACTCGTGGTATCTGTGCAGATCCGGTTTGAACGGCGTTGTTACAGGTGAAATTACTGGGGTATCGAGAATCAATATTTTATATGTCAATGCGACGAGCACACGTGCTGTGTGCACCATCCTTACAGCGTTGTTATGGGTAGGCGTGTCACTTAATATCAGGTGAATGTTCAGCTCGTGCCATCTCTTCGTTTAATAAAAAAAAATGGTAGCTTAAGCTCGGTGGGGATCGAACTGGAGTCTTCACTTACAAAGTAAGCCATCGACACTTCCATTTGTTAAGTCAACTGTGTACTACTAGTTTTAGTTAATGTTACTGCTTTGAGGGGTGTAAGGGGTCCCGCACAACAACTCACGGAACCCAGGCCAACCCCACCAGCTCGTGGTGTCACCAACACGAGATAATGAAGTCCTGTGTCCAACAGTGGACGTTTATTGACTGATGTAGTAGTAGAAGTAGTAGTCACTGCTACTACTACATCACTCTGCTTTTAATACTGAACTTCCTCTCACTCGAAGGTTTATCCTTGTCCATCAACACGAGGAATCCCGGTTTCAGCGAGTCCTTTATCCGCAGTAAATGTGTTCACTTAATAGAAGTATCGCGTGCGGGCTCCGGTCGTTACCATTAGCCGGTGCTCGTGTTTACATATTTAACTGCACGGCAGTAAAGTTTATTTGAATAATAAATGTACACATTTACAGAAGCGTTCACTTAACGTGCTCACTGAGAGGTAGGTATACCATTTAGTAATGGATTAGGATTACTAGAATTAAGCAGCGTATGATACTATCACTAACCAGTAGTTGGTTTACTGCTTTTGATTTGAAAGGCGATGCAGTTAAAGAGGCTATGCCCTACATAGTAACCAGAGTCTACTCGTTATTTGCACCTGATGGTTGCGCTTTCAACATTTTGATGTGTAAACAACAGCTTCCATCAAGGTCTATTTAAGTGATCGTCTACTGAACGAATGAACTATAAAATATAACAATCGAAAGGGAAGGGATGTTTTTGTTGGATTCCTATTATTCCTCAAATATTCTCTGTGTGGTCCTGATATCGACGCATTACCATGAAGTACGGTCAGCGCCGCAGGACGCGTCGCTAATGGCGGGAAAACAAACGCACGGATAGAAAAAAAAATATATGTATGTCTCACCTTACGGATGGGCAGCGCGGCCCGGTGGGCGGGCGGGGCCGCCTTAAATCAATTATATTGTCACATTACCATTTACAATGACGTTAAACTACACAACCGCGCCAGCCTCGCGCAGCCGCGGCCGGATGTGAACCTTATGCGCCTGTGCACAGCGTCGACAATCGCGCCGCGGTACCACTCGTTAGCAGCACAAAAACACACACACTGTCAATCTCCCAGTGACAGAGTGACAGTCGCACAAACAGAACGAATGAGTTATTACTTCCGCAGTGCGCGTACAATTGATACGACAAAATATTAGAAAGGGGGGTGAGGGGAGGCATTCAGGTGGTTAAAGATACAGATCGACCTTCCTTCTTTATAAACAAAACTGAAACGAATGTTCACTATCCACCTCTTTTCCATTAAACTTTAATATTCCCTCTATGCCTTCTACTGGAATTATATTCATACTAGTCGTCCTCCGCCCGCGGTGCTGGTCGTAATATAGAATAAAACCGCGTACGGCGTTCTATTAAAACCGTTACTATGGCAACCATATAAGTAACACGAAATGAAAATGTTTATAAAAGTCAATCAGTTACATTCTAAATATAAATAGCCTTTCATCGTCATCATCAACGGATAGACGTCCAATGCTGCACATAGGCATCTCCCAAAGATGCCCACAGCGATCAGTCCCGCGCCGCTCCACATCCACATCCAGCAATTTCCCGCTACCTTACAATCAGCGTGGGCTCCGGTACCGCTGGTCAACAGAGTTGTCTTTTGTTAGGGTTGATTTGGGCTATTTCCCAACACTCTGGCCCAATGTGAGTTGGTGGGGGCCAAAGCCTCGTTTGTTAATTAGCAGGGTGCACCACGAGCAGGTGAACTTAATTTGGGTTCTATGAGTTGTTATGTAGGACCCTTTGTTTACTAACTTTCGCTGTTCTTTTAAGACGTAAAAGTGGCTCATATAGTTGTCAAGGGGATCAACTATTTCAACCTCAACCCCCAACATTTTACTGGTCATGGGACTCTCAAAGTACATCTGGATAACTGCATATTCTTTCTAGACCTTGTTCTTTCTTCTTCTTTACTTGGGACCGATCCTCCTGGTCACTCTTCTAAATCTATCTCTATTTTGTGTCGTAGCTTATGTCCATTTGTTATTCTTTAGATGTCTATTGATCATCGTCAACCAAGTAATTGGGGGTCTCCCGAGCCTCACTTTTTAGTTTCGAGATCCAGCGCTACCCTGACCATATGCGTTGTTGTTCATCGCATAACAATGCCGTACCTGCGCAGGCGCTTATCTACCATTTACCGCTTGAAACGGAACGCCGATCCAATCTAGTAGTCTACGGCAGCACCACTGGAGAAACCATGGAACACATATTCACTGGTGGTAGGTGTCTGTTTTTCTTATATTCCAGGCGACGAGACGAATTTTACGTTTACCTGATATTAAGTGATACGCCTGCCTATAACAACGTGGCCCTAGTTAAGATCTTATAAACATCACAGATTGTTCTCGTCTTCATAACGGAAGCTTAAACATCCTAACTAGAGCCATGTCATTACGGTTAGGTGTATCACTTACTATCAGGTGAACGTCAAATTCGTCTCATCGTTTTTAGAGAAATGTACCTAGATAGATAAAAATTTGATTTGATTTGACACGTTTAAGATTGTGTGTGTGTGTGTGTGTGTGCGTGCGTGTGTGCGTGTGTGTGTGTTTTTGTGCCAGCTTTCGCATTCAAGGCACGCGTTTGTTTGTTTGTTTTCGCGTCACAGTGACGTGTTTATGCTCACGCTAATGATCCCTGACAGGCGGGAGGCGGCATCAGCGTCACTTGAATAGCTCATTGCGTACCCCCACTCTCCCCCGCTTCACCCTGTTTAAGTGGAAGTATCTCGGGCTCGTTGAAATCGTTTGTTTATAGAATCCTTTAGTTATCCTCGCTTGCGGTTATGTTCGCGTGTTCCAACCAAACTATCCTGCTCCTGACATCCTCGTTATGAACTATCCTTACCCTCCACGGCACAAGCTGTCGCCCGCAAAGCATTCCGCGCATCATCTTAACTTAGTTAGTGACGGTTTAAGTTAAACAAGATTATATCATGAGAAGTAAAATCTTTTAAACTAATATATAATACATCGTTTTTGATTGATGGTAGGCGCCTGCTGCCTGAGCTCGTCTCAGCTAGGTACCCCTCCAGCCCCTATTGCAGCCCACAAACAGGAGTGTGCAGATATTTTTTTTATTCTTTTATCGTTCCCTGCATGTGGTGGGTCAGGGCCTTTATTTTTCTAATCATTTGCCATCCATTTCTATCTTACTACTTTTTAACTCATTTCAATCTTTCATTCTTTCTTATCTTTCGCTCTCTGCTCTTCTAGCACACTTCTTTTCTTCTGACGTTCTACATTCCATTTCCTTCTTTTATTGTTTTCCTGAGCGAAGACCGTCGTCTCATGCGTGTTTTTCTATATATATATATATATATCTTACTCTTATTTCTTTTACTGTATCATTTCTTTTTCTTACAATTTTCTCTTAATTACTTCAGCTATAGCTCCTTTACAGAATTCCAAGAACACTTGACGACTGTCGTCTTCACTCGTGAAACAGGCAATGACTTCCTCGTTTAGCTGCCTTCCTATCTTCATCTCGCTGTCTAAACGCTTGCTCCTGTATACGGGACAGAAGGCAACAATGTGCACTACGGTCTGGTCCACCGCAGGGTCCCAGAGGCACGAGGGATTCTCCTTGAGTTTAAACCTGTGCAGTACTCGGAGAATCCCCGTCAGTCATGATCACCTCCGGGTTCAACCCCCATAATACTTTCGCGGCTATGCACAGCTGACGATAGAGCCATCGTGCCTTCTTGCTCACGTTCTTCACGTGCGTGTTGAATGACAGCCTATCGTCGACTGTGAGGCCTAGTATCCGAACCTCACGAGTTCGCCAGAAGAGCTCTCCATCCATACTCAATATTGGGTTGTCGTACTTCCGCTTATTGGTTAGCACCATCACCTTAGTTTTGTGAGGTGCGAACTTAAGCTCGTTTCTGACTCCCCAATCGTAGGATTTCGGGTGCGTGTAGTCGTCCTTATCGGGCTTCCGCAACACTACGACCGCTGCCTCCTTCCAACTCCTGAGAAAGCAGGCGAGAGCGAGACACCGGTTGGAAAGCGCGAGAAACAGTTCAGCATCGACGGCGATGGCCGGTCAGCAGATATCAGCTGTGAGTCTATCAGCACCAGGAGCCTTTTTTGCAATGAAGGTCGACACGAACCATCGAGTTCCTGCATCGTAAAGGGGAGTTCACATCAGTCATCATGGTCCCCCTTCGTTGATTTCATCGGACTTAACTCTTACAGTACAGTGGCCTGCAGTGTGCTCCTGGTGGTGTTATATATATTATTACTACTACATACTCGCCGTTTTATTTACTATTCATCATCAGCATTAGCTGATAAACGTCCACTGTTGGACATAGGTCTCTCCCAAATATCCCTAAGTATGTAAGGGTTCATTTGGGACGATATGGCCTATTTCCCACCACGAAGGCCCAATGCAGCTTGGCGGGAGCCAGAGTCTAATTTGTTGATTAGCGGGGCGCACCTGAAGAAAGTAAGGATGGCATGAGTCCCGTGGGTTGTGCGGGACCCCACACACCCCTTGCTGACTTATCATTAACTATATACTTTTTCATTATAATAAATAATTAGCTAAAGCTTTCATACAACATATATTAAAACATATATATACAACGAAGCGACGAGACGAGCGGAACAATCACTCGATCTTAAGTGATTCCCCTGCCAATAACAACCTGCTATTACTTAGCGATATTATACATTGCGCCATATTCTGGTAGCCACCTTGATACAGAAAATTAAGTCTCATTAACCCCCGAATTGTACTAGCTACAGCGCCTTTCAAACCGGAACACAGTAATGTTTGCACACTATTGTTTGGCAACGGAAACAGGCCCCACGGTGGTACCTACCTCGACGTTTCTGTAGTTTATCTTGAGAATGGTTATCTTATTAGTCACCAAAAAATACGTGAAAATATCTTTGTCTACTCCAGTCTCTGGAACTAATGAAGCTTCCGGAATAATGAGTCAACTTATGTCTCAAAGGGATGAGCACAATGTGGTGTAGTATATATCATCCTAACTGTCGGGCAATTCGTAAAAAGGAAATGAAGCCACCGTTATCGTCATGGACAAAAAAAAACATGGTGTTGCATGAACATCCTACCACGCACTCCATTGCCATACGCCGTGTCATTTACCATCATTGGTTCGTCCGGTCCTGCTGCTCTCATCCCTTCATTGTATATAAAACATCCCTTTGAGTTAATAAAACATCTCTCTAATCTGATCCTCGTAATACGGCCCCCGTGAGTCATGCCCCCTCGCGATAACACTAAATACCCTCGCACCCTCAAATAACCCGGGAGCCGCATCTATTACCGAATTACTGCAGTAATTTGAATGAGACATTTATGTAACCTTCAATCCTGTACTACGTACACGCCGGATGTTAAACATGCCTCACACTTTACCGACTAAACCTAGTCTAACCTTTTAGTCTAATATTAACTAAGTCGGTAGTTATTACATATAATTCAAATTCAGTTATATAGCTGTTCCAGTTTTTTTTTTTGACATTTCTATTTCATCATCCACTGCTGGACATAGGCCTCCCCCAAAGTTCCCCACATCGATCGGTCCTGTACTATCCGCATTGCCATCCATCAGGAGCCGTTGTTTGTAGGGATTAATATGAGAGGACTTAGGCCATTTCCCACCACGCTGGCCTAATACGGGTTGGTGGAAGACTAGAGCCTCGTTTGTTGATTAGCAGGGTGCACCGCAAGCAGGTGAGATTGGCCTGGATCACGTGAGTTGTTGTAAACGAACCTTGACACATCTTTCTTCTATTTATAGCTGTCCAAAGAAGAGAGGAAGAGGAGGAAATATATTTAATTTAAACCAATACAAAGTTGAACTGACTGAAGAGTGCTGGTCGTCGGAACTAATCGCAGCTGGTATCATCAGGGAGTGGATCGGGATCGCGAGGTATCGCCCAACTGTTCCGCCTAGGAAGAAGCCGGGCGAAATATGGTGAAATAACTACCAGCCTCCGCTAGTCGGAGAGGGATCTTAAGAAGATGAATGCTTAGTTTAATATGTTTAGCAAACGTGATTTAAGTAACAGACTTGGTGGGGATATTGTTTCAAGTTGGTGTGTTACGAGCAACACCGGTAGACACTGACAGCGCCGATTCAGGCTAGACTGTTAGCCGCCGGCTGGACCCGCCCACGTGCTGCATTCCGACTACACGGCGGCGAATTACCCACTCCACTCTCCCTGCACGTAAAGCCTTCGCTACTTAAGTTAAATGAAACTACCAAAACCGCCAAACGGCAGTATACAAACATTACTGTGTTCCGGTTTGAAGAGTGACGTCGCTAGTGAAATTACTGCGGTAACGAGACTCAATATTATATGTCTAAGCAACGGGCGCAATGTGGTGCTGTATGGCATTCCAACTAGCGCCACGTTAGGTTACAACTACGCCAGGCGTATCACTTATTATCAGGTGAACATTCTGCTCGTCTCATAACTGTGTAAAATAAAAAAATAATAATTTCGGATAAATATATATATATTGTCGCTATGTTATATCACAACTATACTATCATTAGTTGTTATTACCGAAATTATTATTTATATATATATATATATATATATATATATATAAAATGGGAAGAATTAAAACCAATAGACAAAGGTAAGGGTAAACTAAGACATTGTTATGGGGCAAGGGGTCAAGATTGTTTGGTTTTTCGAACTCATCAATAGATATAGTAATAATATATATTATATTCTCGAAATAATATGCTAAATCGAATATACAAAAGTCAACATATATCTCTTTGAAAATGATGACAAAGGTTCATGTAATGAAGTAGATGATGAAACGATAGAAATGTTAAATTTTGTATTGAACATGACAACAAACCCCTTTGAAGACAATTTAAAATTAAACTTTCTCTACCCTCTTTATGAAGCCGTTAAACTTAACTACACAACTCCAGGGTTTATAAGAAGGAAAAAAAGTGAACGGCACCAAAAGTGGACAAATAGAGGCGAGATAAAGAGCCGTATTTCTCGTCGCCAACCATAAAACAATCCGATACAAATATCTGTGTATTATCAATCCCCCACACGTGGGCACATCGCGGCAATAAAATAAATCTCCTGCCCAACCGTAAACAACGAGAAAACATCTTCCTAACACTAAAACATTCTAATAAAATGATTTTATCTCTTATTAGGGTTAACACTTTTTATACCATTCTACCATTCTACCATTCCTACAATTCCGATTGGTAGTTATGGTAGAATTAAGAAAAATGTTTTTACACTTGTCTATCGCGTAGCTGTGTTACTGTGATGTGATAATCGACTGATAAAAATTCATAAAATTTACTGCTTACTCAAATCTTAATTAACTTAATTGACTAAGTGAAATTATTTAAGAGTAGTAGGTTTCTGTCGCCGGAGCCCGTCCAGATAAATATCACCACAGCGCCTATTTCTACTGCTAAACAGTACTATGTAAACATTACTGTGTTACGGTTTGAAGGGTGCTGTAGCTACTGTAATTAATGGGATCATGATAATCAACATCTTATGTCACAGGCAACGAGTGCGATGTGGTGCAGTGTTTGTAATGTTAACCCATTAACCGGGGAATTCCCTTTTTAATCTCGCGAGATATAACGGGCGCGCGCTATTCCACTAGGACGTGTCAGTACGTCACGCCCGGAGAGCGTACGGAACTACACGCCCCACCCGTTCCAGGATGCAACACATGTTTCAAGGACGTGTTTATATGTTCTACCCGTACTCGCTATTGTTTCCGTTTGACGTGTTTACACGTCCCGCTCGGTTAACAGATTAAGTAACGCCACGTTGTTATGGACAGGCGTATCACTCACTATCGGGTGTACGTCCCGTTCGTATCATCGCTTAATTGTATAAAAAAAGAGTGATCATTTTATAATGCCAATGAATAACGTTTATAAAGAATTATTTCAAAATTATTAAAAAAAAGGACTAATGAAATGTTGCCAACAACAAACTTAATAATGGTAAGGGTAGAATATTCATCGATATTTTAAGTATTCTTACCAAAAATATTATAATACTTAATGGTTCCAACAATTTTCTTAAAAATAATCACTCACGCAATTTACAGTGGCTTTAAAAATAAAACCCAGCGACCTGCCCGCGCCTGTAACCCAATCCAGGAGCAAGAGTGGAATCACATGCGTGATTAAATCATTTCGGCTGCACCGCCGGCGGTGGACCCCCTTAATGGGTCCCGTATCAGCTCAAACGGCCAATTCGGTGTGACCTCGCGCCTTGTTTGTTTTTTGGACGATTAACTGGCTCGCTCGAAAAAACTGACTCGCGGATAAACGATCTAACGTTTCATTAAAGTGAACGCCATTTTTGAACTGGATACTTAAAAAATTGCCAGCAAATATATTTATCTATTTTAAATTTTTTCATCACCATCATCAGCCGATAGACGTCCTTTACTGGTTAAAGTCTTCCCCCAAGGTCTCCACGTTGATCGGATTTTGAGTTGCGCCCGCGTACCGGTACACGTAGTGTTGGGAGGCCTCCCACAAGGTGGATCGAAGATCTGGTGCCAGTCGCAGGAAGCCACTGGATGCGAGCAACACGCGACTGATCGACATGATCACCATGTTCACAGTGAGAATACTTTAGCATATTAAAAATATGACAGTAATGAAATGGCGTTAGCTGAGCTCTATTGGCGTTTTCAATTAATTAACCTTTTTTACGCCTAACATAAATAATATTCGAACTGTTTTTCTGTTTATACTATTAAAATTAATATGAACCATATATATGAGAAAGCCTCGTGTCCCAGCAGTGGGAACGTTAAGTGAGCTGGTATATACATACAAAGTTCTTTTCTCAATAACTACGATATGACATATAGAGAGGTTGTGGGGGCCGAGGTGCGTCGAAGACGAGTTTTTAATCGTAAAATTGTCTATGGTGCGACCGCCGCCTCTGCCTCGCCCACCCCCACCCCCACACCCCCCAACGCATTGTCAATGGTCCGCTGTTGAAGTATTGTGTCAAAATGCGACAATTATTTATTACACAATCAAAAGCAACGTGAGCCGAGAACGATTTATATTCACCATTTTGATACTTTGGAGGATCCGTCTCCCGCGCCATCGGAATAGATCGTTGCAATGTCGTAACGATAAATATTTAAAATAAATCGTACGCGCTTAAAGTTTTTATTTGTAATGGGTTTTGTCTCGCCGTAAATTTCATTATCTATGGCCAATCCATAACGAAGAGCGGCGCACTCCTACGCACCGCCGTGTTGATTTGTGGCCGCCGATCACGAATCACTTTCTTCTTAACGTGCCTCTCCAACTAGTGAAGGTTGGCGATCAGCGTGCTACACTCCTTTCTGTCTCTGGTTCGGCGAAACAATTCGGATGGTCCAGATATGCCAGTCACTGAATTTATTGTGATCCCGAATGTAAGGGGTGCCAGATGTAAAGGGTCCCACACAATAATTCACTAGATCCAAGCTTGCTCATGGTGCACCATGCTAATCAACCAATGAGGCTCTGGCGGGAAACACGTATTGATCCAGCGTGGTGGGAAATGCCCCCGATCCTCCTATGTGGACCCCCACAAACGACAGTCCCTAGTACCCAGCGGTACCGGAGGCATACTGAATGTATGTGAAGATTTTAGGAGGAGGTCTATGGCCAGAAGTGAAGATGATGGTGATCACTAGTCACCATGAATTCACAAATATTTCTTAATTAATTCCTTAAGATTTCCTATCTGAAGAACATATGATTAAAACAATTGTTTTAAATGGTCCACATATGCGATTAGATTAGAGTCTATGGCCACTTTTTTTTCTTATCATCTCCGGCAAAGTGACGTATTTGAAAGAGGCCTATGTCTAGGCAGTGGACACCCGCGGGCTGATGATGATGATAATACATTTTTATTGATATCCGCTGGCCCACAGCCGTCGATTTTAGATCAATAACCAGGAATCACGGCGGAGAGTCGGTTCACTTTTAAAGTCGACCTTAATGTCCAATAATTGTCGGGGTGTGTGGGATGATAACATCCGAATCTGGTTCTATTTGTGGGCACGGAGTGTGGGCGTGGGTTTAACTTTTATACGCACAAGTATAATGCAACGGGTCAGATTATACAAAGCAAATATACAGATTATAGAAACGAAGCTGGAAGTGTCAATAGGTTTTGAGAAATTCTTTCTTGAATCAACAGCCCATTACTCGACAAATCTTACTGGTGGCACGATTTTACTGCCGGACACCGTAGGTACCACCGCACCTCCTATCATTATCATCATCATCAGCCGATAGACATCTACTATACGACATAGGCCTTCCCCAAAGATCGCTACGTATGGAGGTTCATATGAGGGGACATGGGCCATTTCCCACCAGGCTGAATCAGTGCGGATTGGAGGAAGCCAGAGCCTCGTTTGTTGATTAGCAGGGTGCACCAGTAGCAAGTGAGGTTAGCTTGGTTCTCGTGGGTTATTATGCGGAACACCTTACACTCCGCAACCCCTATTACAACCTACAAACATTACTTTGTTCAATAGAATCTTCTGGTTCCATCGAAACGTTTTCTTTTTTGTAACTGTTTCCGCTTCACCTCGTGTTTGCGACACAACGTTAGACTGTTGCGTTACACTTTCACTTAATATTAAGTGTTCGCTTGCCAATAACAACGAAGCACTATTAGCACGTTTACACAACACCACATCTGATGTATTTCGGCTTAATCTAGTAAATATTTGTAATGCAATATCTTCACCGCCTTCAATGTTCTTCATTTCGCAACACGGCTGTGAACTGGAAATGAGTTGTAAGTAAACCATAACTTAATAAAATAAAGTTTCTCCAACAATTTCATTGAATATGTTCTCTATTCGTAAGAATCGTCAGCCGATATACGCCCACTGCTGGACATAGGCCTCCCCCAAAGGCCCTCCCCATACAATCAGCATGGCCTCCGCTACCGCCGAACGCTAGAGACCGTCGTTTGTAGGGGTTCATATGGGGGGATTTGGGCCATTTCCCACCACGCTGGCCCAATGCAGGTTGGTGCCAGTATCTCTATTTCTTAACACCTGTATTTTTTGTTTAGTTTCAATACAAATAGAAGCACATACTTAAATTTTTCCCGTCCTAAGACAAGAAATCTTTCGTTAGAAGGATGATAGCTAAGTGCGATTCGGCAAACCAGCACGTGCGTCTACGAAACTTACTTTTGAATCTTATCAGCTGAATAACGCCCACAGCTGGGCATACACCTCCCTCAAGGATCTCCATGCCGATCCGTCCTGCTGTTCATATCCAGCGACTTCCCGCATTAAGAGCAATTGTGCTCTAGTCCATCACGCTTGTCGCATGCGAGTTGGTGGACAATCAGAGCTTCTTACATTATTCAGCGAGATGCATCACATGCAAAAGATAACTTAGATTCGGTATGATGTTGGACGGACCCCTTACACCCAGTTTTTGAACAGGCCGCAGTAGACGCGAGGTTTTCTTCACAGCTTTGATATGAGCTACATTTGACTACAAAGCAGTAAGGAGGCCGCGAATTTAGTTGTAACGACTTCGAACCGCGAATTTAGTATGTCCGTGTAATATATTCAATTCACATTCAATATTCTTCCTACCCGGGTGTAAGGGGTCCCGCACAACAACTCACGAGACCCAAGCCAGCATCACCTATTCGTGGTGTAGCCTGCTGATCAGCAACAAATGAGGCTTTAGCTCCCACCAACCTGCATTAGGCCATCGTGGTGAGAAATGGCCCAAACCCCCTATATAAACCCCTACAGATGACAAGCCTTAGGGGCCGGCGGTGCCGGGGGCCATACTAACTGGACTGCATGAGGAGGCCTTTTTCCAGCAGTGAACGTCTATCCGCCGCTGATGATAATTCTTCCTACTAAGTAGTAGTGCGCAAATACTTCTTTAACTTCAATGCTTCATTCTTATAAGTTAAGAACTTGATAACACCTTCTTAATAATATGTCAAAGCCCCAACCCATACAGCATCGGGAGCGAACCAGAGCCCTCCGCGTAGACAAATAGACACGGCCTTTGGAAGGTCTATAAGCAATGGTTCTGAAATCATCTCATATCTTAAGATGACCATTGCAATCTGGTGCTGCAGGACATCCCAAGCGTACCCTTATCATGAAATAGATCAAGGCTATATACATACTCCACTTTCTACCATATGTATGTGGAATGAATACCTGAAGAAACTTGTATCAGTAAAGAGAAGGTCGTGTAATGTAGACCCTTTATCTTATGATACCAAAATTAATCCATATATAACATCAGTTTCCTGGTTTTTTTTTTAATTTTATTTTACTGGACTAGCGAGACTTTCATCTGATGGTAAGTGATACGCCCCGCCCATAACAATGTGCCGCTAGTTAGAATGGTATACACAGCTTCACATTGCGCTCGTCACCAAGAGACATAAGATGTTAGGGATCATTACCCCAGTAATTTCACTAGCTACAGCACCATTCAAACCGGAATACAGTCTTATTTGCACATTACTGTTTGTCGGCTGCAATAGGCGCTGCGGTGGTACCAACCAAGACGGGCTATAGCAACAGAGATACTACAACCTATAGCTAATGATCCTTCAAACCGGATCACTGTAATATACTCACAGTACTGTGTGTCGGCTGCAATAGGCGCTGCGGTGTTACCTACCTAGACGGTCTGTAGCAACAGAGACTTGCTACTAATAAATGATGCGGGCAGCGCAGGACATTTCGAGGTGGATATCCTTAAAGGAGGACTGTGGTCAGCTGTGGGCGTTATTCGACTGATCATATAGTCTGCGGCCAACTCATACCCTGATCCTTTTCCAAATTGGTAGCACCCAACCTCGGTAATCGGAATCTAATCTCTTACTTTTCGCACAAACGTTGTCACAACCGATCCTTGTTTATGGATGAAGTGGAAACGAGACCTGTTCCACACTGTATATGGACGGTGGGATCTGAGACCAATTAAAAAACCACTCGATAACCTTCTTTAAAAGCACTAATCTTCAATCAACTTATGAATCACTTAAAAATAAAACTTAAATTTGTTTACTCTTAAAAAGGTGAGGGACAAAGTAATTTACAGATGCAGTCTAATGAGCTGCTTATAACCATGATGTGGAGTCAGCGGCCGTGCTTCCAGGGAAAATGTAGAAGTCTTTAAGAGTCTGAATAGGCTACTTCTGGACTGATGTTCGTGCCACTTCTTTTTTTTGTTCCGAGGGAGAAATCTTCTATAGATACCCTTCATGAGGGAAGTTAGGATTATATGAGATTCTTAGTCACTGAAACCCCTTCGGTGGTCTGCATCAGTGCATTCGGAGAGGTTCCGGGATCTCTTACAGAACCCACCAGTGGCCCTCTAATCTTTGTGTCATCACGAATCTGAAGAAGCATCAAACCCTCCTAGATACCATCGCTGAGCCATACATTGTCTCACGAACTAGTGCCATATCATATTGGGCAAACGCACATACCATCAGGTGAACTTCCAGCTCATCTTGTTGCCTCATCGAAAAAAAATACCAATAGTACGTTTTCCGAAGACAGTCTAGGTACCGCCCAGCCACGGTCTTTTTTAAGTTACTTTAGGTAAGCGACTAAATATCTAGTGCCTCAAGGACAATAGCAATATGGTGCAGGAGAGTACCATCTAGAAGGTCATCGACAGGAGACCAGCAGCACAAAGCTTGAAGATTATAATTATACGGGAGCATAACCGCAAACTGAACTGAACATGAAAAGTGACTCATCACACAAGCTGGGCTTTTAGTTGGCAACATTTTTTTGGCACAGGTAACCTGTCGCCGCAGATAATGCAGAAGGTCGGCAGGGGAACGGCCACCTTTTGTACGAGGGACCAGGAATTTGGGGCCTGTGCTGTGATAACAAAGGAATTCACATCCAACTTGAAGTTATAGAAAAAATTATAGATAGTACTGGGATATGTATACTTTACTTTGTTTCTTTATATATATATAAGAACTAAGATTTAACTTGTATTGCAAGTGATGTTAAGTAAAGAGCGGTGGATGAAGAGCTTTGTCCATTACACTGTCTCTTATGTAGATAACTTCAGGTTCAAATGACATGAGCACAACAACAACGCGGCGCTAGTTAAGATGATATACACTGCACCACATTGCGCTCGTCGCGTGAGACATGAGATATTGGGCCTCGTTACCCCAGTACGCTAGCTACAGCGTCCTTCAAACCGGTTAACAGTAGGTCTATGTTGCCGGAGATCGTCTAGATAGGTACTACAGCAGCGCCTATTTCTCCATCAAACTGTAGTATGCCAAACATTACTGTGTTCCGGTTCGAAAGGCGCTGTGTTCAGTGTCTCCAGAACGAAGACTTACCACCAGTAAACCTTTTGCTTTCTTTTTAGGTCCATCCATCTTATCTACTTGGATAACCAGAACATCAAAATACTAATTATTTACGTGTTTATTGTAAACACGCGGAGAGCGACGCCGTCTTCCGGTGCTGAATAATAAACCGGATATTTGTAAACGAAGGTTCCCATGGTAGTAATTTAGCTAACGGTATATCTTGATTCTGTTGTCGAACACGATAATGGATTGGTAAATTTATCAGCACCACATGATGTGTCAGATAAGAACAGCAACGGAGTGGACCGACTTGTCGCCTTCGTGATGCAGTTGTTAAACACTTGATTTATAACACGGAGGTCCCTCGTTCGATTCCAGAGCCACATGTTGTGAAGTCCCGGTGGTGGTCAGGGTTCTCCAACTCGTCTGACCAGCTATACTATCAGCGATAAATATGAAATGGCATCCTTTGTTAAATGTCGTTATTATATATATATATATATGTACTATATCAACATCAGCCGGCAGACGTCCACTGCTGGACATGCCCCGCCCCCCCAAACATCTCCACATCGATTGATCCTGAGCTGCCCGCATTCAATGGCTTCCCGCAACCTTCACCAGATCATCGGGCCAGCTGGTGGAGGGCCTGCTTGCTAACCCAACATCTTCCATTGTATTTCCAGCATATTGCTCTGACTGTCAACGCATGAAGTGCAGTGTTCAGCTCCATGCACATCCCTATAGTGAATATCGTTTGTAGCTGTCTAGTACCTCGTTGGAGACAATATGCCTCAGTATCAATGTTCAAATTTGTATCAAATCATCACCAACCGTTCACCGTTACCCCAGTAATCTCACTAGCTACAGCGCCTTCCAAACCGGAACTCGGTAATGTGTGCACAGTATTGTTTGTCAGCTGTAATAGGAGCTCCAGTGGTATCAAGACGGTCTCCGGCAACAGTCTACCACCAGTTAAATATTAATCAGATTAACATTTTCCAGCAACTCTTAAATATTACGATATATTTCTGACTTCACTTTATCATCATCATCAGGTGATAGGGGTTCATTGCTGGATATAGGCCTCCCCCAAAGATCTCCATATACAGTCAGCATGGTCTCCGGTACCGTTGGGTGCTAGAGACTGTCGTATGTAGAGGTTCATATGAGGATTTTGGGCTATTTCCCACCACGCTGTCCCAATGTGAATTGACGGGAACCAGAGCCTCGTTTGTTGATCAGCAGGCTGCACCACGAGCGGGTGAGGTTGGCTCAGGTCCCGTGAGATTTGCGGGAACCCTTACACTGTCAATATGATGTATCGCTTGGATCATTGCTAATTATAACACATCTAAATAAATAAAACTTGAATATCTATAAACGACAAACACACTGTATTGAGAACAGAATAAACAATAAATACAGATTAAATATGAATGAGATAACGCGAGAGGAGATTTATCAGCAGCCGCACCGCGTGCCTCCACGACCGAAAAGGAAAAACAAACAACATGTAGAGGCGGAGATGATAAGAGAAGTGTACGAGTGCTCATAGATCAGGCGGGCGGCACGTGATGCAGCATTCATATATAACCTAGGCACAGCTAGACACGTTGGTACAGAACTAAACCAGTTCCGGGCAATCGCTGCCGCTTGCGTATTGCGAATAATCGGGGCTTCTGATCTTCCAATCACCTGCACATATAGCCAACGTACAGATCTTTAATATACGAGTATATATATAAAGATTGAAGCCCGTAGTAGCAGGCACCCCACCAGGTGGTTCGACCGGTGAACGTTGCGGGAAGCAGCTGGATGCGGACAGCGCAGGATCGATCGGTGTGGAGATCTTTGGGGGAGACCTAGATCCAGCAGAGGAGGTCTGCCGGCTGATAATGATGATGATAAAGAGAGAGATCTTGAGAGACGTGAAGATCTTTTCCGGGAGGCCTAGGTCCAGCAGTGGATTTCAATCTACCGACGATGATATAGACACTCCTGCAGTCATATTGCCCTTCATTGTATCGCCGCCGTCAACAACAATAAGTGTTGGTGTCCAAGCTCTCGAGCAGAAAGACTAAACTCCCAGATAAAAGAAGTACGGTAGCGAGATCTGGTCACTGACGCATAACAAAACAAGAACGGCTTCAGGTTGCCGAGAGTAAAGTCATGCACTGGATCTTAGATCCGCGATCAAGAGAGAAGATGGTAGTTGACGAGGCTGACACAATTATACGTTAAAATCGAGAGGCCAGTTGGCGAGCCGAACATCATGGGACTTGTCCCTTGACAAGGCCCACAGTCTTACCCGGATGGACCATTTGCTGAGGAAGAGAGATTGTAGCGTCACGATCGTAGTATGTATAGACACTGGCTGTTCCCCGCTCTGCCGCTCTGCTGGTCGTAAACTCCCGCAATCTCCGTTGGGGAGGAAAGTGTGTAAAATCCATTCTTAGCTGACCTCTAAAAAGCAGAAGCAATACCTTTACCAAATTTTGAGTGTTCCCTTCTAATAATTTTGGAAATCTCGTGATGAGTCAGTTTATCTCTAGACATCTATATGCATATGGAATGTACTTATGGGATGAAATTAGTGGACGGCGCTAATTCCTGTGACACAGGTCCAATTCCTAGTTCAGGAACCAGGACTTTCTTGTTCTTATCTCTACTTCAGATGTAAGGATTGTTGAGATCAGATGGTAAAGTTAGCAGCGGTCTTCTGAAATGTGTCAGTGTGCACATTACACCGTATCAGCGTGACGGAGGCTGTAGCTTTGTGTGCACATCCACGTCTGGACCACACGGCTCCTCCACCGCCGCTTGCCTCCTTAGGCAGAGGAACCTGGCGTCGCGACCGACAAGGGCCGTCGGTCCAGCGCCCCCCTAGAAAAGGGTTTCTGGGGCGTATCTGGCGACGCGTCGCCGCTTAGTGATAGGGATTTTGTCAATTGGGAGGGATGCTTCACATCCATCCCCGAGGCGGGCCCGTTCGATCCGGGCACCGAACGGGGGTTGCGGAAGAACTGTTTAAAGCGTTATCCCGCGACCCTCGCGCGTTCCTTGCGGATGTGATGGAATACCGTGTGAAGCTTTTTAATCGGTTGGAGTCCGACACTACCCCACTACCGGCCCAGTATTGGTACAGGGTGTGCGTTCCGTTAGCATTTTGTTACACACGTTGATAAAAAAAAAAAAAAAAAAACACGGCTCCTCTTATACGCACCTACCCTCCTTTCTATAGATTTCATCCATTATTATATGATCTGTGACTTGACCGTTGACCATGATCTCTATCGTTGAAGACCTGGAAACTCGCACTTACATTATTGAAATTTGACCAATGGATTCTTATAAGATCGCTAAGTAACTTGACGAGTACTAAGTACATTAATACCTATACTTAACTATTCGCTGTTTGATACTTATTAAACATCTAAATACCAGACGGTGAAAATATGGAGATGATGATGATGAAAATATGTTTTTTGTCAATAATTGCAGTGAGTTTTCTATTCGATATCGCATGACACACGCATGCGTCGAAACCGCGATGCACCCGATGGATTTGAGATGCCGCCTGGGTAGCTTAGGTATGAGGTTCGAATCCGTAATAATTGATTAAATTATCAAATATACGTAGATTAAGCTATAGCTAGGCATAAAGATAACATGGTGATACTATTAAGTTATAGTAGCTTGATTTGTATGAATCTTTACATCCTACATATAATTGCTTTGTAATCTTTTTTTTCTACGAAACTTTAATCAGGCTGTAGGAGTGAACTGACCTTTGTCTAACAAATTATAAAACTTTCATAAAACGTCTAATCGAGCTTTGTAACATGGAGGGAAAAATGGTTATATAAGTGGTGGATTTCGGATGCTGATAAAGTCGAAGACGGTCTTCATTGAATCGATGATTCACTATATTATTTTGATTATATAAGATGACCACTCTACGTAGATGACTTCTGCTGCGATAGTGAAGTGTTCAGTACAAAACCCACCACCAGTGACATATTAAAGCACGTCTGCTCTGTTCTTTGTTTAATCTATGGCAAGCAAGGACCAACGGTCCTTATCGACGCACAAAATAAATATTTAACTGATCTCCGTCTCTCCGCGCTCTGGACTTAAATAACACAACATTGTAGGAAAATTATGAAATGTACTTTGTAAATGATATCCTCATCATCAACAAATATAACGCCAATGGCCCAATGATTGCAGCGCAATGCACCAGGTTTGAATTGACTTTACGTACCAACGGAGTTGGATGTGTTAACTGTGGACTTACAAATAATACTGTTGAAGGTTTAACGGGTGTATCTGCATGTCTACAGCACGGCTACCTAACGGCCGAAGACCGAGAGCATTCCAGGTCTAGCTAACACCTACTTGTGCTTGATGATATATGAAGCTTTTTTAGTTTACTAGCTTTGAGACTACTAGCGTGTCGTGGTACTGCTGGATCATGGTTTATGTGAACTCTGTAATTTGGCAATGAACCCTGGTGCGCGGGTGCCCTGCTCGAGCCGCAGCTTACCTTTGCACTCGTTGGCGTCGCGGGCGGTGGCGCGTCCCCACGGCCGGTCGAAGTGGAACGGCTTGCAGCGCTCGCAGTCGCGGCCCGCTGTGTTGTGCCGGCACTCGCACGCCAGCTGCTGCACTCCCGACCCCGACCCCGAGCTCTCCTCCGCCTTCATGGGCACGCACCTCGATGCGTGCCCGTTGCACTTGCAGCGCCCGCCCACTGCGAAGTCCGAGACCGCGTAGTGCTGCGTCCCGGGCGCCGCTTGCTTCTTGCCGTCCACCTCGTCGCCTTCGTTAACCATGTGCAGACGGTTGAACACGACCCTTACATCAGTTGCCGTCACCCAGTCTTGAAGTACAGGCGAGATGTCAAAGTTCGCCGCGCTCGGACGCCCTTCCAGCGTGCTGAAGGCCAGTCTGGCTCCTCCCGAACCCTCGCCCGTTAGTCTGTGGGAATCAGAACACCTTGCCTCCTGCTCGTTCGCGGCTGTGACCGTCGCCTTGTTGGGCCTACCGTACACGCGCCGACACTGGCTGGAGTAAAACTGGAAGGGTTGCCAGGTGACGCCGTAGTCGGCGCTCTTGTAAATGGCAACGGAGTCCGGGCGAGCAGCTCTCGGGCAGAACTGCAGACTGACGTACGTCAACTCATACTTCTTGCCGAGAGACAGAGTTAAAGAGACGTTGTCGGGTGGCGAGTCGTAGGAGGTGGGCGGCAGGGACGCGGACCGCCAACAGGTGACATCGTGCGGGTTGTTCAGGTCGGTGAGGTGGGTCGGCGGATGCCGGCGGTCGGACCTGGCGGCATCGCATACGCGGCACGCGCTCTCGGCGGCCTGTTCCCCGGGCGGATCGCAGAGGCTCTCAGGGCCGCGTCTTCCGCAGGTGGAGGAGGCGACGACGGGGGCCCCGAAGGCGGCATTCACAAAGTCCGGGATGCAGCGCCGCGGGCGCTCGTCTTCGTAGCAGGGGTCGGGCGGGGAGGCCGCGATGGCCAGGGCCGCGGTGGCCAGCAGGGCCACGGCGCGGACGGGCATGCTCACTCACTGTCACACACTCGCGGAGCCGATGGCCGGCTACTGTGGCGGCGCGCGCGTGCTCTCCGCTCGGACGCCGCCGGCGGACTGGCGCGCGGCGTCGCGGGGCGGGAGCTTGCCGGCTCGGCGGAGCTTACGCCGCGCGCGCCGCCACCAGCCCGCCGGTACTAGCCCGCCGCCACCAGCCCGCCGGCACCAGCCCGCCGCCGCAGTAAGTCTTTTTTGTATGGTCCACAGAAAAACGAGATCCCGATATGACCAATATTCACAATAACAAATTATGTAATGTTTAAAACAGATGGGAAAAAAAAATTACATTTTTATTTTCATATCCGTTCACTTTAGAATAACATTTACAATGTATTAAATAGTTACAGTTTCATGAAGTTTCACAATAATTCTAAATGATTTTTGAAATCATTTTGAGAGAAGAGAAACATAAATGAAAATTTTATCGGAAATGCAATATGTCCCCTTTCGAGACGTCGGAAATCATCTGTTGAAACGTATAAACTTATTATATGATGATATTTACCGATACACGATGAAAATAAACGCGGCGCCGGAAGTAACACGTCATTTAATTCTGGGCATCGTCCTAAATCTTTAGCTAAATATAAATCCGATGAAGTGAGTTAGTTAACTCTTTTTCAACATCATTTAATCTTTCTTTTATTGACTACAAAACGTTGAAATGATCAAAAAAACTGACGATTTATCAAAAAACCTTTAGTCTTTTGAACATTCGGAAAATTCTATTAAATAGCAAAGAGTTTTTAGAATACTACTGCATCATAGTTTTTAAGGTGAGGTCATTATACTATAGAAGAATAATTTACAGAATTCACGTTAGTAGACCTTCTAGATAATTACCAAACTGTACTGCGTTAAAAATATCTTCTGCTTTGAGTATCACTCACCATTGAATAAGGATACTATTCATCCCATCGCTTCGTTATATACACAAATTGAATCCGGAGCGCTATCCGGTAATATCGTACGGGAAGTGTAATACGGGTATTAAAGAACTTATCATTCGAGACGGAAAACTATCAAAGTTCACAATCGTTGAACTCTTATTAAACGCGACTGGACCGCGTGATACAGTTAGTGCTTCCGTTGGACATTTGAACCTAGATTTGATTCTAGACGATGTCAAAATTGTGTACAGATGTTTTAAAATGCTTGATAGGTAACCGGTGTAAATACATTTATTGAGGTTTAGGAATCTTTATTTCTCACAAGAATATATACAATTCACTTATGCGAGAAAACAGTAAGCAATAGATTAAGCTAAAATTACGAGCGTACAAAGAAAGACATACAGTGGTTCCATAAACTTAATGCATAGAACAGCTGCTACTACAGTCGGCCAAAGGAAGGTAGTCTGCAGTTCGCGGCAGTGGTCGGTGGTCGGTGCGGTAGAATTTTACAACTAGCAGAGATCGGAGGGCAGTCGCTAAAATTTCTTCTAAGTCGGTTACACAGAGTGAGCGAAACTGGAATAGTCATGCGCAATGTGTTGTTATATTAAATAAATCTTTTGTGGTGAATTTAAGACATGTTTACTAGTAGTTTTTTGAAAACTCGATATGATTTAGCATTTTTTATATTATCGGGTAGACTGTTGTATAATTTGGCTCCTTCGTATAGTACACTTTTTTCCCCATAGTTAGTTCGCGGAGGCCGTAGATATAAATTATTCATTCGATTGGAAGTCTTTCTACAAGGAAAATGAGTCACATTTTTAGGAGGGGTTATTTTTGTATGTATTTCTTGATTTAGTATTTTATGCACTAACATGCAAGTGCGGAAGTAGTATATTTGAGAAATGTTCATAATCTTAGTATTTTTATATATCTTTTCGGTAGATGTTAAATAATCGTAGTGGAAAAGAACCTTTATTAAATTGTTTTGACATACATTAAGACTATTTAAATTACTTTTTGCTGCGATGCCCCAAATTTCTATCAAATATTCTATGTGGGGTTTTGCTAAACAGTTATATATTGTATATTTCACTTTACTCGAATACATTTATTACATTTAATTTTTAAAAAACTTTTATACAGTGTATACACACCGCGAACTTAATGCCTAATAATCATTTGGCTACTGTAGAAACGAATAATGGTAAAATGAAGGCCCGAGAATCTAGGACAAGGAAGGATCGGAAGACAAAATAAAATAAGTTATTACATAAATATTCCAACCGGTGGAAGTCCAGTAATATATTCCATAAAACACGATTTTGTGCTATTCGAATCCAGTGGTTCCTGTGAAATGAATAAACTTGAATAACAATATCTAATCGACGTATACTTATATATCAATGACAATTGGTAACTTAAAATTGACCATTAACCATATCAGCGTATTGATGTCTACAGCTCGCATATCCCCAAAGAGAAAGTGTACTTCGTACTCACCATATCTGACACGAAGAGCTGGTAAAGATCATAAGGAAAATTGCTGTCTTGAAAATATCCAATTCATAGTCGCTTTATAAGACACTGGTAACTTTTACGATTGAAGCAAATATAAAGCATGTTACAAAAATTTTAAATATTTAAACAATCACCAATAAATCTCAATTAAAGCTTGTTCAAGTTGCACATTAAAAGGCTGTGGATGCTTAGACCTCGGCACAAGATGAAGTAATGAATTAAACGAAGCCCGCAAACAAGCGTGCGCGCAGGCGCAGCGGACATCAGCTTTCGCTCGCATTCGTGTAAATCAAACTGTTAAGACGATTTATTCAAACAATTACTTCGCATAATTAATTATAAAATATATTCACGACGTTTCCCCCTTTTAAAGGATTAAGGGCATGGAGCAATAGTAACATAAATAAGGATATAGAGTTACAAAATGTGAAGAGACTAATGGTATTTTACTTTTGACAAAGTGCCGTAGGGAACAGAGAAGGTACACATCAACTAGTACAGACTTAGTCGGAGATATTATCAATGATTTAACTATTGAAAACTGCTATATTTTCTTTTTTTAAAGTCATAGTTAAATCTTAACAAAAATTTATAAATGTTATGAAATTTTTTAAAATCCAAAGAAACGTAAAAACTGATGGTAGAATAGCGCGACCGGAGTGCCTCTAAGTAATTAATATAGTACCTCCTATTTTTCCCGCCAAAGAGTAAAATTAAAATGTTATTATATTCTAAATTGAAGAGCGCTGTAGCTAATAAAATAACTGGACTAATAAGAATATCTTATCTCTCAAAACGAGCACAGCGAGGAGTTTGTTATCCTTACTAACGCCACATAAATAAAAAAGGTTTAACTGTACATACTGGTGGTAGGTCTCTGTCGAAGACCGTCTAGATAGGTATCATCACAACGCATATTGCAGCTGACAAACGGTAGTGTGAAAATATTACTGTGTTCCGGTTTGAAGGATGTTGTAGCAAGTGTAATTGCTGGAGTACGAGACAATATCTAATGTCTTAAGTGACGAGCGGTAGTGCTGTCTACCATCCTAACTAGAGTCACGTTACGATCATGTGAACTTCCCGTTCGTCTCATTGCTTAAAGAAATAAAAATGAAACATAATTATAGTATATGATGATGAGTTATTAACTTAATGAAATGCCACACCGATCGAGCATAATAAAATTAATGTATTACAAATAACATCATCCGTATCTATTTTACGACGGCCTCCGTAAACGCGCAATGCGTTAATTGGACCGTTCGGCATTTAATTCCGTGAAATGGCAACACTGCGATAAGCGCGTCGACCGCGTCGTCCGCGTCGATTTATCGATTTCCCGCGCATATCGCTGCGCGCGCACGTTGCCGCGAAAACGTTCGCGCGCGACCGCGCATCGCCGGAGAACTGTCCATTGATTCGTTTAATGTATTTACGCAGCAATAATCATGCTAAAATTAAATAAACAATTAATCTTTTTTTTATTACACAAGCGACGAGATCGGCGGGACGTTTACCCGATGATAAACGATACGCCCGCCCATAACTTAGCGGTAGTTAGTACATATAGACTGCGCCACATTGCACTCGTAGCCTGAGACATAAGATGTGGAGTCTCGTTACTCCAGTAACTTCAATAACTATAAAACCCTTCAAAACCGTACACAGTACTGTTTGGCGGCTGCAATAGGCCCTGCGGCGGTATCTATCATTTATATTTTACTTTTGATAATTTATTTCTGAACATTTTCTTATGAGAATGAATAGGGTTACCATAACATCAGATTCTTTGGTGTATTTTAACTTAAGTTATAGAAGATAGAATTATCTATAACATGGAAACTCTAGCAAGAGCTTAGTTAAAATGTACCTCATGGTACTGAAAAAAAATTGTTTAAAAATTATATATTAATCTATATATAAGTTCTAGTAAAAATAAAACAAATTTTTTCGGTTACATAAAGGGGGTTCCGTCCAACATCTTATGGAGCCCAAGTTAACCTCATCTGCACGCGGTGCACCCTGATGAATAACAGATGAGACTCTAACCACCCATCAACCTGCATTGGGCCAGCGGGGTGGGCTAAGGCCCAATTTTTCTCAATGAACTCTTCGATGTGGAGATCTTCGAGGCCTATATCCAACAGTGGACGTCTATAGACTGATGATAATTATAAAACCTATATATCAATTATGTGATGGAATTCTTCTTCATCATCATATTGGAGGGATTTGAAGCTATTTCTGACCACGCCAGCTCAATGCGGGTTGGTGGGAGCCAGAGCCTCTTTTGTTGATTAGCAGACTACACCACGTGCAGGTGAGGTTGGCTTGGATCCCATTAGTTGTTGTGTGGGACCTCTTACACCCCATAATAGAATTCTTATTCCAACTATAATTTTTTATGGCAACACAATCGTTTGGCTCTTTGTATGAGGACTATTAATATCGGTGATCATGAATTTACCCATATATTTATAATCTTAATTTCTTGAAGAGGCGCAGGTGTGATCCTCATAACACTCCATTCGATGAAGGGGAACATCGTGAGGAACATGTTCTAAGATACCATATCCCAGTAGTGGTAATGTTAAGAGGTCAGTTTATTATTAATTAGCTGAACATTAGAAATGTGGGAATCAATGAAGGTTTTACTGTTGATCGATTTAATTTTAACTGCAGTTAGACGGTGCAGTAATATTATCATTGGAGTACATTCTGTCGTAAATATTGCTTGATCGTTATTTACGACTTATAAAGTTATGATAAGTTATGATTACTGGATGCGTGTGACATTTATTAGTCAATCAAATCAATTGGTAACGACGTCTGTGCAAAATGTCGGCAGCGTTACCATAGTAACAAACGTTATATATATGCTTTGCGTATTAATATTGAATTACACTTTATTGAACCAACGTTATTCTTTTATTATCTGTGGACATTATGTAAATAAGCGTTACCAATATTACCAATAACTTTATCTTGGTGGTAGCTGCCTGTTGCCGGAGACTGCCTAGGTACCACCGCAGCTCCTACTGCAGCCGACAAGCAGTACTATGCAAACGTTACTGTGTTCCGGTTTGAAGGGCGTTGTAACTAGTGCAATGTGATACTGTGTACAACATGCTAACTAGCGCCACGCTGTTATAAGCGCATCTGATAACACCGAGGTCCAGGTCCACAACATGCTCCGTAACCAAGTGTTGGTGACTTATTAGTAGTGTAGTTTAGAACCTTGGCTAGTCACCACTATCATATTATCAAGCAGCAGCTTGTTTAGGCTGTCAGCACATATTAGCCGAAATTTTCTGCGCGAGCGCACTTCTCCAGTCTTAGAGTCATTGTCTCTTACCACCATGTGAAATTGTGGTGGAATATTACCTCACTTTTAAGATAAATGCTCTCCATGCATTCAAATGGATGTGAACATCACCACGACAAGTCACAGCACGCAATGCAATCTTCTGAAAGCAAAAAGCTAGGGCACCTTGTGAAACTTCTTGCTCACGCTATACCAGTGTATAGTTTGAGCAAAAAGTGGGAGCAGTCTCCGAGCTTGCTCTTCAAGCTTAGCAACTTAGCGATTGTTTAATTGACTTAATTACTTAATCTCTTCCGAAGTCTTCAGTTAAATAGATTTTTATTTTAAACAAAGTAGACGTAAGTATATATACAATACAATGAATCATACTTTTTTTTTGGATTCGGGAGGAAATCTTCGAAAGATACCCTGCTTCTGGAGAGAAGACAGGGTTATATGAGATTCTTTCTCAATAAAAGCCTCTCTGGTGGTCTGCGTTAGTACATTCGGAGAGGCTCCGGGATCTCTTATAGAACGCACCGGTGCACCTCTACACTTTGTGTTACACGTGTCTGTGGAGGGGCCAAACCCTCCTAGGCACCATCGCCAAGTCATACGGTGTCCCACGCAAGGTTGAGCAAAAGGGCCCCCGCCCTCAAGTCCCGCGAAACTTCTACACCCCTTTAGTCGCCTTATAAGCCAGACAGGGCTTGCTTTAGTCTTATCCTCACTAGCCCGAGACTACAACGTATCCTACTGGAATTTTGAAAATCAAAAGGAAGCAATGTCGTTAACCTTAAAAGAATGATTTTCTTCTACATTTCTTTCTTTCTTTTCTCGAGTTCATCTCGATCGTAATTGTTACTCGACGTACCGGTGCTGGTCATCACTGATTAACTCATTCCACTAGGAGCCTTCATTCCTCTTTAACCACTACCTTTGTCCCACCTTCGTGTATTTATTTATTCTACGAAGCAACGAGACTAGCGGGATGATCACCTGATGGTAAGTGACACGCCAGGACGTAATAACGTGGCGCTACTTAAGAAGTTATACACAGTACCACATTGCGCTGGTTGCCTTGAGACATAAGATGTCAAGTCTCGATACTCCAATAATTACACTAGCTACATCGCCTTTCAAACCGGAACACAGTAATGTCCACACAGTACTGTATGTCGGCTGCAATAGGCGCTGCGGTGGTACCTACCTAGACGGGCTGTAGCAACAGAGACCTACCAGCAGTAAATGGACGTCTGCTGCCGTTCTGATCTTGGCTTTCTTTCTTTGCCTGCACTCATTTTTACGTAACATTCAATGACTGTGACCGATGGCATGGAAGTTTCCTCGCCAACAGTGGCTCCTATACGATTATTAGGACATAGCAGACCTCATCTAATGTGTCCGTTGGACCAGGGTTCCGTTTGATGGAAGCTGCTTAACTTCATACTACACAGATTACTATCGGTTCGCCCTCAGCCTGGAAACGAAATTGTTCTATTCATACTCCTGAATTATCAGTACAGATAATTGGTGTTTTTTATGAGAAAATATCAATATATTAAGTTCAAAGAAAGCGGATTGCTTCAGGAATAAAACATTAATTAAGTATGCGGTTATATTAATTATTGTTTTTAGGCAGTTATACATTTTAATGGCGGTACAATAAGACAGGGTAATAAAGTCTAAGATTGTAAGTTACTTGCTTCTTTGTATATAACAATAAGGGGTAAATAATAATAAAATTCGTTGACAGCAGTCGAGAGCCGACTGTCTTTTTGAAAAGCTTCACTGACCGGTTGTCTACTTCTATGTCTTCACACAACTTTTATTTTAATATCTGGAATCTCATTCACAATCTGCACTGTGTACTGAATACGTCAGCTAGCGCGTCTAGACTCGAGCGGCGTCACCGCGAGGAATCTGGTGATGTAATCTAATTACAAACAATTGCGAGTGGACGGCGGCGGCGGGCGGCGGGCGGCGGGCGGCGGGCGGCGGGACAAGGGTGAGCGTTATTACCGCAGGGGTAGAGTACGTTATCCGGCGTGCAGCCAGGTGAAGTGGAGACAGTCAGCGCTGCGAACTGCTGTATGTCGGAAAAATTTAATTAAAAATGTGACTGGTGTTCATAAAAGCGCAGCGACAGGCGCACAGACAACGGCGCTTGTTTGCACCTGAATGAGAGGGAAAAAAAAGCAGTCGCCTAGGGTCTGGAGAACCGGCGGGCTGCGACGGCTGAGTGGCGCGCTCCGCTCGCGAGGCCGGGCCGGGAGAGGGTGCGGGCGCGCAGATAACCGTAATAGGGGACGCTTTGTTCGGAACCACTTAATTACCCGTCGGTTACGAGTTCCGGTATTGTGAGTGAATTACTATTTTTTCGGTACGGATTCGATTTTGATAAATTGAAAGCCCTGCTCATTAGAATATAGGGGTAGGACCACCATTTAAAATGTTACCACACTCGTGGAAAAAAAGCGTCTCTTTAATACAATTATGTTCCGCGAAAAAAGAAACTGAAACTGGAACCTAACCTCGTCCTCGGCGACGAATAAACTAAAAACATAATCGAATCAAAAACTGATAAAGACTTTTTCTGCAGTCGCTATCAAGGTTCATGTATTGTATATGTTCCATCCAAAATCTAAAAGGCTTTCATTAATTTTCAAGAACTATTTTAATCCATCCACTAATACTACTATATTTCTTTTATTCAATGAAACGATGAGATGAGCAGAGTGATCACCTGAGGGCAAATGATGAGGGTCTAGTTAGGTTGATATAAACTGCACCACATGGCGCTCGTCGCTTTAGCATAAGATGATTCTCTACCCCAATAATTACACTAAATACAGCGCCGTTCAAACCGGAACACAGTAATGTTTGTATACTACTAGTTCAATAGGCGCTGCGGTGGCCTGCACGGTCTCCGACAACAGAGGCCTGGTATCAGCGATCCAATCACTATGTAAATAAATGATTAAATAAATAAATCGAATAATCAAAGTAAACTTGGCAAATAAACGCAATATTAAATGAAGCGAATACAAAACTGGGACGTTTATTCCAGTCTACCGCACGATGACGCCGAAACAAACAACCACTGACAGCGAAAATGGCGCCAATTGTTGTTTTTTGTTTCAAACGATAACAGACAAGAGCGTACTGCCAATGCGTCCTCAGCGCATGACCTTGTCATTTATTATATTTGATGTAATATGCAAAATGCACACTTTACTATATGTCACTATAGCTGGTGCATGTCATCATGATCGTCTACGATTATACTTGCATATTTGTTATGGAAATTTCTTTCACCTACTTCCGTCTTCCATTTGCAGGGTAAACGCTTTGGTGAAGATACAGCCAGTCTACCCGAGACAGTAAAAATTAAATTGGTTAGAAGTAAGTTTATTAAATTATTGCTTTAAAATATGTAAGATAGTAATCAATGGAAATAGGGATAAGTAAGTTACTTTATGCATATGTACATAGTAATACTCTGTGTATCCTTGTGAATATTAGATAGCACAAGTACAGACATAATGTAAAAAAAAAGAATCCAAATAATGTTAAAAAAATGTAAATACCCAATAGTAGTGAAAATGCAAATAATAGGACAAAGTACAGCGCTGAATAATAATATCAGGGAAAATGGGAAATAAATAAAAAAAAAAATCGGTTAAATCTAAATTAATACAGTGTATAATACATATAGACTACGTAATTAATTCAGATTGATTTAACTATTCATTATCCGAAATTTCGAGTGTATTGCGGTAGCTCTCATCCGGGGACTGAAGTAACAGTTGTCTTGGCGTCATCACGAAGTACCAGCAGTTTTTTTTTTGGTATTGATTGATTTCACTTGATACACGTCACGTAAAGGTGGACTTAATGCTATTGGCATTATCTCCCAGTCCACCGTGGATGGTGCGGAGATATGAGGTAGATGCGTGACAGGTAATATACTCTCACTGTCACATCTGAGCAGAATGTCCTCACTATTAAAATTATTGCCAAAGTTAGTTTTGTTGATACAAACAATTACGTAATTAAGTAAATACCACCATTAGTTACATATGCTAGAGATTTTATTTCGGTGCTATCAAAAATTCTTCGTATAATATAATATAATATAATATGAAAAGGCAAGGCACAGATAATTAAAACCGTCATCCTTTCTGAATGTTAAACGTGAGATCAGAGTTGCAGTGATGTCGGACAACGTTCGCCGCTACCTCAGCGAACGAACTCCGACATTGCTCGTAATTAGCCGTACCGGCCCCTGTCCGCGCAACCCCCGGGGTTAAACGGACCCCTGGCTTGGGAGCGAAGACTATTAAGGTGAGCCTGTCGCTTTTCCGACAGAAAAGGGATCGTTATGATGTTATTTGTCATAATTTTGACTTCCGAGTAAACTGCCAACCCCTCCGTTGTGTATTAGAAAAATGAGAACGATATTTTGTATAATTTAATCTCCCTCATTGTACACAGAAATAAAATTAATTAGCTTTACTTAGTCCTACAGAGAAATGAGAAATAGTGATTTTAGTCTCAATTAAGTAGTTATTTCCACCAACCAGCACTGGGCCAGCGTGGTGGGAAATGGCCCAAATCCCCTCAAACGACGGCTTCTAGTGCCCAGCGCCTTTGCGAGCAGCGCAGGACCGATCCATGTCGAGATGTTTGGGGGAAGCCCATGTCCAGCAGTGGACGTCTATCGGCGGATGATGATATACTTATTACCTATTTATGCTTCGTGTCTAGGTTTATTTTTATTGTGTTATTGTTCTCGTTTTGAAATACTAATTTCCCTAATGAAGGCACTGCGTGTGACGTGATCGCGTTCGGTGTCAACAACAACTTATTACTATTGCAGGCGAGCTCGACGTTCGCAGCATCCCGCCGCATTGTCTCCCGAAGCATTTGCGTAATGGGCTCCATTAGGGCTATTAGCGCGTGCCTCGCGAGCCGCCGCCGCCTTTTGCAAGCCTTTGCCTCATGCAGCCAGCAGGAATTGCATTACAACTTACACAGACAAGATTTTAGTTAGAATTTAATAAACTCATCTGCTCTACATCTACTCGGTCTTTGTTGACATTCTGTCGTGAATAAAAACACTCATCAACTTGGAGGAGAGATACTGATACGCTGTACTCTTACAGAGTAAAATTCTAATATTTCAGCTATTTAAATCAGTACTATCGTAGACACTTTACCAAGTATTCCTGACCGTGTTAACTCTTCACTAAAATCTGATGATACTCAAGACCTGCTCACACAGCGCTCTTGTTACATTCAACAGAGAGTCCAAACGAGCAGAATGTTGATAAGTGATCAGCTCATATGTGGTAATGACACGTTTGTTACTATGGTTACGCTGCACATCTTCGTGCTCTTCACCTTGATACAGAAAATGATAAATCATAAAGACTACATCTTATGTGCAGGCATTTCCTTTAACAGTTAACTTGACTGTTGAGCTGCATATGCAATGCATGAGTTGTTAGAGCAACAAAGAACTACCATCAGTAAAGCTACTCTTACTGAAGAAGAACTTTCACTATTTATATATTTAGTGGTGGTATATCTGTTGCCGGACACTGTCTAGGTGGGTACCACCGCAGCGCCTATTTCTGCCGCTAAACAGTAAAGTGCAAAAAGTGCATGCTCTATTCCGGTTTAAAGGGTGGTGCACTTAGTGAAGTTACTGGGGTAACGACACTTCAGATCTTGGCTCAAGGAGAAGTGCGCAATGTCTATCATTCTAACTAACACCACATTGTTATAGACACGGAGTTACTATCTGATAAACATCTTGCTCGTCTCGTCACTTTGAAGAATAAAAAACAAAATCATCAAGATGTCCACAGCTGGACGTAGACCTCCCCCAAAGATCTTCACGATAAAATACACCAACCATCAAATACGAAAATTAAAAAAAATGTAAGGTTACATAACTGAGCGATGTTTCTTCTTCTAGTATATATATCACTCGGTACTCTAGAGAACGGAGATTTTTTTAGCGTTTAAAAAAAACATAGCAAACTATGCTCACTTGTGCGAACAATACACGGTGAAGAATGAGCGTGGAAAAGTTTCCTCAGCGCGACCTACATACGTCGCCGGCAGGCCCCGAGCCCGCCCCGAGCCCGCTCCGAGCCGGACAATGCGGGGGCGCAAACTTATTTAAATAACAGAACACTCGGCTGCTCGTGATGCACTTCCATTGCGAAATAACTTAACTACCTACCTACATGAAATGCTTATTTTCCGGTTGTCTGTTCCCACCACTGAATCCAAATTAGCCAAAAGATTTCTTTACATCAATCACTACATCACCACCATCAGCCGGTAGACGTCCGCTGCTGATGTTAAGGCGGGTATATTAAAGATGTAAAAATCCAGTCTGGAATGAACTTCTTAAACTTAACTAGGAGGGGTACTGAAAACGTCACTGACTCCACATTTACACACTCGAACCATACACATGATATAGATATATATATACAGGATACAGATACTCGCATACCATATGCACACTCAAACACTCCCCTATACAGAATTCGAGAACCTTACCTAGTTTATGTAATATAGCAAAAATTGAACTGGTTTCCCAAGAGACAGCTGCTACTTCTAATTTGAGAACCTCGGGCACCGTAATTACCTTTGTACACATCATTTTTTCAATTAAGATTTACTAAACACTTCACCTGATACAGTTTACGTTGTGTTACAGAGGACAGTTTATTTGTTTTATGACACGATTTAAACAAACATATTTATTTACAATAGTTCTCTATTAGATAATGAACAAGACAATCTTAAAGAATTTTTTGTATTAAAACTATAAACACAAGTAAATACACACAAAGGTGAACTAAAATATGATCTATGTACAGGCAGTAGCTAACCGACTAGGTGCGACAAAAACTAAATAAACTAATCCTATATAAAAACAAAATGCGTCAGCAGAAATGAACAGGAGGCACAGCAATAGTTTCCTGACTTCTAGAAATCAAATTTTACTTTATACTTTTGACTAGACCCAGCTGGGAATGAACCCTGTCCACGTATGCAGGCGTCGGAACAATTGAAAAAGTTATACAAAGAAGCTACTGAGCCCATTAAAGGACTACATAGCCTTCACGTATGCTCCTTAGCTCGTACAACCAACGGATACAGACAAGTTGAGACGCGATTGATGGCTGTCAGAGATAGCCTCTGTGGGCAATGACATATTGCAGCAAAAACAGCACACCTCATCACCACCAGTGAGTTTGTATGGTTAAACACAGCAGTAGGTACCTGGAAAACTATAGAGAAGCTTATACTGAAGATAACATGATTTTAGAGTAATCTTCATTGATTATAAAATCGCTAGAGCCAGATGTCAAAAACTTTACGTCTCGACAGTTCTTTGATTAAAAAAAAATAACTAGATTATAAAAAGATGTCGTGTAATAAAACAAAGAATTATTTCGTATATTGAATATTTGGGGTAAGGGGTCAGGACAAGCCAACCTCACCTGCTCGTGGTACACCCTGCTAATCAACAAACTACGCTCAGGCTTCCGCCAATCCACATTGGGCCAACGTGGTGGGAAATGGCCCAAATCCCCCCACATGAACCTCTACACACGACAGCTTCTCTCCCCCTCTCTAACTGTATGTGGTGATCATTGGGGGAGACCTATGTCCACCAGTGGACGTCTAATGTTTGTTGATGATTTAATATTTTATTACTTCGACGCTTCGGAAACTTTGCAGCAGCTACGGTTGTCCTGGCGGATGTCCAGAGTGCCTTCAGCTTTTAATTTATCGTTTTCAGTCCGATATCCGCGCTATGAGCTCACCGCGTCTTGAAGGCTTATAGCCGTGAGCTTGGCGTTTGATGTCATTACAATAATGATGGGCTCACAAGTGGTTGTCTACTCCCAATGCGCTTGAGACAGCTTTATGTAAACTCGGGCCGAGGCATTGCTAGGAAAGGCGAAGGAATGCTCGACATACGGCCTCATCTCACCCGACGCTATATTTTACGGCTTCGGTGATTTTTTTTATGAATATTTAGTTAGTCGCCACCGTACTGACTCACAGGAATCTAGTTTTACCGCCGTTTCGAACACGGGACTTCCGTTTCGTGTACTTGTAGAGATGCCACGGCTTCTGCGCCGCACGAACACTTTAAAGACTATGTCTCATCGATATGCACTGGTGGTAGGTCCCTGCTGCCGAAGACCGTCTACGTAGGTACCATCGCAGCGACTATTGCAGCCGACAAACAGTACTGTGCAAATATTACTGTGTTCCGGTTTGTAGGGCGTTGTAGCTGCTGTAATTCCTGGAGTAACAGTCTCAATGCAACGAGCGCAATGTAGTGCAATGTATAAAAACGTAACTAGCGCCGTCGTCGTTATGAACAAGCGTATCACTTATCATCAGGTAAACGTTCCTGTCGTCATTTCGCCGAATAAAAAATAGATGTATGTGAAAACCTAATAATTACATTGGATGGAAGTAGCATTTATACCATCAAGCAGACGACAGACAGCAGACGGTGCCGTGCATCATGGGGTCCACTCTGCTTATGACAACACCGAATGGAAGCTGCTTATCAGTAGTACAAATGCGTAATTGAAAAGGCACTAAATGTAACATAATTTTTCCAAACACTATTAAAATAATTTATTAATTTTTAATTAAGTATTACACAAACTGCATATTGATAATCCAGCGCATGTCTGCCCATCCAGCTGTGGACTCCTGTCGGCTGATGGTCGATTATTTGATAAATCTGTATTTAGTTAATGTTTAATTTCCTGTCGTGTTTATGGACTTTAATGGCGCTGAATCTTTTAAATTGTCAATTATGAAGCACAGAGTTACTGATGACAGCATCCAAATTTAATATTAACACATACACCCCAAGTATAATTATTCTAATAAAAAAGTACCCCCGCCACCACGTCGGGAAAGGAAGTTTTAGGTACACAGATAAGATACGCGCAGATTGATTCTCAACTTGTGCAACATTTATAGCAGACGTCGAACGCAGCCTGCAGCCCCGCGCGCCAACCCAGCGTTCGTCGCGCGACGGGCTAATTGCAGTCGCACTTCACCACTCCATCGGCAAAAAGTGCTCTCATCGGCTACCCAGTGTGCGTGGGCGCGCAAGGCCCACCTATGGGAGCCGGACGGTGGAGGAAAAAACCCGCACGTTACCCTATTAGTCGACAATTACATGCCGACGCCTGGACGGGTCCACCAAGGCAGCCGCCTAGATCCTTTTTTGTCCACACTCGGTGGACCTCAACGATGCCCGCTTTAGTTTAAGATTGTATTGGCTATGAGAATGAATTCATCAGGAAACCACTCATGGTGATATTTTTTTTCTATTTATCATAAACATCGAGGTGAAACTAACGCTGCAAGAAGTTAATGTCCTGATTTTCCAGACATTGTAACGTAAAGTATCTGAACTGACCATGTCAATTGCAGACTTCCTAAACTAGATACAATACTCTCACAGTGTTGTTCGGAACGGAGGAACCACTCCCATCACGCTGAGGACGACCGCCTTAAGGGTTTTAATGGGTATAAAGCTCCACACAACCCTGACTTTTCCCCCGAAGGCAGGTTGTATTTTAATTTCCGTAATTTCTCTCTCGTCACTAGAAACAAAAGTTACAGTAGGTAGGGTCAGAGTCGATAGAGGAACCGACCCGTGTGAAGATCCTCGATGCAGGGCTAAGCTTTCCATAAGTGGTACGACGTTTACAGAATTCTTTCGGGTAAGATAACGCACGTAGAAAAGAAATAGAAAAATTTTAATCTGTATTTAAACGTTGTGCTATATACTAAAGCACTTGCCGCCGTTTCTGGACAGAGAGCATGCGATGTGACGGCATGCTGGTGTAAAGGGTGCAAAAAGCTGCTCCCCTGATACGGAATACAACTCCATCGGCGCGGCGGCCGGCTGCGGCGGGCTTTTTGTCAGGTATGCAAGCTCATATCTTTGTCAGCTGGTATCTGTATCAAAGGGGCGCGGAATGTCGCCTATCGCGGAACACCCTTCTGTCAATTCCTTAACGTGTATCCTCAACTCATTGTATATTATCATACTTTGAAGAGCTTCCTGAAATTCTTTTGCTGTCCATTTTAATACTTTCCTCCATCAAAACGTACTTACGTATAAGATTATAAATTTTACGAGCTTAAATAAATAAGAATCAAAATCAAATTCAAAATCTTGTGATAGGTATCTGTTGCTGCAGACCGGCTAGGTAGCACCTAGGTACCACCGCAGAACCTATCGCAGCCGCGAAACAGTAGTGTGCAAACATTTACTGTGTTTCGGTTTGAAGGACGCTGTGGCTAGTGTAATCACTCGGTAAACAAAACTTGATATCTTGTAGATTGTTATTTTAAATAAATCATGCACACCAATGACCAATAGGTTGACCATAATGAAGTTGTGTGTTGTTGAAAAATTCAAAAATATACATAGTGGGCTTAATTATATGTTGGCTCCTAACAATAACGAACGAACAACCCCAACCGCCTCCCCCAATTCTCACCAGTGCACTAACCAGAGCGCCCCGAGCGCGGCGCACCGTAATTACGAAGGTATCCACGAACCGCCGGCCTGGTGCACTCGGCGGGCAGTGAACAGCGGCGACGCGATGCGACGCGACGACTGCGACTGCGACACGATAACCACGCCGACACGACCAACGAAATGTCTACCAAAGCCTGCATTACTTAGTACTTAGTAAACCCCGGCGCACTCGGTTGGCGTGGTGCAGTATGCAGGGCGAACACTCGTCATTGTCACCTAAAACCATTGAGGTCAAATGTTAACCTATTGTAGATAAAAAAATCTGTATAGAGAAAATGAACACCGGAAATGTTATCATCATACAAATATATTTGGATATAAGTAATGATGATTTCGAAGTGGACGGGAAATTGCCGAATTTGTGTAATCGTATCTTAATGCGTTTTAACGGAAACCAAGTAGCTTTTTTATTAAAAAAATAAACGTTTATGCAACTCAATATTACTGTTCTATGTTATCCTTAGTTGATAATAATGTCACTAATTATCGAAAGGTAATTAGATGGATGTGGATCTTTGCTGGAGAAGCGGTGCGCAGAAGCTTTGTTAAACGTTTATTATAAGTAGAAAAATATTATAAATCTTACAAAGTATAAACACAATACAGCAAAAACATGAAATAGTATGTTATAAAACTGTACTGCTGTAAGTAAGTATAAACTAATATGGTCGGTTTGGTTGAGAATGAGTCAAAAATTGAGACAATGGTTACGGAGCTCAGTATGGTGTATTTATCGGTACAAAAAACCTTTCATTGACAAAAAAATCGCAGTACCAATGACGAATCGGTAACACAACGCAACGTTGCCTCACAATATGGGAGCTTCTTGTCACACTTGTACAGTGTTACAGGTGGCCTGAGTGAACGTGGTGCAACTGCCCCGGAGCCTGCCGTTTTCGTAACTTAAGCAATTGTATCAAAAATATAAGACGACGTTGCGCAAAATAACAAGTTGCGTAATTTCCGACGCACGCGGCCGTCGCTAAATGAGAACAATTTTGGCAACCGAGTAAAAGTATAATTGGCTATTAGCGTTAGCCGCGCCCCGCGCACCGCGCCGACGGCCCAGAGGTGCGGGCCGCGGGGCGGGGCGGGGGCAGCACACGGGCAAAAACAACGCAACAGACAAAAACAAAAATTTTATAAATTGGGCAGAATGAAATTGCGTCCTTTGTCTTTTTTTTTTAACAATGCGACAAAACGCGCGGTACTTTCACCCGATGGTAAGCGATACGCCCGCTCATAACCACGCGGCATTAGTTAGGACGGTATTCGCAGCATCATATGGCGTACGTCGCCTTGAGACATGAGATGTCTCGTTGCTCCAGCAATTTCATTAGCTACAACTTCCTTCAATCCGGAACACAGTACAGTTTGTCGACTGCAACAGACGCTGCGGTGGCACCCACCCAAGCGATCTCCGGTAATAGGGATGTACCACCATGAACTTCATAAATTGGGCAAAATGACTTATGACAATTTAATTGGCTTACGCGCAACTATTTTAATCCAAAATATAATACAACACTTGAGTTTTGTAATCTGTTCGTTTTAATTCCCGTGTTTGTGTATTAATACGAGATTTAATGTTTTTTTCCTATTTATATCACTCGATTTGCTATTCAAGGCAATAGTTATCGCATACCGTTCATTGGCTGACGCCGAACTATTTTTGCGACGGGCAACATTGACAGTATCGAAAATAGCCGGCCGGCTGCGTGCATTGTTTTGAAACGCTGTAAAAGTTAAAACTTAACTTTGAGAGTTACTTTATTTATTTATTTAATATCTTCATTAAAGTTATAAACAAAATTATAAAAATATAAATTGAGACTTACAGAACAGACGTGCTAACCCTAAGGAGAGTTACAGTAAAGAATCATTGCAATCTTTGGAATTACGTACTTTTATTTTAAGGAGGTTTTAATTCTCTTTCCGATGAACATATTCATAAAAATATTACTTGACTATATTATTGTTTCATAATCTGTAACACAACATTAGATCCTTACATATGAAATCAGGATTTTGTCAGATGTCGTCTGATTGATTGTCATCTCGTAAAGAAAATCTTTTTCCGTACTCTGCACTAATTTCACATGTAAGTACCTAATAGTAATCACGAGACACATTAGTGCCGTACAACTGAAGAGCTAATTTTACTATACATTTTTTCAATCATATTTTACGATAATTATCACATTATATATCTCGCACAATAACTGACGGGATCCATGCCAACCTGACCTGTTCGTGGTTCACCCTGCTGATCAATAAACGAGGCTCTGGCTCACACTACCCCCATTTGAGCCAGCGTGGTGGGAAATGGCTCTATTCCCGCTATATGAATCCCTACCCGATTGAGGTGAGAATCTTTGAGAGAGGTTTATGTCCAGCAGTGGACATCTATGGGTTGATAATGATAATGATGATACTAAAACTGAACTAATAATTATAAACATAAGAAATGAATGTCGACTGATATCTTTATATATCATGAAATTAAATTTAATACAGATATAAAGTATAATAATACACGGCGTATAAATATTAGCCGTCAAAAGAAAAAAAACGCTTACTTTTTATTTCTGCTCGTGATTGGCGCAAAATGTGAAGGAAAGAAGGGATTAAACGCGGCATGCGCTCGCGCAGGCCGTCCGATCGGTTTTATCGTTTTGTCACATCGCAGTTCGCACGTCGCAAGTTGTTAATGCTATTTGTGTGGACGTGGTCCAAATAGCCGGGCGCGGATTGTCACAAACCGCCGCGTGCACTCCGAGCACATAATCACATCGGTCACCACCATTCACGTGAAAACCTTACTGTTTGTTCTCTTTAAAAATGTTATGATCATCATCTTTTCATTGGCCGTGTTGTAAGATTTAGTTTCGGTATGCGTTTTACGACTTGCTACCTGCTTGTCGTCAACCCTCCTTGTCAATGCTGCTATTGATGGAACCACCAACTTAGGTTAAGAAGTGTGGGACAGGAAAAATGCAATATACGACCTTTACCGCATAATCCCCTTTAACGAAACCCACGGGTACAAAAATATTGAAACTGTCCTGCTGTTCCGATGCCACGCGGCGTAATTCTTGACAAATTAGACAATTCTTTTCTAGAACAATCCGGACTTGGACTTCAGACTATTGCCTTGTCCGTAAAAGAAAATATTGCAGATTTTAATATCATTTAACAAGGAAAGATAAAATATATGATTAAAAACATAAAAGTGATTACAGCTCGGTGTTGGCGTCGAATTTGTAATTATGATAATTACGATGTTCTGTTTACAGATTTCACCGAGTCCGTCGCGTTATTATTACCAGAATATTTACGACGTCGTAAATGTCTACAAACCTCTAGTTTCGGGGTGCTCCATGTTTGTTTTTAAATATCCCGTTCATACTCCACGGGGCCACGGATTTGTGTAAACATTTTGGATGAAATACCATAGACCAGTATTTACATTCTAATTACTTAAAAGATATCTAAAAGAAAAGAAAATATTGATGATAAGGTCTCCGTTACCGTAACACGTAGACAGCTTCGGAAGGTATAACTGCAGTGACTATTTCTGCTGACAAAAACAGTAGTTTGCAAACGTTCCTATTCTTCGGTTTGAAAGGCTTTGCAGCTAATAAGATTCCTTGCAACCATTTGGTTATAACAAAACCAGACAAATAAGCATCTTGTTTCGCGAAGGGATCAGCTCAATGTGATGCAGTGTTTATCATCACAACCAGCATCACATTATTACAGACATTCCTATTGCTTACGACCAGGTCCTACTCGTGGAATAAAAAAAATCAAATTGTAGTAGATGAATGCTCGATTATCACATCTTAAAGCATTCATTATCCAAAGACTTCAAACTTAACCCAAAGAGAATAGATTTGCGCGGCCATTATTGCATGCTTAGCGGCCTCATCCATCACCACATCGGAACGGCTATTCGTTTTATTTTGGACGCGACATCTTCCGGATGCCGACGTCGACACTCAGTTTATTATCTGTAATCGGCGACTTTAAAAAATATCAATTTCAAATTACTTATCGGGAATATTTAGGAGAATAGTGAATTATTCTAGACTAGCTTGTTTACTATCAAAAATTATATCGCTTTTTGATCTGTAATGAACTAAGCTTACTGGGAATAGATAATCTTATTTTCCCAAATGTAAAGGCGGAAGTCTTATGTCCACACAGCCAAGTTTTTCATTGAATCGTTTTTAACGCAAAGGAAATGTTAATTTATGATAACAGTTTTATTTGAGAGTGGTGAAGCTGCTAGCAATCAAGCGATGATTTAAAATTATAATAATTGATTAAAACTCTACGTCTGTTACGTTTAAAAATGAGCGGCGTTTAGTTTACGAGATGATAAAGTTTACGACGCAACACTTGTTTGTTCGTCAGTCCGCTCGGGGGGGACTCTTATCTCGCTGGAGGCTGTAAATTTTATAGACCTTAAAAACAAACTGGAAATGACGCTTAAATAAACGTGCAACGGAATTCTGAAATGAGTTTCTTTGAGATGTTCAAATTGAAAAATTAACCCAAGAGAGCGGCTTTTTTATTACAACGTGGAGACGCGGCGCACAGGTCATTCACGTGCTCCTCTATCCTTTTGTTAGAACGAATTCCCGCACTGAGTTCTTTCGTTGCGTAGGCAACGCGGGGGTTATCCCGGATTCTTACAGGCTAAAACCTCATGGTGTCCTTAATCGACAAAACCTATTGTACCATTCAAAACGGCTTTCAAAACAAAGGTAGCTAATAATTACAAATAATTATCATCAAAAAGGTGTAATAATAATCAATAGGGTTCCGCCCAACATCTTACGCATCCCAAGTCAACCTCACTTGCACACGGTGCACCCTGCTGAATAACAGACGGAGCTCTAACCTCCCACCAACCCGCGCTACGCTAGCGTGGTGGGTTACGACACAATTCTCCTCAATGGACTAAAACGATGTTAAGATCTTTGGGGAAGGCCTATGTCCAGCAATGGACGTCTGTCGGCTGATGATGAATTATCAAGTAACGATAAAACATATTATTTTGTATGCAATAGACCGTTAACCTCAACTTTACATGGTATTGAGCGGCGATGTGGATGTGGATAGTAAAGCTTGCTCTCATGATTGAATCCCCTCATTTAGGATTTCTAATGCTACCAGCAGACACAAATGCGAGCGTCAAACCTTTAACACCTGTCGTCTCGGGTCGGAGGCTAGAAACAACGTGCGGCAATAGAATGAAAACATGAAACACCACCGTTGCGATGTGCAATAATGATCATGAAGAAGTCATCCACCCCCCGGCCTGACCCCCAATGTATTCAAAACATTTAATTAACAGGGCGCGCGGGTCAGAACGCGAGGGGTGTCGCTCCCGCGTGCCGTGCACGCACTCGATGATGCAATTGGATTCTTTAACGCTTCCAATGGAATTTAATAAAGGGTTGCAATTTACTATTGTTACAAATAAACTACGGTACAAAGTATTAACTACGGCTTGACGTACTTCTTCTCAATCGCTCATACGCTGGTGGCTGTCAGCGAGCAGTTCTAGTGACCGGATCCACTAAGCACTTTATTTGGCGCTTATTTTTTTTGTGATTAAGCGACGGCAATAGCGACACGTTCACCTGATAGTAAGTGACATGCCCACCCATAAAAACGTGACGCTAGTTAAGATGGTATGCATTAAACCAGGTTGCGCTTATCCCTTAATACATAAGATGTTGAGTCTCGTTAGTCCAATAATTACACCAGCTACTGTTACCGTTTGGCGGTAGAAATAGGTGCTGCAGTGATTCCTACCTAGACTATCTCCGGCAACAGAGACCTACCACCAGTAAAGTATACATACATATAATATATATATATATATATAGCCTGCGAGTTTCTCACGCCCATTCCTCTCATGTTCGAAGCATTTCTTTAATTTCCCATGTAAATGAGAGAAAAACACGATTATAAAGTTAACAAAATTAAAGCTTCTGAAGCTGCTAGATCTTTGATTTGTGATCCCAGTGGATTTTAATGATAATTCTCAGTTTCATTTTTACTTTATTTCATCATTATCATTATCAGCGTTCGTTTATCCACTGCTAAATACAGACCTTTCCCAATGTCTTCCACCAAATGCGATCCTCAGCTTCTTGCATCCAGCCACTTGCGACCGCCTTGATGATGTCGTCTGGTCCATCCGAAGGTAGGGCGTCCTACACTTTTACGACCTTTACGCGGCCACCACTCCAAGACTCTTCTCCTTCATCGACCGTCACCGACACGACAGACATGGCCGGTTACTTTATTTGTAGCATCAAAGTTGCTACACTAGACATCATAATAACTGTAATATACTTCCATTTCAGCTTAAGAACAATGCTGTAGCAAATTGGTGGATGACGTGGAAGTTAAGTGTAACAGCCGCCACGTGAGCGACGGCAGGAAATTGGCAACGGTTGCACTTCCGGTCTCCCCTCAGCCCGTCCCCCGCGCGCCGGCCGCGATCCACAAATTTCATTACACGCCACTCGGATGCTCCTCAAAGCCTCCCGCGCCCCCCTCGCTCGCTCCAACGCCGGCACACTCTATAATACGTAACCTTATTAATGACGAAGCACCAGGGAAATTCGAAGATAACGGATATTCACTTTCAGTAATTACAAATCGTGTCGTCATTATCATCTCAACCGATGCGCCTCCATAGCTGGACATAAGTATCTTGTATTCCACAAAACTCGGCGACTAAGTGTTACTCACTTAAATGTGTGTGTCTGTGTCTGTGTCTGTATCTATGCGTATGTATATATATATATATATATAAACATCCAGAGATTCATTGGCTCGTCACGAGATCTCCGAAACTATTACACATGAACACTCAAAATTTAGTGGCGATATCGCTTCTGCCGAGTATAGATTAGTTAAAAACGGATTTTACTAAATATCTTTTGCCGGGTAACTACTAGTATCATTATCAACCGACAGATGTCCACGGCTGGACCTGGATCTCCACATCGATCGACCCTCCACTGCCCGCATCCAGCTGCTTCCCGCAACCTTCACCAGATCGTCGAACAACCTGGGGCCTGCCAACACTACGTCTTCGGGTACGTGGTCGCCATTCGAGAGCCTTGGTGCCCCACCGCCGGTCAGTCCTTCGAACCATGTATCCTACTCATCGCCACTTGAGACTAACAGTCTTTCGGAGTATATCGGTTACCTTAGTTCTCCTGCGGATCTCCTCATTTCTGATTCAGTCAGGCGGGGCTGCCCCGAGCAGAGCGAGTATTACGCGCATTAAATATACTCGTATTCATATAAACACATTAATTAATCAAATGTAACATTATATGTTATCTTTTAATTATTTAATTAATATGTATATATTATCTGTATGCGTGGACACGACCGCAGACCTGGCTTTATCAAATCAGTGCCAACGTCTACATCCAGCACACTGCACTCGTGTAGTTCTACAATACGAAATATAAACCATATAGTCTTCAATCGTTCCGGCCAAAAGGCTCCAGCTCTAATCGCCACATCCGGCGACAGTCGACGTCGCGGCCATTTTGCTAACCTTCACGTGACACTCGTAAGCCCGTGACAAAGGATAGTTGTAGACTGTTCCGCAGTAAATTGTTGCCCTTTGTGCAAAGTCGCATTGGGTTGTTTCCGTCCGCTTTGTACACGTAATCTGAGGAAATCTTCTAACGAATAAGATTATACTTTTTGTGGCTGTCGTGTCGTGTCGTGTCGTGTCGTGTCGTGTCGTGTCATCAGCTTATACACGTCCACTGCTGGACATAGGCCTCCCCCACATACTCCACATACAGTCAACATAGCCTCCAGTACCGCTGGGTTGTAGAGGTTGTCGTATGAAAAGGGTTAATATGAGAGGATTTGGGCCTATTTCCACCACGCTGGCCCAATGCGGGTTCATAGGAACCAGAGCCTCGTTTGTTGATTAGCAGAATGCACCACGAGCAGGTGAGGTTAACTTAGGTCCCGTGAGTTGTAGTGCAGTACCCCTTACACCCCTATTTATCATTACCCCAAGTAAAAATTAAAAAAAAATATCATCAAATTTTGCATGATGATGATGATGATGATGATGAAAAATAAAAAAAATCTTTATTCAAAACCTAAAATATCGCAGCAAACCGTTAAATAAAACGGTAGCTGCCCTCAAACAAACTTTTTCCACTCGTAAAAAGAAGCCGCCCTTAAAACGACGAAAACAGAATTAAAACGGAGTTTCCCTCACGGGCCCCATCCCCCGAGGTGAACCTGAATGCCTTTAAGATAACTTCGAGTAGCAAAATAAAAAAGTACGGCCCGTCTGCCCAATATTTCAATAACTCCTGAATAAACTGAAGGGGCGCGGTGAGGGGGTGCGTGTGGGTGTGGTGGCGACGGGAGGCGGACGTGAGGGGAATACGGCGCTGAAGTCTAGACGCGGTCCTGGATAGGTGGCTCTGGTGGTACAACTTGCAAACGTGAATAAGCTCCAGTCTACATAACCGATAAATCATTTTCCGTTTTCTTATATTGAATGAATTTGTTTTTTTTTTATTCTACGAAGCAACGAGACAAGCGGGACGTCACCTGATGGTAAGTGCTTGTCCACAACAACGTGGCGCTAATTAGGTTGATATACACTGCAGCACATTGTGCCCGTTGTCTTGATAGATAAGATGTTATGGCTTTTTCACCAGTAATTTCATTAGCTACAGCGCCCTTCAAACCGGAAAACAGTAATGTTTGCATACTACTGTTTGGCGGCAGAAATGGTCGCTGCGGTGGTACGCGCCAAGACAGTGACCAGCAACAAAGACCATTTAAATCTTATCATATCATGTTATAAAAAGAAGAGTCGTTTTTTTATTATTTTCCTTATATATAAATAAGTTGCATGTAAACGCACCCTAACGCCCGTTTCGCATTCGTATTGAGGTAATGTAAGTATTTCATTATGAAGCCTTTGAAGGCAACTCCTTATTTAACAAATTTGAGAGATTTTCGCTTAAAAATTATTTCTACTGACTGTTCCCCTGCCGCTTTGCTGGCAGTGACACCCCCACCCCTCGCAACACCCTTTGGGGAAGGAATTTTATCAAACTCATTCTTAGCCGACTTGTACTCGACAAAAGGAATAACCCACCATTTCCCACCACGCCGGCCCAATGCAGATTGACCGGAGTCAGAACCTCGATTGTTGATTAGCAGGGTGCACCACGAGCAGGCTTGGCTTGGGTCCCTTGATATGTTGTACGGGACCCCTTACACCCCCATCTCTTACGATGACCGTAATCCTGAACGCGGTGTATGCAGGAGAGAGGACATCTGTGTGGACAACAGATCAGTGTCAAGAAGTGGAGACAGCATATCCTTTGAGGAGTGCTGTAATGACTATTGATTCATGTTCTAACATACAAACACACGGTGGGGGGTTTGAGGTGAATTATTAACCGTTTCATTAAAAATATGTTTCTTAAGTACTTACTGGTGATCCTTGGGGAAGGCCGATGTCCAGCAGGGGATGTTTATCAGTTGATGATGATTAAGTACTTACTGGTGGTAAGTCTCCTTCGCCGAAGACCGTCTAAATAGGTTGCAGCTCCTATTTCTGCCTCCTAGCAGTACTGTGCAGACATTACTGTGTTCCGGTTTGGAGGGTGTTGTAGCTAGTTAATTTATTAGCGTAACGAGACCGTTGTCAGGCAGACGTGTCACTTACCATCAGATGAACTCCTCGATCGTCTCGCCACTTTGTAAGATGATAAAAATATTGATAATTTCACGGTGACGTCGTGATATTGGCGAAAGGGGATGCTTATGTGCTAATGTGCGGTAATGTGACGTCACCGCCGTGCACTCAACCTTCGGGCGGGCACGAACGGGAACCACTTAACTGCTTTCAGCTCCGCGCCATCAGACTTAGATAATTAACGAGCTGAAATTAGATCTATCTGTGCAACCGGCGCTATATTCACGCTGCTGGTTACGAATAAAGCGTGAGCAGTCACCAACGTATAGGTATTGCACTGCTGGTAGACCTCTCGTGCTGGATACCGTCTAGGTGCAGCCGGTAAATGGCAGAGTGGAAATATTAGCTCCTTGCATATGACATTGGCGTTGTGTCGCACTGACCTGACCTGACTTTCATCTGAACTATCTCCTCTTTGGTTAGCAATTCCAAATTCAAATTATAAATTCCTTTAGCTGCTGCTACATTTGAGTTTTGTAAACAGTCATTCATTTGTTTTTTACTCATCATGTCTATCTTTGGCGTCGCTTACTGCCGCTCATCGCACAATGGAGAACATGAAATATCAGTATACTTACGAGCACGAGCTCTACCGTGGCACCAGCACCAGTGCTGCAGGAACAGCTCGAAGGATTAATGATGTGTACGGCGCCGGTGTCGCAAAAGAAGGCACGCGGTACGTTTTTGGTTTCAACGTTTTCGTTCTGGAAATTTCAACCTTCAGAACCAGCTCCGCGGATCGCCGGAAACCAAAGTGTAAAATGAAGAATTAAAGGCTATTGTGGAAGCGGATCCATCACAAAGCACTTCAGAGATAGCTGCAGGGTTCGGGTTAAGAGACAAAACTGTATTAATCCACTCGAAGCAAATCGGGAAAGTAAAAAAACTTTAACGATGAGGACCTCCCTCATGCAATAAGTGAATCGAGCTCGCGAACACGCGTCGGCTGCTGCTGCTGTGTTACTTTGCTATGCTGCTGCTGCTGCTGACGCTAATGAAGGGATTTTAAATCGAATCATTACCTGTGATGAGAAGTGGATACTGTAAGGTAACCGAAAGCGCTCGTCGCAACGGCTGCACCCTGGGGACCCAACCACATCCTGCCCTAAACGAAAATTTACTCAGGAAAAGTTACTTGTGAGTGTTTGGTGGACTAGCGCCGGTGTCGTTCACTGCAGCTTTCTAAAATCTGGCCAAACGATTACGGCAGATATCTATTGTCAGCAACTGCAGACCATGAAGGAAGAACTAGCTGTTAAACAACCGAAATTAGTCAATCGCTCTAGGCCACTGCTGCTTCACGACAACGCAACACCACCACCACCACACACTGCACAACAAACAACCACTAAGTTAGATGAGCTACAATTGGGATGTCTGCGACATCCACCGTACTCCCCGGACCTTGCCCCAACAGATTACTACTTTTTCTAGAATTTGGACCAATTCTTGCAAGGAAAAAAATTCTATTCGGATGCGGCAGTTCAAACTGCCGTCAAAGAGTTTATTAATTCTCGCCCCCATGGTTGGTTTAGTAAAGGGATCGATGAACTACCTGTGAGATGGCAAAAGTGAATAGATAACAACGATGCATACTTTGATTAATTGAATATATTTTACAAAAAAAATGACTTTATATTCCTCCCGTACAAAACGCCAATGTCATATGTAAGGACCTAATATTACTCTGTACCGGTATGAAGGACGCTAGCTAGTGTAGTTACTGAGCTTACGAGATTCAACATCCAGTCTCAAGGTGATGAGCACAACGTGGTGCAGTCAGTACAGAAGGTCCCGCTCACCTCATCGCTGTTTTTAATAAAAAAAACCAGATCAAGTCGTCTTGTTGTAGTATTCGCCGGGAATTTTTTTTCCATCAAGCGTCTATTCTAAATTATTTATATCAAACGTATGATAAAACCAAATTTTACTTTTACATACTTTTTTTATTAAAAAGGTCAGTGATAGACTAAGACCTCACTTGGGGTTAGATGACATCGCCTGTGGTGATGCAGCACATTAACCTAGACAAACGAAAACTCTTGTATGTGTGGACTACAGATAAATTAGGATATTATTTATAATTTAATCGCCTTTCAAAGAAAAAATACATAATTTGTTCAAAACGTTTCTGAGTTTCCTAACTTTAAGTCTAATTTACTTTGGACATACATATATTGTTTCATTGAACATTATTTTCAGAACTAAAGTACATCTCTAAAGTTGTCTGGTGTTCGCGATGAACAGCGACCCGTACCGAGTGCCAAGCCCTGGAATACACAATAAGAAGATAATTTCGTAAGCATTACAGTCGGTACGCAAAGGCTTATTAACATTTATCATCGGCAACCCCTCGAAGGCATGACAAATGAACAGAGCCCTAATATCCGTGCTCTGCTCCGTACGATAATAAAAAAGAAAATCCTCTTCCCTTTATGAGGGTCTTTCGCGTAAACGAGCTGTCGACTCGAGTCGCGCGATCGCGTTATCAGCGTCCCGGTTCCCGGAGCCCCGGGGTCCCGGCTCCCGGGGTCCCGGCAATCTCCTCCCGACGTTCCGCAATATCCCGGGAATTATTCCCGCGGATTTGATCTATTTACGGCGCACGCGCCGCGACTGGACGTTTACGACTTTTACGCCTTTCGATTTAATTTCCCCGCAGTTTTTCAGGCGCTTCGGATAAGTGAATGTCACTGTTGATTTATCGGTTATTAGACCCTTCGAGTGAGTACACGTTCTGCGGCGTAAGGATTTATGTCACGAGATATACAATGAAATAGAAAAATTCGCAGTAAGAAAATTTTCCAACTCAATTTTATTCGAATCAAATAACGTCGTGACATGTCGTAAGATTCATCGTAGAGAGGTAATATATTTATGGAATGAAAATCGGTTTTGTTTGTGCGCCGATCACGTAAAAACTAGTGAACGTATCGACGCAGAATGATTTGTAGATCTTTCATCATTTTATTTCTAATTAAGTTTTATGAACATTTTCTTTTGGTATCATTTGCGGTTACAGTTGCTCGCTAGCAATATTTTACACAAGTCTCATTTCATATTACAGCCGGTAAACAGCTAATAGATAGAGTGTATAGTTATTATTAGAAGAAATTATTACAGCATACGCAGATATATAGTGTCAAATAAAACAAACACTCAATGCACAAAAGTCCGTAAACAAGAATCAGTGAAACAAACCTCAATAAAATCTAACAAAGAAAACTCGCACAACATTCGCGAGACCACAGACAAATTACGAAATAAAGCTCTATTAAAAAGACAGTAGCGAATAACCACAACAAAGGGAATCTGCAATAAAGAGGAGCCGGCGCTGGACCTCGTAAAAGGAGCGAGTAACTTTACCTGCATGCGCACGCCCTCTCCGGCGATTAATTTCGCGCGAGTGTTTTATTTTATCTGTGGAAGCGGAATATGTACAGCCTTTGCTCAAATGTTAAGGTAACACAATACCGCGCCGCGATAAATAAAAAAGAGGTACCCATTAAACATTTTTATTTATTTAAAAACGGATATAAACATAAAGCTACAAAAAATTACATAATTTAATAATGAGCTGCATCAACATTATGTCTTTGCCTTTTTGTCACAAAAATAACAAAGTTATATTTACAATGACGTGCCAAATAACATTTGAAAGATGTATTCTGCGACATATTAAATAATATTATGAAACATATGTTACATAAATCTTTTTGAGAGAAATTATCATTTTTACCTTTTTTTTGTAATCTCGTCTAGTAGTTAAAGCGATCATTAAAGTGATCTTGTCATCAGACAAACGTAAAGTTCTCTAATGAATAAATTGATTTAATCAACTTGTTTACTACAGAATTCAGTTTTTATTTCTAAAGAATTTAAACCCTGCTAATTTTACAAGAGCCGTAGCGATATCTCACCATCACATTCTGCTTCTCTCGTGAGTTATTTAAAGATGTAGGCAATAAATTCCATTACCTCCTTTATCGTGGACCTATCAGAACAGAACGTTGAAACATTTCAAAGATTGAAATGGAAATTGTAATACTCTAACGTTACAATGAAAACTGATTTGTAATGTTATCTATCGGCGCGTACCGTCCCTAATCGCCGGGATTAATATGTTATCTGTGGGGCGTTCGGTCCGCGCAACCTGACGGTGCGATGCTTTGTTGTCTCTATTGTTTTTTTTTTAATTATTCGGTGAAGGGCACGCGTTGAATAAAGCCACCCGCGATCGGACACGTAGATTCCACTGTAATTATTTGAACATTATACTTTTTTAATGCCGCGTGGCCTGATGATGTGAGCACACGACTGCCGAGTCATTTTATATTAGATTCGTAGCGACCTGCTCTTGATTTAAGCACTTTATTTATCTGGTCAGAATATAATCAGAACTTTCCCCTGTGTGCTCCAACGTTATGGCAGTGCCGTAGTAATGAAAATTGTTTGTTTTTGTCGTTACAATCTCGGTTGTGAGAAATTTGTACTAGTGGCGAGATTGACATTCCATCAACATTGCAGCTTTTTTTCCTTTACGAGGAAAGGATCATTAAATGCCGTTTTGCGTTGGTCGTTATAAGGGCTTTATACGTTGTTTAAATACAGAGAGTTAGTAAGACATCGGGCCGACAAAAGCATATAATATAATACGTACACGCTCGACTGCTCTTTTGTTCGAGATTTTCTGGTCCATAAGAAAATAGAATCGATGTGGGGCGACGGGAGCTGCGCGCGCGCACTTCGCGGAAAGGTAGCAATTGTTGCCAACCGCGACGCGCTTCGCCGTGATCGCGGCCGACAACTGCGCCGCTATGTTTAGTTGATGCACCGATTGGGAGCTCGCAATTTACATATATACATTACTTAATAAGTTGCAATGTCGGCATTGCAACAAGACATAGAACATACATAAATAATATAGATAGATAATGCGTTTATTGAAACGTAACAAAACACACAGACAAAAATATAAAACAAACATACAAATTGGAAAACATAATTATAATTCCTCGCGCAGTTTAGGCGCGCATGTGTGTGCGTGTGCGTGTGCGCTGCAATGGTACAAATGGTTATGGCTCAGTATATTTTTCACCTGCTACAGGCGAAACACTGATTTCAGCAGAACTTGACATCACTCCATACGTATATTTATTACAGCGTGTGTATAAGCGTGCTGGTCCAGATTGTTCTAGCTTTCGTATGTTACTGTTGACGTTATTAGCCTGACAGGTTTGAAAAATCCTAATCTAAGTATAGGCAACATTATTCAAATATTCGGTAAGAACCTTTTTATAACAATTATTTAAAAATATGTAATAAACCTACCATCAACCCAATACTGTCCCCTTGTGAGAGGACCCGAGTTTCGTCAGTTGGAACGTTTAGTAGTCTGTTATAAAAAAAAATTTATAGGAAATAAATACCTGTAATCAGACTAAGAGATGTGCTCGTCCCTTGAGTTACACTTCAGCTCCAAAATAATGAAGAGCGTGGAAGAGAGTGTTCTTCGTTTTTATTAATTTATTAACTTCTTGAACTATTCGTGTTACAGTTAGTGCACTTTGAACACGATTCTAGTAACGCTGTTGCTGCGATAATACGGAATAAATCTAATATTAACTATTATTATTCTAAACAAACTAAAACAAATATACGTAAAATAATAGTATAGTATTTTTCCCAATTCAACTTCTTAGCGATGAACCTGCAGCCCCAAAATCCCAAACAAAATTAACTCTCCGAAACTCATCCGGGGCAAGCTGAAACACCTTATTAGATCTATCCCTCATCTTGCAGGTGCGAGGGACGAGTCGGGGGAGGGCGCCGGGGGAAGGGGTGGTAATCCCTGAAAAATGTCAACAATATTTCATCGTGACGGGCCCCGGTCTCAGACAGAGGGGGACGCAAACTGGTTTAAACAAGTTGAATCGCATTTACGAATACGATATTTGCAACGGCGTATACTTACGTGCAACGAAATCGATAAAAAGTTTCAATCCTTTATTGGAAATCTATATAATTTATATCTAACTTAAAAATAAAAAATAAAACTTGTTCCCACAAGTTGCCTCACATGTTATGATGGTGATAGCGAGCCCATGGGTATGATGGCAACACTAGCACCTACGCGGGTATATACTGTTGCCGATGCACATCGCAGTAACTCCGTTGTGGCGACAGACTAACAATGGCTGAAGTAATTATCCAGACGCTTTTGAGGAAACACTTTTAACATCCATACTTTATCTCTTAAACGGCAATAGAATGGAATCAGGGTCCTCGGCGTTGCAAGGCAAACAAATGGGTTAGCCGTATCACATCAGATCAATTATTCATTGAACATAAATATATGAGTGCAACCATAAACAAATAAAATTAGAAAAAGCGACAAACTTCAAGCAGAAGTAAATTTTTCAGAGCAGGTACTCATTGTGTGTGTAAACATTCTAATGAGTCAATGATGTGGACGGTCTTCTCATATCCCACCACGTTATCAGCCTTCTGACAACATGGAAAATACCTTAATGCGCTAATCTTTTGACTGATAATGATAATGGTGTAGAAGATTGAAATGTACCTTCATCATCATCAGCCGACAGACGTCCACTGCAGGACATAGGCCTCTCCCAAAGACTCCCATCCGATCTGGTAGAGATTCATATGGTAGGATTTGAGCTATTTCCCACCACTCTAGCCTAATGCGGGTCGGTGGGAGCCAGAGCAACGTTTGTTGATTACCAGGCTGCACCACGAGCAGGTAAAGTTGGCTTGGATCCCATGAGTTGTGCGGGAACCCTTACACCCCCATACATAAATACCATAATGGTATAATGTTTTTTCTTGTGATATTAAAACAACTAAGTTTAAGTCTGCAACGTATGCCGGAACCCATTCTGCAAGCTGCAGGCGCACAGGTAATCAGTTCACACGCATTATCCTCATGTATCTCTCTGCGAAGACTGTCACTCAAGATCCAGTCAGCCTTACAGCGTTGAATTAAATTAAATAATGCTTTGACTTAAAAAAAACTAATCCGTGGAAGTTAAGTGGTACGAAATCATTTCGTACTTACAATTTCGGAATCATTTCATGAGCTTAGTTCCGGGTAAGTCTTTGCAAAAACAAACAATAACCCTCATATTCCGACCACCCTGCGAAGACATGCGAGCTCATATATAAAATATCGATGGTAATTAAAAAAAAATAATTAAAGCACTGCATTATACCGCGGCCGTAATGCCGCGCCGTTATCTGGTGCAGGTCAATGCCGCGCTCTACCGACAAAGACCTCTTCTGTCCAAACTGAACGAGCTCAAGAAAACTGCCCACATTTACCCATAGTTAGAAATCGAAGCCCAAATTGTATAATGGCGTATTGTTTGTGTCGGCAAACGGACGACATGGCAATAACGACCTGACACATCCGTTGGATGAATGGCATCCATCATCAAAACTCCATTACTAGCGCAGTACTTTATTAGTCCTCAATAATAAAGCTGCTATATAATATGCTATGCTTATACATATGCTGTGCTTTTAGTTTTTTTAACGACGACCAGCATCCAATTCACCTGATGGTGAAGCGATAGTTGAAATGATTTTTTTTATTCTAGTAAGCAACGAGACGAGCGGCACTTCCACCAGATCACAAGTTATACACTGCACCACATTACGCTCGTCACCTCAAGATATATGATGTTGAGTCTCGATGGTCCAGTAATTACACTAGTCATAACGCCTTTCAAACCGGAACACAGTAATATCTGCACAATACTGTTTGGCGGGAGGAATAGGCGCTGCGGTGGTACCCACCTAAACAGTCTCCGGTAACAGAAACCACGAGTAAATTAGATAGTCTCATCATGATCATCAGCAAATGGATGTCCACAGCTGGACATAGGCCTCCCCTAGAAACTCCCACTAGATCAGATAGGGATTTATATAGAGGAATTTGTGCCATTTCCCACCACGCTGGCCCAATGCCGTTTGGTGGGAGCTAGAGCCTGGTTTATTGATTAGCAGGTTGCACCATGAGCAGGTGAGGTTGGCTTGGATCCCGTAAGTTATTGCGCGGGAAGTCACGATCTCCAGTACACATAAATCATTGGTTTATAATTAATATACCATTAATCAGAAATGGTACTTCTCTAAAAGTATATTTGTATCGACATTAACCCACGGATGCGGAAGGTTACATTTCAGGTTCATCTGTTGGCGTTGCATTTGTTTTGTCCGAGCCCGGCGGGCAGCGCGCAGTCACGACCCTCGCGCCGAGCTACCAACTACTGAACATGGACAGTGGGAGTTACCCAAATACCACAAATGCGCACCACACACATTGTGCTCCTAACTGCTACTTTATAAACCGTTTAAGGGCAAGCCGCGCGTGTGTGGTTGGGATTGGAACAGAAAAGCGCCTCTGATGCCACAGGCTGTGGTAAATGCTTACCTTCAGGGAGACCATATGGCTCTATCCCAACTGATATTAAAAAAGCCGCTGCCTGATAACAGGAAACTGTGGCAATAATTATATCATTAAGTAAATAAACAAAAAAAAAGAATTTCCTATCATTTGAACCCATTGTTGTTTATTATTGGACACAAGGCTCTGAATACCAGCACGATCGGTCGGATGCCACCTACTTCCAATAATTCGCAGCAATCTTCACCAGGTCGTCTTCTTATTAGACAATCAATGGTACTTACTATTCTACTTAATTTAACTTAGAAATATATTAATTAGTATTGTCAATTTTTATTTTAATTCAATTAAGTGTCGAGACGAGCGGGACGTTCGCCTGATGGTAAGTGATACGCCTTCGCATAACGACGTACTACTAATTAGAGTATACTACACCACATTGCGCTCGTCGCCCGAAACATAAGATGTAGAGTATCGTTACCTAGTATGTGGTATGTAGTATGTGGTATTAGTAATATTTGCACACTACAATCTGTCGGCTGCAATAGCAACTGCGGCACGTATGCGCTCGCCGGTAGCAGAGACCTGCCATTAGTATAATAACATTAACTGTTACCTAATAGTGTCTTTGATTAAGCGAAAGTTAATCGCTTTAGTGTGTAACAGGGCGATTATTTAAATATGTCCGTAAATTTTCCTCGCAGTCAGATTATCTGTCGCGATTCCGCACATTTGGAGAAGAGAAACAGGAAGTGCAATTTTACAAAATGGACAACGATTAAACTCCATTGTGAGCTGAAGCCCGAGTCGGCATGTACCAGATTAGCGCACAGCCGCACAGCCGCTCAGCCGCTCAGCCTGACCCGCTGTTATCAGCTCGCTGTAACGAACGAGTTTGTGTAATCCGCTCCACTCTGACGTTTTTAATTACTCTCTTGATTGCAGTGAGGTTTGTACGTCGGATACCGTCGTCCTCGCTGAGCTTAATCTTGCTGTAAGTTAAAGTAAGCGGTATTACTTAAACGCAACATTTAACAACAGCCCAAAGCTGACAGAGGACCGCGGAATAATCTTTATTCGTCCCCGTTAGAAGTTATTACTGTGTTATATTTTAACTGCAATAAAAATAACAAAAGAGACCATAAAGTAAAACACGTTTAACTTGTGTACCTTTGCAAGTTTAAAAGAGGTGAAATGATCAGCGCTGAGCGCATGTATTTTAGCGGATGCTCTATGTCCTCATGATATTTACTTTCGCGGGAAGAACAGAGTCAGTGGGAACCGATCTAAAGCGAGTCATTAAAGCGCATCTTCGCCGCATTTACAAACTGGATTATCATTATTTCATCCGCTACCAGCTCTAAGAATGAAATACCTGAACAGTACAGTGTCACCCTTTAACTCAATTGATGCCATGGTCAAAATTTAAATTTTTGTGCTCGGTTACTTGATGCGATACGCATGCGAACATTACAAGCATCCAATCTAAACGGAAGCAGTTTGTCCCAGATTTTGCCGCTGCGAGGCTCTACAGTAAACTACTACCAGAATTATCACCGGCTTAGCGAGGCATCGACTGCAGAGCCCCAGCAATTTGGCAACGCGCAAAGTGGGGCAGGCGCGCGGCCAAGCGCCTTATCGCCGCGACGACCCCGCTCCGGGACCCGCAATTTACATTCATGAACAATCCAACGCCACTGTTCAGACGCAGATTGCTCTCAGAAAATCCACATGAAATGATTCTCACTGCGATTGTTACTAATTTAACCGATGATAAGTCTCTATCGCCAGGGACCGTCTAGGCTGACATTGCTGTGTTCTGGCTTTATGGGCGCTGTAGCTAAAGTAATTACTGGGGTAACGAAACTCAACATCTTGTCTCAAGGCGACGAGCGCAATGTGGTGCAGTGTATAACATTCTGACTAGTGACACGGTTTGTTTTTACTTATTATTTTAGTCACGTTCCCCGGACATTTGTGGGCTTAGGCTTGTAGTTTTATTTCTATTTACAATTTTGTTTTGCTTTATTTACTACTTTCTCTTCTTTTATACTCTTCTTCTTTCTCACCGTTCTTATCTTGCTTTCTTTATTCTATTTTTTCATGCATTCTCCATTCCATTTCTTTCTCTCAAACATCGCCCATAAATGAAAGAGTCAGACCGTTCTTTATTTTATTTATCCATAGTTTTATCTATTACATTTCCCATTATTATTTTCTTTTCTTTTTTTAGCGCCGCGTTGTTATAGGCAGGTGTATGATTTACCATCAGATAAACATCCCGCTCGCGGCCTCGCCTAATTGAATAAAAAAAAACAACACGGGATATTTCTAAGACATTAATAGATCTTTTGTTAAAGTGGTTGCGGGTTAAGTACAAATATAAGATAGGAAAGCTCTACGTTATCAGCATAATTTAAGAGATGCAGTTTCTCTTGCAGAAACTTCGCTTTAACTGTGGTCTTAATTATCACATCTACTAGTTGCGGCTAGTCTTATGAAGGATTCTAAATTAATTTGCGGGGTCCGACATTTATTCAACAACTGACCATATTTCTTTACTCATTACTTTACTTTTATATTATTAATATGTTTTATTATTTTGTTATATATTAACCATATCCTCCTATGTAGAGACTCATCATGATATCTCTGGAAGTGGAGTATAGATGAGCTAAGAATGGATTTTTGTAAAATCCATTTGTAGCTCTCCTCAATCAAAAATTTTATAGCATTACACCGCGTACAGATTGAAAAAAAAAAAACAATTTCCATAGGCAATATTGTTACAAATAATCTTCCAAACAAAAATACATTTAAATTTCTTAACGGATAAATTGACGATTACACAACTGGGTAACTTGTTGAGGAAAGAAATCCACGAATACCAACCACATCCTTAAACAGGTTCTTTTCGTGGAGTAACCACGCTCCAACGCGCCCAACAGTGGACGAAGTAACGAGATCACAATTGTTATTAAATGACAACACAATGGGCATAAATCATCGTAGTGTTTAATTAATCAGTACTTTTCTAAACTATTTTATTATTACACAAATAAAAAACCTTACGAAGTATCATTTATTCGGTGTAAAAACGTCGCATAATCATTAAATTAAAACAATATGTATATAATACAGTAAATATGTAAAATAACTTGTCGCTTTGGTGACATGGAACATTAGTGGCTGGTCTGGGCTCGAGATTACTCATCAGCCGCACAATTTTTGCTTTTCCTTCGGGAGCGCCGGGGTGTTTGGCTAGTCGTGGCCGCCTCCTTCAGCTGCTCCTCCAGCATCCCAATGGACATGTCCAGCAACGTGCCCAGACTCTTACGACGGCTCCTTGTCAACACAGGGCTCCGGTCGTCCAGGCTATTCTGCTTTTGTAACTTCGCTCTAGTCGTTTTGTTTTCTTTATTACTATCTTCTTCTACACGTGCATCGCGTGTCTGCGCCCCATTGGTGATCGGTGCACTGTCTTCTTCCTTCTCCTGTGATTCTCCGTAAGTGCTATCAAACAAGACAACTTTTATAGATTTTTTGCTGGATTTCTTTTTCGTGGAGGCTTTGTTTGCCGATTTCAAGATGCTCCTTGCTGGTGTCCCAGAGACGTTAACCGGGGTCGTTGCACAAGCCTCATGCTGTAATGAATTTTAACATTGATTAAAGAAGAGGGATATGATAGCTGTGAAATAAGAACATTCCAATTAATCTTAAAGTGGTTTGCTAAGAAGATGATTGTTGTTTATTGCATGCATATATCAAGCGCAATGCACCAACGCACCTGCGACACATCAGTGCTCTCCATCTCGATGTTCCTACCAATGATGGAGGCTCGCATCATCGCGAGAGACGCCGAGTTCTGTGAATTGATAAATAACATGATATTTTAATTGACTTTATAACCATTTGAGATTCATTAAAAGAAAACCTAATGCAAAGTAGTAAATGGAAGGAGTGGAAGTGGAGTCAAATCTAGAAATAAGTTATGCTTATGTAAAGCAATTTAATTCTTAAATAAAGGATTACCGCTGACGCCTTCTTCGCCTCACTGGAAAGCACAGCCTTGAGCAAGCCACGCTCGCTGCCGGCACTGGTAGGGGTAGCAATGGCAACAGGCGCGGGTGGAGTCGCGGGAGACTTCACCGGGGAACTCACGGAAAAGAAGCCCGCGTCGAACGTTTTACTATCCACCACCGCGTCCTTATGCGGCGCCGTGCCCACCGCCGAGGGCTCCTGCTCTTTCTTCGCCTTCCTCGCAGCTGAAACATGGTAAATAATAAACAACTGTAGTTACAGATAGGTGACATCTTAATTAATATCATAACCCTTCCTGCACCAAATTTTCACTCAACAGCTTCAAAATTACTGATATTAGGTCTTTATTGCCAAACACCAGGTAGATGACACCACAACTCCAAATTTTGTTGCTAAACAGTATTATAGTGCTCAAATATTACTGTATTACTGTGTGAAGATGCTGCACTTTTTTAGGTAACTGTAGTCTGTGTCATCTCACCCGCTATTAGGTCTCGCAAGCGGCTAGTTGCTGCAGGTTTTACAGTGTTCGTTAGAAGTTTCTGTGTTCTCTTTTTCTGCAGGACAGGCACTTCCTCCACCCAGTTGCGCGCACGAATGTCTTCCAGTTTCTTGAAACGCATATCCACGTTCTCAATCTGAAAACAAAGTTTTTTCATATAAATCTGAATTTTTTAATATTAATGAGGAACTCCAATTAATGTTTCACACCAGCAAAAAAAGTTTGTTGAGAAAGACCTTTCAGACAAATTAAAAACCTAGTAGTCTAGTTCTATTCCAGGTACCTGCATGAAGACCATGTCCCAGAAACCATGGAGATCCGCGGGAGTAACGAGCGCAGCGCCAGGCTCGGGGCGCGCGCATGCGCACACCAATGACCCGAACTGTGCCAGTTTCTGGGACACGAGCAGACGTGCCTGCCCAACTGCACCCAACACCAGCTCCTAATATCGGAGCAGAGACTTCGTATTAAAAATAGCACTATCTCGACAAGGAGGCAGGATTATACTTATTATATTTAGAAACATCCCAATGTCTTATGAAAGCACAATTTGAAAATGGCTCTTTGGGATCAAGCAGTAATCAGATATCCAATGAACAACTGGAATCATAATAAAAACACCCAGTGTTGACTACCTGAACAGAATCTGAGAGAGGTAACTGCTGTGATATCTTTTCCCAAGTATCACACATCTTGGTGATGCGCATCACCTCTGAATCCAGTTGACGTCTGAAGTACTCTACATTCTCTGTGTTGCCACTATCATCATCAAGAAGACCTTAAAAACAAAATGTGATTTTCCAATAAGAACCTTACAATAAATAAATACCTATAACAAAAGGATTCCTCTTAACATTAGTTAAGGCACATGATAATGACAAAAAAAAACGTAAAATATTGACCTTCTGCCATTTTCAGCATTATTTCCTTCCTAGCTTTATCCTTTCCTCGAGACATTGTGACATGTGGACTAATGTTCTTCACTTCAGCTGCGATCTGCTCAGGAGTCATAGGTAAATTTACCAAATTGTTTACAGAAACCTGATTGCAATTAACACTCTCTGCAGGAGACTTGGGTGACCTCAGCCTCTCTTCAGAACTTGATTCACTTTTCGGTATCTTGTTGTTAGGAGTCACCATATTATTAGCTTTAATAGATTTTCTTAGAGTTTTATTTTTATCCTGTAATTTGTGTGAGAAGTCTTCATTGCTTTGTGATTTAGGAGATTTAGATTTTTTTACTTCCTTAGGTTTATAAGATTTTTTTTCATTGCAAAGGTACTCCTTTGACCTGCATTTGCTTTGTGGTGCTTTTGATTCTATTGGTTCAAATGCAACAGTAAATCTTTTGGGTTCCAATTTTTTAGCAATATTAGGAATGTTTCCTGTGAGTTTTAGTTCAGGATTGAAGACAGCATTTATTGGTGCAAATGACTTTGCTTTTGATTTTACAATATTGAGTGAATTTTCAGTGTTTGCTCGTGTTTGAGACCTAGTTACCCTCCCAGATTTACTGGGCATTGGTCTTGGTGGTGGTGGTGGAGGTGGAACATATCTCAATGAAGGGTGACTAATACCAGTAACAAATGGTTTCTTTTTTTGTGATGCTGCCTGTTTTTTCTTTTTCTCTTTCTCCTCTTTCCACTTTTCCAATTGTAATCTTCTGTACTCAATCTTTTTTTGTTTTTCTGTTAATTGATCAGTTATTACTACCTCATTTGACTGCAAGTTCCTTATGCTATCGAAAACAGATAATCTGCTGCTTTTTCTGTACTTCATGTTCTTTTCCAAACGTTTCTGAATCTGATAAAGAATGCAAAATTGAATAAACATATGATGTTTATCTTTTTAATACTAAAACATTGTTCAATCCTTAACAAGTACAAATGTAAGCTTCTCTTTTTATAACAGAATATTTGATACCTAGATTTTTCGCAAATTTATTCTAATAGACAACATAACTCCTCTTTCCTAATAAATAAAGTTTTATTTGATCCATCTATAAATTTACATTATTCCATATGCTTCAGGTATATTAGGAGCATAAGACCATGAAAAATTTCATATAGTCTCTGTAGACTCCTTTTCAAATTTCAATAATTTATACTTGTATTTCAATTTGTCACATTAGTAACAAGTGCCCTAAATAAATATTTTAATAGAATTTTGACCAGCACATATATTTTAGCAGTTGTGAGTATAGATTACACAGTGGCTAACGAATCGAACAACCACGTTCTTTATGTTAATACTTGACATAACTGTTAATTACAAACTACAGTGTGTAATTTGAGATTTGTTAATAATAAACTTTAGCTGCTGCTATAATTTGAAAAAAGTTTTAAAATACATCGGGAACATTTAATAATGTTATGAAAAAAATTTTTACCCCTGTGGACACATTCGTGATCGATGTGGGCTTATGTTTATATTTATTCTCATGATTTTTCAACAATGTAACAAAATCGAAACTTCTATCTGAAAGATAAATAGAAATATTATATATCTATTTTCAACTATTATGTACTATAAAGGAAATAACATTAAATGAGGCATTATTCAAATTGAACATATTTATTTACCCATGATTACACTTGACACACAAATAAAATTACTTTTAAAATTCTAACCGACAAGAAACGATTCAAACAAATGAATACTTCAGTAGTGTTGTCTAATAGTTGTGTTACCAGTACCTGCAGAAAATCGTTATTTCATAAAAATAATATTAATATGTTATAACTTTATGTCTACCTATTTCTAAATAATTAAACAATGAACTGATTCTTTTTTATTTTTATTACAGTACTCAATACTTTATCAATACTCTTCAATATTATCATAAACCGAAAAGCGCAACATGATACGATATAACTTTAAAGTAAAACAAAACACCTTGGCACTCCATGGCTTAAAAAAATTAAATTAGATTTTCAATGAAAAAAGGACTTGTGCCACATTCGTTATTATCTACAATAATTCTTACACTTGGAAATGGATAAATTTTCATAGTACTAATTCTTTATTTCTATGTACATTTCCAAAAATATTGTAGTTTAGTTTTTCGATCACTTTTAAAGTTCAAATCAAGTAAAACAAATAAGCAAATTGGGAATCTAATTGAATTATGCGTCCACTGCATACGAAAAAGATGTGGCAATATAACTCCTCGGCTTCCGGCTGTCAGCTGATAGACTCGTAATTGCTTTCCAAAACCCATTTCGATTTTCGCAGAGAGAAAACGTCAGGCACCATTCAACATGGGCTTGAAATACGCGATCAAAAGCTAGTTTTAGCTGAAATATTGCTCTAATTGTAGTGTTATTGTTATTATAGTTTCATTTTACATGTACATTGTGTAACTCATAAATTAGTCAAAAATGGATACAATTATCTTAGGATACCTCAGTTATGGCGTTTGTTGATCATTAAAAATTTCGTTCGGTTGATCATTTTCTTTCTATTTAATGTCTGCTTTTCGTTTGTGATCGTCTGTTTTGTTCGTGTTTACGTGTTTACTCGAAATGGTTAAAGAGAAGCCTAATTCTATCCGTATTTATGACGATGAAGGGTTCCGACGCCGCGCCGCTTGTATATGTGTTCGCTCGGACGCCGAAACAGAGGTTAGTGTGTCAAAATGTTCCGTGTTGGTTAAGTATTTATGCAGTGAGTAATGGAGAGTGTTTTGGTCGTGTAGGTGTTGCTTGTGACGTCGTCCCGGCGACCTGACAACTGGATCGTGCCGGGGGGCGGCGTGGAGCCGGAAGAAGAACCGTCGGTGACCGCAATGAGAGAGGTGCTGGAGGAAGCCGGCGTTATCGGCAAACTTGGCCGCTGTCTCGGCGTTTTTGAGGTGAGGATCCCGATCAAGAACACTCGACACAGACAGGTGGTTCTTGTCATCTAGTGTCAAGTTGAGTCATACATAACATGATTGAGCTTGCGTTCTGTTTTTTAGTTTATGAAATCTGATGTAACATTGTTAGTTAACCAATTTGTGTGTAGTATATAAATATGTAATTACTTGAGAAACTATTCAATGGTTTTTTGAAAATTGAACAAACATTATTTATTTTACTGAAAATACTGTCACTCTATTGAGAATGATCAATGTAATTAAAATCAGCAGTGTACAATAACAAAGTTGTAGCCTCTTCATGTTTGTTGTAAATTTGTTTGAGAATACATTTTAAAATTTACAACTTTCACCATTTTAAATAGCAGTTATAATCAAAACTTAACCATGAATGAGAAATGTATTAATTAAGTAAAATGATAAGTTTTATATAGTATTTTTATTTTGTGCTTATTAGCTTTTTATTCTTATCTGCAATAGATTAACACATGATTTGAATTTTACTTGATAATAAGTTACAATGAGGCAAGAATACCTGGGATATGTTTCATGTGTCAACAACTGGAATATAGTAACACTATTATGATGGCAGTTTTACATAATGATTTGCTTAGTTACAGAGTTTTTTATCTGTATAAAAACATTGTAAAATGGATTATGATAATGTGTCTGTTTCCTTGATGTTAAGTTGATCATTTATAACAGTGGGACCCTCTCAAGTAAGATGTAATAGCTCGAAGTCACAAAATGAATTGATCTTAATACCACAGTACATCTCAAAATATATTAGCAGTTGGAACAGGGCCTGTGGCAGTAAAAAAGAAACCAGGTGGTACCTGTAAGGAGAAATTGTTTAAGTATTAATTTTATACCTTAATGTTACCCAAACACATAACTACTACCATCTTTCGTAACTGTTTTAATAAAGACAGCACACACAATTAAAAATGTTTAACATAGAAACAAAACTCACATTATTTAATTAAATTTGTCATTGGACAGTCTCTGTCCACGTAACTTAGTTTTACCATTTAGATAATTGCTTCTCTATATTTTTGTGGTTCTTTACAAGTTATCAATAATTTTTTGTCGTTTTATTGTATATTGACAACTTTTTAATAAAATATAATAAATTTGTCATACATTACCACTGAATTTAAAATCAGTGAATGACCTTTGTCATAGAAACAATGTTTGTTTTTGTATTGAACAATTTCTGAACAGTTTGAACAATTTCTAAGAGTTGTCACGAGATGAATGATTCAGTCGACCTTGGCTAAAGTTTTTCTTTTAATAACAATCTATTCTGGCGATTGTGTTAAATTCACTTAAAGGCTAAATTTCATTGTACATTCAGATGGAACACATTAGCAGTGTATTGGCATTTGTACAAAATGGTTATTGTCAGGTTTGAAAACTGTTCCAACATGCATGAACTGAACTAGAAAATTAATTTTCACATATGATATGATGATGGGAGTATAGTATTCAATTTATGTATATTTTTGTTTTTTATAAAATATTTGAGAAATATCGAATAGTTGTACTAATTATATAGTATAACTCAATCTGTGAACACCCAACACACTGGCTGTTACAAGGCATCAAATATTTGGTTACCGCTAACATAAATGTGATATCGTGAATTGTTCCAATAACCACAACTTCTAACCACAAGACATTCAACACGGATTTATCAATTTATGTTGTTATATATTTAATATATTATAAATAATTAAGTTAGCAGTTACTATGTATTATTTCTTAGAATGTGCATTATACACCAACTTCTGTTGAGGAAATGGGTAACCAAAATGAATACAATCATGTTACATAGATGAAATCTTTGTAGTCGATACATAGTATTGTTATACAGAGCTGCTGATGTTCAAACCATATTTAGTCTAGATATAAGTAGAAATATCCCTTTACATTTGATTATTCTAACATTGTTTGGTGTTTTCGATAGACATCCACTGCTGGAGTTCCACCAAAGATCTCCAAATCGATCGGTCTAAAGTAGAATACTTGTTTGTGCTTATATATTTTGCCCTGTTTGAATGTTTCCTTTTTCTTGCATCGTCAATTTGAAAAACAAATTAACTTAATTTCCAGAACCGTGAGCACAAACACCGTACTGAGGTGTACGTGATGACCGTGACGCAGGAGCTGGCCGAGTGGGAGGACTCGCGGCAGATGGGCAGGAAGCGGCAGTGGTTCTCGATAGAGGACGCGCTCGCGCAGCTCGCATTGCACAAGCCCATCCAGCGCCACTACCTGCAGCAACTCAAGCGCTCCAAACAGAAGCCCGACGACCCGGGCAGCTAAACCGACGCCGCTCCTAGGTTAACGAAGCTAAAGTCCAGCTTGCTGCGATGCGTCCACATAACAACGCCACTCTCGCGATTTGCAGTACCGTCTTGTTCATATCGCTTCGTTCTGGCTGCATGTATGATTCTTTAACTAAATTCTTTTCTTTTAAAAACAATATATTTTTTTTAACAATGTTGCCAGTCGTAGACCGTTAAATACAATAAATTTTTTACAAGTAACATTTTGTGTAGTTTGTAATGTTAACTAAACTTGTTCACACACATTGAGAAGGAATTTAATATTGCAAAAAAACATTCTCAAAGCGTAAAACCTTTGTATTCAAACGTAATATATTCATTGTCATTTTTTTTTAATCAAATTTTTTCGAAATTATGTTCACATGATTTATAAATTGGATCTCAATTTGCTACTTAATGTCAGACTGTTGTCAAGGAAACTAATAATTTAGTTAACTGTTGAGACCAGTGTCAAGTTAGAAAGAGTTAAGTAAATATCCATTTCTGTACCTCCCATTTTAAAATAGGACATAAAAAAAATAATGTTTACTACATTTCTAATAATTAATTAAAATTAATTATTCTGTTAATGTACTTAAAGGAACAAAAAGGATTTAACGTTAAATAATATCCTCTAAATAATAAAAATGCCAATGGACAATAATAGAAAACATAAGATTTTCCAATAAACTCCTCATAGGCAGACCGACTGTCATGACAGAAGTTTCTAGAAGACACGAGTTGCGAACGAATAGTTTTCTATATCCGGTGGACCATTAGCCGCTTCACAATGAAAGAGCAACACGATTCGATTGAACCGTTTCGTAAATGAAACGGATGAGCTCATTATTGCGTGCAAGCAATTACTATTAGCTTACTAAGTTATAATTAAAGGCTGACTGTAGCGAGTATATTTGTAATACGAGGAGGGATCCGTATAACAACTGGCGGCCGATACGGTCGCCACGCATGCCGTTTGGTTCCTTACTTCCGTTATCAGGGCGGCGCCGCCCGGCGCGGCGATTCAATTCTAAAGTAACAAAATGCCTTAGTTTCGATAGTACGGGCCAATTGTAGTTTGTAAGTGACATCTTAGATATTTTTATATAGAACGGAAATATTTTGTAGTTTCATAATGTTAAATCAATATGGTCGAAACGAAATCTCCTGAACTCGAAACTCACGAAGAGCTTATTGTCGTCTACATTTATAAGGGCCAACATATTTTGTTTTAATTATAGCTAACGAGAGTTGAAGGGGTCATTTTTCAAATAAAAAAAATCCTTTTTGGTCTAGATGTTTGCGAGTTGTCGTGCCGCTGAGGGAAGTGTTGAAATTAAAATAACTGATTGGCGTTGTGCCGCGATGGCGGACGGTACTGCAAAGGGGCCGGGCGCCGCCGGTGCACGTGACTCATAACATCTCCTTTTTCTATTTTTACGTATATTTTTATACTATGATGGAATAAATGTTAATTTTATTTTGTTAGCATTAAAACAACAAAAGACATTCAATCTCTATTATTTTTTTTTATTTAAATTCATTTCGGTTTTTATTTGATTCCCCCAATGAGTTTGAAAGAATAAATTTTATATCGCTCTTCAGAACTTTTGTTTAACGGCAAACACATTACCAGTTACAGATGACGAGGGGAACAACTTCACCGGTGTGTTTGTATTACCATAGTAAAGATTAAGCTCTCCAAGGTAATAAATATGAATCCAGTAGCTACTTTCAGTAAGTTAGCGGTATATTAACGTTAAAAGAATTATTTTGTAAGAGTCGTTGGCCTACAAATACTTAACAATTCGATACTTCTTTTGAGAGGAGGTTCTGATCCACTCCATTGTCAGTTATATTTTAAATCTTAATAATACTAGCAAGGTAAACCCACACACTGATGACGTTGTTAGGGTATGCAAACACTTGAGTCGCGAGCGCGAATTCCACGTCAGGGTCGTCATTGGCGTGCACTGCGGTCGCTTTGACATTCGCGAGGACCGACTTGGTGTTCACATAGTGCATGTTCAATGGGAACCCAAACATCTGAAACACACCATAAATAAAATTCTTATAATAATATGATAATTACTACAACATGTAAGTTACGGCATTTTGTTTATGGTATAACATTAATCATGAGGGACGCAGTAGCAAATGCGACGATGTGATTAGTAAACATCTTTGAACTTTCGCTATAAGCTTGGGTAATGTTGTTCCACTACCCAATACATTTGCATTGCTTGGACAGATTAAAAATGATTTCATTATCCTAATTATCTTACTATTTAAAGAACTAGTAAGCTTTGTTCAGCTGTGGAAGTAGCTGATGTAGTGACGTCTAGTCCAGACCGAGTGTGGCAACAAATTTTTATTCCTAAATAAAATTTTTGATTATGAGAATAAATAACTTAATTGTTTTAAATTATGATAAACTGTAATAGCAATTAGACAAGTCAAATTTAGAAACCTGTTTATAAGATAGGTTAAAAGAAGTTACCTTATAGGTGACCATAAGTTGTTTTAGTCTCTGACCTGGTTCTGGTCTACGGTCGGTTGAGTTAAACGACCAGTATTCCCACTGCGATAACGATTCCCGCAATAACGTGCAAAGATACCTGTCGAGTTTGTTTTGATTGGTTTAAAAAAAACAGTTTAAATAATTTTTGAGCTGTGGCGACGGATCACTTTTCGAAATTAAACGGATTTATAAAGTATAAACACAGTGTTTATATCTCTTATCGTGCATTGGTGTGAAAAGATTATGGAGTTGATAATAAAAAACTTTATTACCTATGTACGAAACTTGTAAAATGATAGAATAATTTTGAATATATTTCAGTTAACTTTTAAACTCTATACCAACCTGTTCCAAATGGTCTTGGATCGTGGTCGCCACTTCTGCACTTTGCTCTTAATCTTAGATTCCAGCTCCGCCTGCAGACGGTCAACGTCGCACGGCGCGCTGTACAGGCCTGCGGTCGACATCAGTTGCTTCTGAACTGCTCTCGATGTCTCAAAAACCTAAACATTACCAAGCTAGATTTTATAGAAAGAAAAGCATGAAAATCCCATTGCATATAATATAATACGGCCAAACCGCACATGCTTTTTCCGTCGTATGTATAAACAGATTAAATACATCTAAAACTGGAAAAGAGTTAAACTGTAAAAAAAAACATCTTGTAAACATAAACACTATCTCATATTAATTTTAAATAAACATAGAATGACATCCTACCTGCTGCCAATCAGAAGACTTGGAAAAATCGAAGGAAACACTTTCGCATTCAATCGACGACTGGACGTTTACCCATATCTAGAACAGTTCATATATTATAACGTACTACAGCACAGTGTATAATTTTTTTTCAGTACTTAGGTCTAAAAAAGAAATAAGTTCTACAGAACTAGATATAGCATAGATTCAATTGTCATATACGTTGTGTCTACTCTTACTTTCGATGTTTTTTATTTGTACAATTTAAAGGAAAGTTACTAATAATTATCGCTCATGTTCACGGACGGTTACGGATTGTTCGCTGATCTTTGAGAAAAGATAAACTCTTTACACCATCTTCAAAACATATACGTCTAAATATCGCTGATGGCAATAAAATTTCTACAACAATTGTTTGCGGTTGAAAAGCGCAATGGAAGATTGCTTACCGAATGGTCAATATGCATGTACGGGTGGAATTTACGCCTATAGCATCAGTAGAATCTCAATCTAGAACCCACTTTGGACTTTGTGAAGTGAGAATTAACATTTATTCATTAAAACTAATACATACATTCTCATCATCATATACGTAGAACACCGTCTTTAGAGGACTAACGACGTCCCTTAATTCAAAACGTTCTCCAGCTACTGCATCGAAAATGTGCCACACAAAATCCTCTCTCCGATTAAAAAATCCTCGCCCCTTCCAAACTTGGTCAACTACCGTTACATACTTATGCATAGTTAGATCGTATTTGATCAGCAAGTAAGTAGTAATACCGCGCGGTAAAGCCATTCCTGTCACTATCCAGCATTTGATGCCCAGGTAGAGAAAATAACTAGCTAATAGAATAGTATGGTCTACTGGGGATCCATAGACGACTCTTAGCAATTCCTGAAATTATAGTAAAATATTCTGTTCATTTGAATTATATAAAATTTAATAAGTATTGCGAAAAAATAAAATCTACATTAAGTAAAACATCATCATAAAGCTGTTATTTTAATTATATATTAATATAAGAAAAATCAAGACTGCTTTTGATGATAATTCATAAATTTTCTTAAAATTAACGTTTATAGCGTTATTATTCCTTCGACACTTCGTTATAAATATTCTTCTTAGTCTTCTCCAATTCTATATCAAAACCCTTCTCCAATTCTATATCGAAAACCTTTTTCCATTCTATATCAAAAACCTTCTGTAATCATATATCAGAAGGCTTCTGTAATTCTATATCAGAAGGCTTCTGTAATTCTATATCAGAAGGCTTCTGTAATTCTATATCAGAAGCCTTCTGTAATTCTATATCAGAAGCCTTCTGTAATTCTATATCAGAAGCCTTCTGTAATTCTATATCAGAAGCCTTCTGTAATTCTATATCAGAAGCCTTCTGTAATTCTATATCAGAAGCCTTCTGTAATTCTATATCAGAAGCCTTCTGTAATTCTATATCAGAAGCCTTCTGTAATTCTATATCAGAAGCCTTCTGTAATTCTATATCAGAAGCCTTCTGTAATTCTATATCAGAAGCCTTCTGTAATTCTATATCAGAAGCCTTCTGTAATTCTATATCAGATAGCTTTTGTAACTCTATATCAGAAGCCTTCAAAATTCTATATGAAAAACCTTCCAATTTTATAACAAAAGCCTTCTGCAATTCTATATCGGAAGCCTTCACCAATTATATAGAAACCAAGGTTAATTTGATTAAAATTATTGAAAGTAAAAATTACTAGTAATTCAAAGTTCCGTAAACTTACCAATCCTGTCATCGTGACAACCTGTGCATCAGTTACTTCGTAAGTTGGTATTAATGACACGTATCTCAAACATAAATTAATCATCTTCATCAATTGATTGTCGTCATTACTCCAGTTCGGTGATTCCAAACCGCTGTACACGGGTACATCTTTCTCCACAGGCGAGTTTGTTTCCTCTTTCCTTTTCCCACTGCTCTTAGACGAAGAACTTTTCGATATAACTGAACTTTTAGATAAGGCAGATCCTGATCGTTTTGTGTACTTTGGAAAACATTCCATATCTGGAGGAGGTACCGCTTGTAGAAAATCGGTAACGCATTTATTTCTTCCAGAACTATCTACATACGTCATAGAAATACTTCTAGAAGGAAACACATTCAAAAACTGCGTCAAAAAGTTGTTTAAATATTTGATGGTGCGATCATCTTCTGAAACAGCTGGTATTGGCTGGGTGTAGGCTTGAACACCGCCAAGGTGCGACAAACTCGTTGAAATTTGTAACGTGAGGAAAGATATATCTTTCTTCATTATTTGTTTGACTTCTGGTATAAGTGTCTTGGTTTCCCTGGCCGTTGGATTCTCATAGCCGATTAGTAATGGAGGCGACGTTAATTTAAAGGTTCCGCGAAGCTGGAAAATTATAAGCAAAAATTAATGTACCTTGCACTCACAATTTTTAGAAAATTATACGGCAGCAGCGACTGCTACACTTTTCCCTTGTATTCAATAAACTCGTTACATCTGATTAATACTACTTAAAAAATTACAACATCTAACGATACATAGGCTTTTTACACAACACCACATTATTACCGCCATGGGACATTTTTAGTAACTCTTTGGCAGGAGAAGTCTACGGTACAGCAGAGTTCATCCAAACGGTATACACCAACAACACTTACCGCAAGTCCTTCCAAATTCTGAAAATATTGAAAGAATATTTACTCACTGTTCCCAACGTAAGCACAGTGGTGATCGGCACAAGCAGAGTGCCAAGCCAACGACTATAGCGCTGGTACTGGACGGATCCACTACTGGACGGCCCCGTCATGTCGATCCTCGTCATGTTCACCTTACACTCGTCGTAAACATTTACGTGGATTGGTGAAAAAGGATAGAACCTAACAGAAAAGTAAAATTTCTTGTGAATATTGAATAAGCTTCTATATAGTAAAAAATATTTTATGTATATTGAAAAGGTTATAAGGATATAATTTATATTGGCAGCATCACTATTTCATCATACATTTGTAACTTAAGATAAACATTATAAAAATGTTAGGTATATAATGATTCACATTATACATCTGTTGTTTTAAGATAATTTAAATAAGCTAATTCTTATATGAAAGAGTGCACGTACACACAAATGTATGATCTAATTGTGGATACTTTCCTAGCAAATGTACAATTACTTCTTATTATAGTTAAGATGTTATTAATACTATTTGTATCTCATAAATAAATAAATACTCCGCGGGTCTTGGAATACAACCTTCGAATGAATGTATTTCTTTAGAAATTACATACATAAGACCATTATACAGACACGACACTTATTTCCGTTGTAATTTTTTAAGTTACAGATACAGTTTATAATAGTTTACAGTCTTCTTAATTTTCACACTGCGCTTTTGTGCAGAGGTAGTTCATTCATCGTAATAATTTTTTCATCCATGTAACAACATAAAAACTGTTACGCTACTTAGTCCTTAGTTTTACAGTTTGGTTCCAAGTAGGGAAGCAGCCAATCCCTGGAGCGCTTTGACCGGAAACTGCGTGATAACTTAATTTCACGAACGGACGCAATCGTCGTAGCTTAAGACCTAAAAGAAAAAAGGGCGATAGGTGTCGTCATCAAAAAAAATATGTTGGCTTTATATTGTTAGGAGTCTTAAAATTATTTATTTACCAGCTATTCTCTCAAAAGTATCTTCTTCATTTTGCGCAAATACTTCCGTAGATCTGTCAGGTAAATTAAAAGCTCTAAGTACTGTTACATGGATTTCCTGTTCTTTTGTTATACACTCCTTCATTAATTGTTGTCTTGTTACAAAATATGAAACTGACAACGTCATCAAATTCATTTGACTCGATAATAAGCCCCTGGAAACAAATGAACATAATTTAAATACAAAGTTAAAAAAAAATTGTGGAATATTATTATTAAGTTTTTTTTCTCGGAGGAAATTAGTAGTCGTAATGTTAAAATCTTTCACTATACAGTGGGCTCACAGCACACGGATCTGAAATCTACAAACTAAAATTAAAGGAATTATGTACATAGGTCACATTCTTAATAAGAGAGGAGAAACGTTACAGAGAATAGGTTAGGAAAGGTAAGAAGGAGAAGGAGGAGAAGGAAGTTGTTGTGTATGGGGGTATGTGTAAAGACATATAGCAGAGGTATTTGTAAAATAAGCGGTAGCTGCACCCGCCGAGATGGCAGAATAAAGTCAGTGCGTTAACGGCTACACGCGTTTTAACTCCTACCTACCTGCGCGTACACAACAGAAGTGAAATGTAAGAAGAAGGAATAAACTATTTTGTACAAAAAACATTTTTATATGCTTATGGCTAAGACATGCACCCACTGGTAAGCGATACGTCTGCCTAAGCAATGAGATTCTGGTTAGAATGTATAAAGTACTCCTCATAGCCCGTTAAGCCGGAACACAGTACTAATACTACAGTTGGCAACTAAAAGAGACGCTTCGACAGATAGTCCGGGTTATTCTTGATCAATATAATATACTGTTATAATTAAACATTTTAATACGCTTTAAATTACTCCGCAATCTCTCAATCATACCTTAAGCTTAAATCTTTGAAATCTTTAACGACGTCATTACGAGTTTTCTGTAAGAGAAATTCATTTACGGTTCTCTGTAATTTTTCATTCAATCTCTGAATATATTTTGCTCCTAAGTATCTCTGCAAGTCTATAGGATCTGAATCTTTTTCATCAAAACACTTAATGTCTATTAAGGGTTGATCACTGCTATGTAAATTGTTTAATTGTTCTGTTGATATTTGACTAGCAAATAGCGGCACTAACTTGTTTTCTATATCAAAGAAACCACCATTGTTTCTTAAATGTAATAATTTTAACCTTACACTATCATCGCTCTTATCCTCCACCGGAAACGTATAATCGTTTATAACTTTTTTTTTACAAGCAACTTGTAAAGCGTTTATCATGCTTTTATTATTTTCAACATCCGTGTCATAGATATCATTAATTATATATATGAAGTTATTTATGTCCGGTTTTTCAACACCTTGTAGATATCGCTTGATTTTTCTTCCTACTTGCATTGAAGCTAAAATGGTTTCAATATAATTTTCATTAAATGTCTCATTCCAACCTATCTTCATATTAACCTCGCAAGCAGTACACAATTTGCCTTTAAATAGGTTCGCGCTTTTCAAACGAACTTTATTTTCAGCGGCGATTTCTTTTATTCCGTAGCCACTCCCAACATATTTATTATTTGGATAAATATCTACGTCATACTTAAAAATTTGAGGTGTGTTTTCAGCAAAACTGATATTTTTTTTAATTTGTTCGATAAAAATTATTGTTGTTGAAACTTTAGTATCATTTTCATATAAAGTAATGTGAATAATTTTGTTTTTCTGTAGTATTTGAACAGAAAATATTTCAGACATTTCCAAATTAAACGTAGGTTCTTTGCACGTGTATAGTTCAGATTCACACACGAAAACATCATCAACAAACACTTTAAAGTAATAATCATTTGCCATCAAGGCTTGAATAGGTCTCAGCATTTCTCTCATTGATTCTTTATTCAGTTTTAAAATTAAATCAATTTTTTGTTTTTCCAATATTTTACCTACTATCACTTCGGTTTCTGCTTTTATTTTTACCTCATCAATTTGTAATTTAGGCTTATCATTTGTTATCTTTTTAAAGCCCTCGTGGTTTGATCTACTCTTGGTTTCTTTATACTCTATATACGCCCGTGCATATTCATATTCTATTTTATCAAGCATGTCGGAGTATTCCGTCTCAAATACATTATTCCATTCTTTCTCGTAATCGTCATCACTAATAATTGTTTTGCTAATTTTCAAGTAATAATTAAGGTCGATTCTTTTTGTCTTCTTCCTAACCATTTCTACATCAGACCACAAAGAAAGAAGGTTATGAGTTATTTCTTTTAATTTTTTTAACTCATCCATGTATAAGCCCTTATTATAAAAAAAAAATTCAGTATATTTCAGAAGAGTTTTATCAAACCTAACATTATCTTTGTTGTTACTGGTTATTTTAAGCAACTGTTGTCTCAGATTGTTTTTTGTCTCTCTGCCTACTTTAACATTCCTGTATAACTCTTTTAACAACTTATGAATTATCAAATATTCATTATAAACTTCAATAGTTTTTGTAAGTAGTAAAATTTCCAAGGAAAATTTATGATGATGGATGAATTTTATGTTATTCATTTCAAAATCAAGAAATTTTTGACTTTGAATAAAATCATCAGCAACGGTGTAATCGGCAACCATATCATTAAACATAATAGGTTCAATGTATTGTACGTTGATTGGATAATGATTGACGAGAGTATTTTCAAGAATTTTCGGAAAAATGGGACTGAGTTTTAAAAAACGTGAATTAAAATTCCACCTGCGGAAAAAAAACTGTTTAAAAGCATAACTGTAAAATCATTATCGTAGAAAGATAACAAAATAAAAATATTGGAAAACCAACGTTTAATTTTTAGCTTACGTTTAAGCTATACGTTAGGCATTGAAATTTCAAATAGTTTTAAGAAGGATCTTTTAAGAAGAAATGATTAGATTTTTTAATTTTTACGTATATTAAACAATAGTACCCTTGTTCCAAGTCTGTTTCTTGCCATTGTAATGTATTTTTCATATTATCATTATTACAGAAGAAACTCTTCAGATCTTTATCACAATTTACTAATTCTATAATGTTCTCTCGTATTGAAGGTACTGTTGAAGAAAGTTCCGCGTTGATAACATCCATGATATCTAAAGGCTTATTATTTTTGTTCTTTTTATTTTTTCCTTTAGTTATTTGTTTAGTTTTAACATCATGTTGAGTGAAAAAATCATATGAACTTATATGTTTCAAAGATGTTCGTTTAGAGAAAGTAGATTCTTCTAATAAAGCATTTTGATCAATTTCATGATATTCTTCGGAGTCGCTTACATTTTTGGTTTTACTGTGATACGACTTTAATTTTATGTTATCATTCATTTTTTGATAAAAGTATATTTTTCCGCTTAAAATTATTCACTTACACTTTTTGCGTTGCTATAGTAATAGTAATGTAAACAAATGTGCGAGACAACTTATAAACAAATGATTCACAATACATTTATTAAAGAAAAACATTATTTTAAAACACCATTAAATCTAATATAAACTCTCCTTTGATCATTGTAGAGAAGCACGTTTTTTCATAGTCGATCGTTGTCCCTTCATTTAAAATAGAGAATAAAGATTAGTTTATTATCGTCAAAAAAAACATAAGTATTTGTACAATATGCTTCAATGATTTTGTTATAATAATTTATTTCCTTAAAATATATAACACGTTTGTGTAATATGGAACAGTATCAGTGAGTAGGACGACACTGCCACTTTACTTTGACGTCAGACGTCAAAATATAGTGGCAGGCAAAGTAGTGTTTGCACTGTTTATGTTTATAGTTCAAATACAAAAATGGTTAAATTTTCTTTAGAGGACAGCGATTTCTATTATTTATCTCTATCAGAACAGCCCAAGAGATTTGATGCAGATAGTCCTGTTACTAATGTATTTTTCGACGATACTAATGGACAAGTAAGAAATTAAACACGAATATATTAAGGTTTTTTGCAGTAGGTGTAATGTATTTTTAAAATATTCCAGGTATTCACTGTCCGATCGGGTGGAGTTACGGGCGTTACCGTGAACAGTATGGATGAATCTAAATGCACTTCATTTCGTATGGAAGACAAAGGTCCGATAATTTCGATAAAATTCTCATTGGACCAAAAAGTATTAGCAATACAACGCAACCATGACGGGCAGAGTGCAACCGTGGAGTTTGTAAATTTTAAGGACTTGGCCCCAACCAATGTTGAATACTCACATACATGCAAATGGAAGAATGGCAAAATACTTGGATTTGTATGGCCTAAGGCAAATGAAATCGCCTTCATAACCGACCATGGCATAGAGTTGTTACAAGTTTTACCTGAAAAGAAACAGCTGAAAACTTTAAAGAGTGTATCTTTCAGGTAAATACCTTAAATTCATAAAAATTGAGAATGTGTAAAGTGTACATTGGTAATATATATATCTGCTCATAAAATAGTCTTAATGTAGATATCAGTATGAGTTAATATTTTGTTAAATTTATTTTCTTTTAATACAGTTACTGTAATTATTATTATGTACTTATTTCCTTTTATATGTAACTGTTAATATAGACATGCAATATATTTATTAACAAATATATTAAATATCAAATAACTTATTTGCCTAAGCACAAAATAATTCCATTTCTGTTATTTCCAGTGGTGCTTGGTTCACATGGTGTGCTAGAAGTAACATAGCAGTGCTTGCTGGCAATAATGGTGCCCTGCTGCAGCCATTCTTTTTTAACAATTCAACAATAATTAAACTACAAAAATTAGAGTGTGAGTTATAAAAAAAATATATTTTTTCAAAATAAGGTAGAGTATCGTTTTGGATAACAAAATAACTTTTTCAATAAAAGTTTAGAACATGTCTTTTTACATTGTGTTGACTATTTTAATTTTATTTAAAAGTTAAAATAGATGTGGCTCTACATTGAAAAACTGTGAGAGGATTAATTTCTGTGAAATTTTTTCACATAATTGATGGCTAACATAGATATGAAGATACAGATGAGGTGTAAATTAACTAGCATATTACATTGTCCCTAGTGGATTCTTCTCGGCCTGTAGTGGAGCGAGATGTATTTATCCTTAAGCTGTATGATGTAACATGGTGCGCTGTATTCAGACATGGATGCACAGCAACTGCAGCACCAGGCCCAACAGAGGTAAATAAGAATTCATTGAAAAAAATCACAGAAAACAATAACTTTACATTTTAAAACTTCTTTACTTCATAATTATCAGCTGACAGACATCCACTGCTGGACATAGGCCTTCCCTAAAGATCTCAACATTGATCCATCCTGCGCTGCCGGCATCCAGCTGCTTCCCGCAACCTTCACCAGATCATCAGACCACCTTTGTTTCTTTACTTTCACATTTATAATTACTAATAACTGCAATCTTGGTCTAGCAGGTTTTGGAAGTAAAGTATTGGTCTATTTGATAAATCTGGCTCCCAGACTGACAGATTAACTTTGATATTGTTATTTTTAATGGAGATTCCATCAAGAGATTTATTTACCATATTTAATGTCAAGTTCATCCATTTTTATATATTTTTTTGTTTATTAGATATGGCTTATGCCTATATCAGGCTCAAGCGGTGTGAACTACACTCACATATTGAAGACTGGCCTTATAGGAAGATTTGCTCTCAGTGTAGTTGATGGCCTCATTGCTGTCCACCATCAGGTGAGTTCAACTTCAAAAGGATGAGGTATTCTTGGGTGTAACAAGAGAGCACAGTAATGCACACTACTGATTGGCAGTCAAAATATTTGACTCTTAGCAAGAGATTACTTAAAAAGTAAGATAAAAACCTTGCCTTATCTATGGTTTCATAATCAGTATAACATAGTCAATATTTAGTTATATGTGTAGTATACTTCCTTACATTTAAAAGGAAACCATAACTGTACCGATTAGTTATCACAATTGTATGTTTTACTTAAATTACGTCTGTGTTTACTAAATATCATCATCTTTCTAGAGTAGGTATGTGTTGCCAGAGATGGTCTAGGTAGGTATCACTACAGTGCAAACATTACCATGTTCCAGTTTAAAAGCCGCTGTAGCTAGTGAAATTAGTGCATTAATGAGATTTAACATATTTTGTTATAAGGCGACGAGCACAATGTTCACAGTGTACCATCCTAATGCCACGTTGTGTTGCGTATCACTTACCATCAGATGAACGATCTGCTCGTCTCGTCACCTTGTTTAATGAAAAAAAAAACATCCTTTTTAAACGACATAAAAGTTTCCTTTAACTATATTACGCTTTTTTTGTTTTCCAGTCAAGTCAAACGTCCCAGGTGTTTGACATTATGGAAGAAACCAAAGTGGACAACATCCACCTCCCTGTAGTTCCTGGGTGTACGATGCAACCGGCGCTGGTGGATGAGCAGTTTTGCCCCATGTGTATCCTTTGAAATGTTACTAAAATATCTAATGTATTAAAAACACACGTTATATTTTATTTATAACATAGGATGTAACCATATTAAAAAGGCACCATGTGGCCGTAGATGGCACAGTGTGCTCACAACGACGCTGTTATGGAGATGGATTATCAATATGAGGATGTTAATTAACTAGTTGGAAAAAAACTCTACAACTGACCTCATTCCAAAAATCCGTACACAATTATTTGGAGGCAGGGTTAGGTGCTGCGACGGGCACTTATCATAAGTGGTGTCTAACTAAATACATAGACAGCTGCAATCTCTATAATAGACTTTCCCATATAGTCCCAACAACAATATTAAATATCCTGAATGTCTAGGATTATAAACAGATTCAGGAAACTGGGTGGTGTTTCAACCAGATTATATCATTGATGCGCGGCTGGGCTGTTTGTGGCGTGTGAATCTCATCCCGACGGGGCTGGCTCATTCCGTAAGTAATATAAGTTACTGGCACCAAAAATATAATTTAACTTAGTAAAAATGCATTATTTACTTTTCTCATCTCCATTACCATCAGCCGATAGACGTCCACTGCTGGACATAGGCCTCCCCCAAAGTACTCCACATCGATCTGTCCCGCGTTGCTCGGATCTAGTGGGTTCCCGGGATTCTCACCAGATCGTCAGTCCACTTTGTGGGAGGCCTTACTTTTCTCATGATACAGTAATGAACTACACCAGTAACATAAAAACGTAGAAGGAATGAAATGCACTATTATTTATTTAGGTGCCTAAGGATGAGATTGCAAAGATCGTTGCGGTTCTACTCAGGAGGAAGGACGGCAAGGAAACCATATACAGGATACTGAATCAGCTGGTGAGAGATGTGGAAGTCTACCTGGTGGAGTTGACACAAGTCTTCGATGAAATTAACTCTGTATACAGGTAAGTTATTAGTTCGCTTTGTAGTTATACTTCTTATGTCGCCTTTAGCCTCTGATCACCGTGCCGGATGCTCCTGCACCGAAAGTATCATTAACTCTCTTGTCTGTAGATATTAAGCGCTTCAAAGTTATATTGACTCTTGCAGCTCGTCTGATACTGGGCTTGTGGACCCGGATCCTCCATGGCCTGTTACGTCATTAACTAAGAAAAGTATTCACTTTTACACTTTCTGCAACCTGCATTGCTTCCTTACTGCTAAAGATCGTTACTACATATAAGTAAAGTTAAATATAACACATGGAAATCCTCTTCTGAAATAATTTCAGTTAAAAATCTGCTTTCAAATGGTTTTTGGTTAAAATTTAATGTAGAAATGTCAATTATTAGAAACTTGACAGAAGGCTTCTATGAAAGATTGAACATTTACAACAAAATATATTATATTTCTGCCAACGTTAGTGAAATGATAAGTTATGGTTAGGCAGTGGGCCGAGCAGGAGATGGCGCGTAACACGGCCGGTCCGGGAGGCAGTGCACGCTGTGTGCGAGGAGCCCGGGAGCTTCACGCCGCCGCACTACCGCAGCAGGAAGTCTGCACGCGCGTGCTGCAGCCACACGCCGATCACCCGCACCTCGTGCAGGTAAATACCGGCATTGCAACATCAACATCCGAAAATCATCTACTTATGTGCTCGTTCAATGATCTGCATACCGCCCTGGTCGCCACTTCCCGACTCTAACGACATCTTGAATATTAGTTATACATATACTACTGAACACCCCTTGTGAATTTCACTAAAACTGTTGATAAAATAAATCACCGGTTTTTCAGCTCCACGGATTTAATACAAGCAGAAATTTATCTCTATGTCATAATAAAGCTGATTACGTTTATGATGTTTCACGTATAACTTTTTAATTTATAATTTTAGAGGTGAGAGTGCAAAGTGAACTTGTAGAGTGCTGCAAGGTTCGCACCTTTGGCCTACATTTTTAACTCTATAAATGACTCGTATTTATAGAGTTATTTATAATAACGCTATTTCCGTAAAACGACAACCCTTCGACTGTTGTTAATACTGATGTTACTTTTTCTGAACCAACACTGTGACATGCTTAATATTTCGTGCATTGATACTAACATTATTATTACTTAATTATATTTGACTTATTAAGTTATTTAAAATGAAATCGATGTTCTTTTAAAGCGAGCAAATAAGATTCGTAACTTAAACACATGGACCGGATTGTCAGGTGGTGAGCGCGTACGTCGCGTCGCTGTGCCGGCACGGGCTGGTGGTGGCGGAGAGCACGGGCGCGCAGTGCGTGTGCGCGCTGGTGACGCGGCGTGCGGGCGGGCGGCTGCGCGCGCTGCTGCGGCGCGCCGCGCTCAGCGACTCGCGCCCGCTCGCCTGCCAGCTGCTCTCGCTGGCGCACCTGCACCCCGCCGCCGCGCAGCTCGCCCTCGACATGATGTGGCGGCTGCGAGCGCGAGAGGTATGTCTCACTCTACAATGATAATAAATAAATAAATAAAAATTCTTTATTGTACACCAATTACGCAAATAAGATATACATTACATATAAACATAAATGTACAACGGGCGATCTGATTGCTCAGAAAGCATCTCTTCCAAACAAGCCACTAGAAAAGAAGACATAGACTGAAAGCAAAAAAATTAAAAGGCAATACATCAGAAAAGGATTTGGGTGACATTGAATAGGCTTGTTAATCAGCCACCTTTTAATTATTGGAACACCTATTTCAATCAAATCTAGACTCAATAAACTTTTTATTAACGTTACGTAACAGGAAATAGTGGAGGTGCTGCTCAGCTCAAACGAGCCAGTCAGCGCTGTGGGTGCAGCACGGCAGATGGACCCCAGTGCATGGCTCGGGCTGCCAGCGAGAAAGCTGCTTGCAGCCGCGCAAGCTTTCGCCATGGAGCACTCGCAGCCAGGCGCCTTCGTTGCGGTCTACCATGCGCTGCTCGCTAGAAACGAGCGTCTCAGGGGAGCTCCGCACTTCCTGAAAGGTGTGTTGTTTATATATCCTAAAAAGGAGAAAACATGTGTATTTTTTTTGGTACAAAAATGTGCCACAAGCGGAGTGTTCACTTGAGATGTTCCTGGTCAGAACCCTGAAGTACTAGGAAAGATATATATATGCAACACCACATAAAGTAGTAAGTTTCCTTCCACTTCTCAGTGTCCGTTTAATTCAATGCAACCCGACACCTCCGCTGCACTCTTACCAGATACTATATACCACCGGCCGATTTTAACTCTATGGTCATGTTCTCTCTGTGGTTCCAGGGGATTATTAATATATATATATATATAAAGTATCAAAATAGTGAAAACCGTATAAATGTTAAACGACTACTTCCTGTATCGCCCTTAGGTTCCTGGTGCCATTGTGTAGAGCGAGTATTTTAAGGAAAAGTCTGCGATTAAACTAATTTTTACTTAAAGCTGTCGATGATAACCTCGCCGGTTTAAAGGACACCGTAGCAAGGAAAGGACATAAATCGTGATTAACGACTAAATCGTAGAATCGGAAAATTCTTATTAATATTAGAGTTTTTTTCTTTTCAATCTTCAATATAATTCAAGGAAATATTATGCAGTAATTATATGAAGAATAGATAATACAGTAATAACGCGAACGTGCGAGCTGCTCTCGGGCGAATAGTAGAGTTATCGCACCCCAAGGTCGCGCCGGATATCTAATCGCTGAACGATTTTTGATGGAATATTTAAAGCGAATAAGTTTTGTGACGTAACAGTTGTTGTATCAAAAGTTAACTGAATATGTTACATACGGTATATTGGTATACCACAAATAAACATTATATCACTTCTGAATATTAAGATCAGAAGGCCTTGCACTTTATCGTTGGTCAGTTTGCAAATTATTATACATTGTCGTCAATTCTGAATAGCTTCATGCTTCATTCAACTCTGTAAGACTAACTAAATTTCACCAACTTCAGCAGCTTTGAACTGTACTCTACTTTAGCACATAGTTTCAATGTAAAAGGAGATTATTGACTACAAGCTTCCATAGAAAAAATCGATTTCTGCCTTTCAAATTCGAATATCAATAGCACTATATAACGCATTGGTTGTTAGTCTCTGGGGCTGCAGACCGTCTAGGTAGGTACCACCGCAGCGCCTACTGCAGCCGACAGACAGTACTGTGCAGACATTACTGTGTTCCGGTTTGAAGAGTGTTATAGCCGCTGTAGTTACTGGGTTAACGACACTCGACATATTATGTCTCGGGCTACGAGCGCAATGTGATGCAGTATATATCATCTTAACTAGCTCCAAATTGTTATAAGCGGCCGTATCACTTACCATAAGAAGACATCCCGCTGGTCTCGTTGCTTAATGGAATAATAACAATTCTTGTTAGTTTTAGCATGCACACCCCTGCTTGTTGGCAGATATAGTGCGGACAGCTAACTGCCAAAAGTATCCGCAATACCTCTTAAATCTTCAACGTTAAAAAAAGGATGCTGTGAATTTGAGCCGTTTATCTCAGTAACTCTCATTCGAACGTTATGTCATATGTCGTATCAAAAGGTCGTGAGAGCGAAGGTCAGGGAGTCAGTCTATAGGTTTCCATAGCGCGATAACACCATAGCACATGATTGTGATAAAAGCACGTTTATGTTTCGTTAACTGTCAAGTATTATCATCATCATCAGCGAATAGACGTCCACTGGTGGACATAGGCCTCCCCAAAAGATCTCCACGTCAAGCGGAGATTTTATAGGTTATGTAATTATAGTAAAATATAAACTCTAATTAATGCAAAGTACTGGTGGTTGGTCTTACAGTAGAAGGCCAAACAGTGGTGTGCAAACATTACTATGTTCCGGATTGAAGGGCGTTATAATTAGAAAAATTACTGAAATACTAGACTTAACATCCATTATCTGAAGGCGACGAGCGCAATATGGTGCAGTGTATATTATCTTGTAACTCTTATTAATAATATTGATTTTGTTTCTATAATTAGAAACTGAAACTATTTTATATTCAACAACCATCGCTAGTTAGAAGATATCATCAACATCTCTGTTCACAACTAATCACGGGACCCTTCTCCTGTTAATGGCCCCACCCGCATTGGGCCAGCGTGGTGGGAAATGGACCAAATCCTCCCATATGAGCCCATACAAACGACGGCCTCCGGTGCCCGGCGACACCAGAGGCCATACTGATTGTTGAATGTCGCGAGAACCCGCTGTATGATGCAGGCTACGCAGGATCGATCGATGTAGAGATCTTTGGGGGAGGCCAATGTTCAGCAGTGGACGTCTATCGGCTGATGATGATAATGATGTCTGTTTGGCGGGAACAGTAACTGACAATTATAAATTACTTGCCGAACGCATTGTTCGCTCGACCATGATAAAACAACAAAAACAATAAAGATTATTATTGTTCAACATAGCCTTATGGGAAAGTGTTATGTTTAAGCAATGGAACCTTCAACTGTTACATCTGTTATTCCTTCAGTAGTCACCGTGTACCACCATTCAGATATACATCATTTAAACTGTTTAAAGATCTCGATGAACCATTGTAAGTTTATCTATCACTCGCCCGCACCTAGTGTACAATTGAGTCACCAGTGATCACTCTCTATCACAGCTTATCAAATCAATTACTCCTCCTCATCCATAATAAGTATATTCCGGTGTCAGGTGTGACCCAATATGACATGGGAATATTTAATAGAGCTGATCAAACTTCTTTTACAAAGCTTTGCCATCAAACACTCCCTCGCCACTCAACAGAGAGAATAGTGGTCCGACTCTTTCAGTGGGAGTAGTTCTGAAGTATCGTTATTACTGTTATCATGCAACACTGCATTGCAGGTGAACAGTGCGACAGTTACATCGAATATTACAACCACGTGACCGCCGAGAGGTAAACGTCGTCCACATTGTACACACGAAGCCTGTTGCCGATTCAAAGATAGTATATTGTTAATCCATTGGATATAAAATGTATTATTAATATATTTTGTTATCTCATCAGTTTTCAAAACTTAGTTTTATTTCCATCCCCTATATCAAAACCCCAATCTAGAACAAAACGAATGAGCGTCTGTGTTTGTACCGATGTGAAACAATGGTGTCCTGGCGTGGTGATCATAACTCCTAGTTGATTTCGACAAAATAATGAAAGATTATTTTTCTGTGTATGTTGCCCTATTGAACTCTCAGATCCACATGTGAATATCGAAACTTACTTTTACCTGATCACCAACATTTGAAAATACCAGAATTAATGTCAAAAGTCACTACCTCGCAGCCCCTCTGAGTGGACAAAATAAACTTTTATTGCAAAATAGATAAGAAAGTAACAGAAAAATAATTTAATGATTTTCAATCTTTTTACTCTTAATATTTTCAACTAAGAATATGTAACACAAATTTATATGGATGATAAAAACTGCATCCGCTATGCAAATGAAGTTTATACCATGTTTCCTATCTGGTATCAAAATGTTGTTTATTGGCAATTGATTCCTAAAAAACAAAGTAAAAATGCTGTGCGGAAAAAATTTATAACAAAAAAAATAGTACAGGGTAATCAAGGATACCAGTGATGATCGATTTCTGTGAACCACGTTCTTAAATAATTGATACCATTCATTAATAATAGATAAAAGGTTGCTGACGTCATCGCGACTTGGTAACGTTCGAATTGAGCAAAAGTTCGCACGTTAAGGTCACGTGACGGTCAAGGCTGTTTACATTTGTAATGGATCGCTTTACACTAGACCGCTTACCCAACAAATTGGTAATCAGCTGTAATATAGAAACGTAGGGCATTAAAACCATTCGTGTTTGTAATTGTTGATCATACTCAATGTTTTATCTATATTAAAAAAAAAACTAGTTTATTTTTTAAATAACTTGTGCCTACAACGAACATAACCTAACAAGAATATCCAGGAAAATAAATTTAAAAATATTACAGATTAAATAACATTAACCTCATAAAAAAAAATATATTTATGGAAAAAACAATAATCATGTAGATTTTAATCATTTTTGTAATATTTGTCGCTCACATATCTGATGAGTGAATGCTTATTTCACAAATCTTGTGGTAAAACCACTACATGTTTGTTTGTTTCCTCTTTGTTAAAGGTAACTGATGAACTAAATGGAACAAACGACTGTAGTTTAAATGACGCTATTTGTTATAGTTTTGTGGAAGATAACCAGCAATAAAAAAAACTGCATTAAATGTCAAATATGCTATATATGGAAAGATGAAATCTTCCAATCCTAAGACTTGGAAGATTTTGAAGTGTCCAACAAATAATAAAACAAGACTTTTTCATAACTTTGTATTCAAAATATTTTAACAGGCATTAAAACTTATAACTACAAATGTAAATGCTTTAGAGAGTAATCTGTGTAGGATAGATATTTCTGTGCTTAAAAATGGACAACTGCTCTGATAGATTTACCAGCATGCATCAGGTGGAATGCTTCATTGATTTCTTTCAGCGGGACATCATGTGTAACAAACTCATCTAAAGGCAGTTTCTTGTTAACATACTCATCTACCAACTTTGGCACACTATCTCTGCTCTTGTAACCTCCAAAAGCAGTTCCCTTCCATGTGCGTCCAGTCACTAGTTGGAATGGGCGAGTGCTGATTTCCTCCCCAGCTGCTGCTACACCAATAATGACCGACACTCCCCAACCCTTGTGACAGGCTTCAAGTGCTGCTCGCATTGTGTTGACATTACCAATACATTCAAATGTATAGTCCAGGCCACCATCTGTCAGATCAACAAGAACTTGCTGGATGGGTTTCTCGTAATCTTTGGGATTAACAAATTCATTAACTCCAAACTTCTTGGCCACTTCAAACTTGTCAGGATTGATGTCAACACCAATGATGCGCTTTGCACCAGCTGCCTTGCAACCCAATGCGACAGCTAATCCAACAGCACCAAGCCCGAAAATTGCACAATTAGAACCAGGTTCCACCTTTGCTGTATTCAGTGCAGCTCCATACCCAGTGGGTACTCCACAGCCAAGCAGGCATACCTTGTCTAGAGGTGCTGAGTCAGCAACTTTGCACAGAGAAATTTCTAGAACAACAGTGTATTCACTGAAAGTGGAACAGCCCATGAAATGATACAACTCCTGACCTTTGCAACGGAATCTCCTCGTCCCATCGGGCATAACGCCTTGACCTTGCGTCACGCGAACCTTCTGGCAGAGATTGGTTTTCGGGTTTAAGCAAAATTTGCACGTGTTGCATTGTGGTACATACAATGGTACGACATGATCACCTGGTTTAACTGATGTTACACCTTCACCAACACTTTCGACCACACCACCGCCCTCATGACCAAGGACCACAGGAAACACGCCCTCAGGATCTTTGCCAGACAATGTATATGCGTCCGTATGACAAACTCCGGTTGCTAAGATTTTGACACGGACTTCGCCGGCTTTAGGCGGGTCTACTTCAATTTCCTCGACAGATAGAGGTTTTCCGGCTTCCCAGGCCACCGCCGCTTGGCATTTAATAACTTTGCCGGCCGTCGACATTTTGCAAAAACCACGTATGACCGATTACAACGGACGGGGATATCGAAATGAATTGCTGTCCAATTTAACTAAATACCAAAGTTGAGACCTTGACACTGAGTACTTTGATAAATCGCACGACGCGCTAATTACGTAACACTACGTGTAAGAAAGAGATAACGAAACGTCATCCAAGCAATACATACTGAAAGCAAGTCTTCTATAAAAACAACCAAGTACAGTCAAATACAATGTATACACAAAATTTTACTTCACTGAAAAACAACAAAATTTTATTCGCAATAGAATTATTACCAAAACTAAAGCACTATTTCATTACTGTGTAAACAATGTTTAAAAACACCATTAAAGAACGGAAGAACTTCGGCATTAACGCCAAATGTTGATGTGAACTGAACAATTACGTACATTATCAGCCCGACTGTACTGATAAAACAGTTAATCGACTTTTAAACGATACTAATTTAAAAATCGATTGAATGCATTGGGGGTAGTTTATCCTTCTTTAATAAACTATATAACGAATCATTAAAATATAAACATTTTCAAACTTTGATTACAATTGTTGTATGCATTATACAAAACAAATGAAAACCGAAATATTTTCCATCTACTTTTTATTTTATATTATATTGCGAGTGTCTAAACAATTTACAATGCATCAACGTTTACTCAAACTTCAACAGACCGTACTTAATTATTTTTACCCAGACGCCAGTTTGTCGTTAACCACGAACTGCCCATTTTAACTACATGTATTATATAAAAATAGTAAAGACGTACGTAAGTAATATTTATGCGATTTATAATATTACCGATATTTATGCAATTTCCTGAAAGGTACATAGCAATTAGTATAGTAACATAAGCATTGATTTTGTTTACCTCAGAAAAGATGCGACACTTATTTAATATAAAAATGTTATGCTACAAAGCAGATAGTGACTTTGCATTTATTCTAAATTTTCTATAGCATGTGTCACTGTTATTGTAATAAAATAATTTAACACATTATGTTACTCAAATCGGCTAAATATTATTAAAATTTATATATATATAGTATATTTTTATGTTTTTCATTAAATTAAATTGTAACACTGGCGAATTGTCAATAACGTCAAATTTGAGTAAATCGGTGTTTCTAATATTGTTCATGCTTCTTGGTTTGAACCAAGATTCTAATTTAGTTCCTTATGACAAGAAATTACTTGAAGAAATGGCTAAACTACATAGTTATTACGTATTATGTCCTTTGATCGATCAGAAAAGTTTCTCAGGAGTAGCGCAGGACAAGGAAACATCAAATGTTATAGTAACTCTAGGCCGAAATGTTGTCAATAAATACAGGGTATTTATTTTTCCTGTACCATTATATCCTCAATTTTTTTTATTTGCTGACCTATTTTTTAATAATTGAATTCTGTTAACTTGATTAGTTATATTTTACATGCCACAATAATTATAAATAAGGTTATGTTTATAGGTTGTTTTTATTGTAATATGTAATTAAAAACTGAAAAATACTGATGATTCAATCTATAAACATATTTTTTTACATCAACAATGAGTAAAATAGAATGATGATTAAAAAAAAGAAAAAGAGTATTACTGCAACTGTGAAATACAACTATTTCTACCCATAGTGTTTTATCAGTCTGCTGTCTAAGAAAAATTACAAGGAGCCATTGAACTCATAACAGTGCAAGACTACATTTAGAAACACATTATAACAGATCTATATTCAGCAGTGGACATGTTGTAATTATTATGATGTTTTAGATCTATTGATTCTGCAATATTGTTTAAAAACTAAAAAATAAATCTAAACACTATTTTATATAAAATGATAATTTTCAGCTTTCAGACCAAAAGCAAGTAGGCGGTTGGACTTCAAAGGACCACATAACTTCAACAGTGATTTATGATAAAGTTCAAGATAGTTATGTAGGGGTTTTTAACAATAATTCAATTAAAACATGGAAAGAAGATGCTGATAACTTAGATAAAATCAAGAAACAAAGAGTTAGTAGATAATTTATTTTGCCTTTTGTGTAATATCATATATTTTTAAATTTACCATCAAATGTCTTAAGTTGATAAGTAATTGTATGTTTATATATTAATAAGTTATACATAAATATCATTACTAAAACCGAATGATGTTTAACGTTATTACTAGCAAGTAATGTATATTTTTAACTTACCACTTTGGTATTTTTGCTTAGTAATTATTATACCGATAATATTTAAATCTTAATGTTATATTGTTCAATAATTCTTTTCAGTTTCCTATAAACATTTTGAGGGTTATAATAAGGGAAGATCAATCACCTTTGGTTATTTTTACTAATGGCAATTGTGCTTCACTTTCATTTGCACTGGACAACAGAATGAGTTTTGAAAGTAGATCACTTCTTAAGGAAACTGATGTCATAGTTGACGTAGGACACTACAACTTAAATAATACAGAACACATTTGTTACATTCTTAAAAATAACAAAGATGTCTGTGAAATATTGACTTGCCCATTGAGAGAAGAATTGGGTGATATGGACAAGTCAAAGTTGAACAAAGTTAAAATATCGCGAGATGATGTGTACATAGTGGGTCATCTTGTAAGCACCATAGAGAAAATAGGGGTCTACATACTGTGTAAGTACTGTAAATATATACTTTTATTGGAGATGTGAGAGATTCCACCCCAACGTGTTACAGAACCTAAGTTAACCTGACCACTATATGGTGCACTTTGGTAATCAACAGACAGGGCTCTGATAACCCACCAACCTGTGATGGGTCAGTATGGTGGGCCAAGGCCAAATTCCCCTCGTTGAAATTCAGGAGATCTTTGAAGGGGGCCTATGTGAGCCCACTGCTGAGGGCATTATCTGGCTGTTAATGTAAAAAGAAATTTGCACATGAGGAGCAAACATGAATATATCATACTTGTGTTAATTCTGATAAAACATATTTTAATTTAATATTATTATATTTGCTTACTTCTGTAAAATATAGGCTTCTCATATTAAGGCTAGGCCTGTGCCCCAATAGTATTAAGAATTTATTTATAGTTTTATAACAGCAATATATAAATTAAAAAAAAATTATTTTGTTTGTATGTATAGCAAACTAATTAAATTTTAATAAAAGTTAATAAAAAAAACATTTTGTTTTTAGGGAGTGATAGTAAATTAACTGTTTATGATTTTGTAAAAAAGAATTGGAAAATGATCGGTTCAGTTCCATGGATCTCAGCAGACTCTAGTGTTTCTATTGCATGGATGGGGAAGAACCATTTAATATTTTTTGGAAGCAATGTGGAGCAGGATGGAGCGTTCATTGTGGCGTATAACATAGTACTTGGTGTCGGTTCATGCAAGTATCCAATGAAAATGTACACAGAAGATGCGAAGCTGTACTGCTTTGACAACCGTATTGTATTAGAAGCTTCTAATCACATTGGAATGCTACCATATGTTTTAGAAACTAAAAGGAACTTGTCAAGTCTACTCGGCTCACACGAGATTATGAAAGATGAGGGTACAGAAGTAGCCGATTGGGGGACACCACCAACTCCACTATTTAAGTGCAGTGATGAGATTAAACATCTACTTGATTTAGGTTTGACAGAGAGAAATATCTGCGCTCATATTATTCCACCATTGCTAGAAAAGAATGATTTTAAGAATATATTAAATGTGTTAAAAGATTTCAAAGATGTACCCGAATCTGTTTTAGTTCTGTTGTTGTCATATTCCATAAAACTGGTGAACCCAAATGATGTTGACATTACAAATAATGAAGAGTTTTTGAGAGTATGCGACATGGATTCCAAGATGAATAGAGATCAACAAGCTAAATTAGAATTTCTGAATTATATTCTGCAGATACCCATCAGTGATGCCATATTAGTACCGTATTTGAGGACAGGACTGACTCCTGAAAATGCTCTGTTTCTCATGAGTTATATGTCCTATTTGCTTATGGATTCAGATATAAAAATGAGTATAGAGTACGAGAGCCAGCTTTTCGATTGGTGTACACTTTTAATGGATGCATTTTACCAACAGTACTTGATGACAAAAGATGATAAGGTCACCTTTGTGCTAGAGACGATGAGAACAATTGTTGAAAATCTGGTTGATCAGTTAATGTTAGTTGACAGTCTATTACCCAAGCTCCATCGGATAACCTCTGGCAAGCACCTGGAAAGTGACACTGATGAATTATTATCTTATACCATTGAATTAATAGAAATATAGTTCTTTAACGAAAATTTCTTGTCTTAATTTTATATTATGATCGGAGATCATACATGTTATTAATGACCACCTTGTAACTTTAAATATAAATTAAAAATTGAGTTGTTCCTCTGCTTAGCTTAAAATCTCCAGTAGCATCATGAAAAATATGAGTAATTTTTTCTAATTGATTTAAGTGATAAGACAAGCAATATGTTCATTTAAGTGATACAATAAAAGTTAAGCTACATATGAGTTTTTTTCATAACCCTCGCCCTTGTTGAAATCGTCCAGAGTAAATATTCTAGAATTTGACACTCCTATCTGCAAATTTGTCCTTTGGTCTATATTAAAGTTCTACAAGGTTGATTTAAGAATTGAACTGGTATGAAAAGACGAGATTAATTTACAGTTTTTTTATTGGCAGCTCTTGCAAATTGCACAACCATTGGTCTCTCTTTTAGCAAGAACCCATTAGTCTCATATAAGGCTGATTCAGCTATTTTCTCTGATGGGAAGGTGACAAATGCTTGGCCTTTCATCCTGCCCTCTTGCATCACTCTCACATCAAATCCAATTTGTTTCTCTTCAGATAGATTTTCTATATAGCGCTTATAAATTCTCTTTACATCTTGTTCAGTGACAGTTTTCGCTAAATTTTTTATATACAGCCTCATTGATGGCTGGCCAGGGTGATAGTTCTTGAAAATGGGTAGAACTTTCATATCACTGTAAGATAATCTGTTGTGCAACAATTCATATTTAGTAATTGTTGGTTGGTCTGGTTCTAATTGTGGCTGTTCCTTTATCACTGGTTGTATTTCTTTTTCAAATTTTCCTAGTTCTCCAACAACTTTGGGCTCTTCACTCAACTTTTGCAGTGCATCTTGGTGAACAACAACTGAAATCTTTTTGGTTTCTGACACAGTAGCTACAGCTTCAAATACTTCTTTCTGATTGATGCTGAGTTTCTTTGCTTTAGGAATAGATGCCATTGATAAAATGGTTGTCGGTCGTTTTCTTGTCACAGGTAAAGTGTGTTTTCTTCGTTTTGGAAAATTCGGAACTGTTTTCTCCTGTTGTTCATTATCATCACTACATATTTCTGATTCAGGTTCACTATCAACTTCAGCAATATTGGAACTAGAGATGTCACTAAAGAATTCTTTAAATGTTTCTTTAAAAAACAGTAACGCTTTTTCATTTTCTTGAAATGGCATATCAAGAGACATCTTATTCATAAGGTGTAAAATTTGAACGTAAAGTGGTTGGTGTGTAAACAGGTTATAAACAATATTAATTGCTGTTTTAAGACTTACATCAGGGTATTTATATTTTATATGAACTGGAGGTGGTTGATAGAAATTTACAGAAGGATTCCAAGCGTTCAAAAGTTTTATAAATTCTTTAATATGTTTAGTGGTAACTGAAGGTTTCTCATTATCGTAATATTCGTGACGAGTTGGCTCATTTTCGAATGAAAATTCTACTGTTAATCGTTTTTGTGCAATTTCTAACTGATGCAATCTCATTAAAGATTCTTTTGCTTTTTCTACGCTGGCAAAAGAAGCAAATACATAATTACGTTTTTTTGGTGTTTCCCACACTTTCTGTGCACCAAAATGAATCAAAAGTTGCTGTTTCTCTTTAAAAGAAAGGGATTCGGGTAAATGGCGAATAATAAGAACTTTGGACATTATGTCTCTCAAATAATATATTAATTAAACCAAGAGAACTAGTCTTAAGAGTCGATTATTGAGTACAATATTAGATATCGTTGTATTAGACAATAGATCAATACAAATCGAAGGAACTTGTTTTGACAGTTCGATTTTTTTATTTATTAACTGCTCTGGAAACGTGTCTTTTAAGCCTTACTTATAATACTTTAAATATAACTTAAAAAGTTACTTATTCAAACTGTATTTACCACAAATGTATAAATAAACTTATAATATTCGGGATTCCTTATAAGTTTTGGCAAATCGTATGTTATTTATGTGTTTTTTTTTTCGAATTTAGGCACTAAGATTAATCGTCGAAAATTATAATATTGACATAATATAATGTTTTGTAAGTAGGCAACACATTACAAATTTCACATTTAGTGATAGTTCGAATAATGTTCATTATTGCCAGAGTGAAAAAATAACTTGTGATTTTGCACGCATTTGATAATATATGCAGTATTGTACATAGAGGAAACAAAATCGCCTATTTCTTTTAGTTTCTAGAGTAACGTCTGATTTTTGTTCTTTAAACCTTTTGAATAGCATTTTTATATAAATACATATAATTTGCTTATTGCTTTCGATCTTGTTTTAATGGCATAAAAAACTTTGTTCATTATTCTTATCAAAAAAAAGAAGTTTACACCGGTGCAATGTCATCACAAAGTAATCAAGCTTAACAATAGAAACGAACAACTAAAAGTCAACAACCGGATTGACCGCAAATAATGTATAATATTAAAACATACAAAAAGTAATAAACCATGACAGAGGAACAACAGAAAAAGTCTGTCAAAGTTGTAGTTTTAGGCGACATAGGAAGAAGTCCACGAATGCAATATCATGCCTTATCGTTAAGCGATAATGGTTTTAAAGTTAATATTATCGCCTATACAGATTCAGCGCCGCTCACAGAGGTGCTTCAAAACTCAAATATCACCATAACGAAGCTACATAGTTATGAATTTGATAAAGGTCCAAAACTTCTACAGTTGTTTTTGAAAGCATTTTGGCAAGCTATAAGTCTATTTATTACGCTCCTAATTACTGGGAAATGTGACTATTTGCTTTGTCAGAATCCTCCCTCTGTGCCTACATTGCCTGTATGTCGGTTTTACTGTTTAATAACAAAGTCCAAATTTATTATTGACTGGCACAATTATGGACACACCATTATGGCTCTGTCAAAATCACCTAGTCTTAAAATACTATTGAAAATCTATACATTTATAGAACGATATTTCGGTCAGTCTGCACAAAACAATCTTTGCGTCACATATGCTATGAAAGAAGATTTGTTAGAGAATTGGAATATAGAGTGAGTAGATACAAAATACTTTTTAAAATACTGATATTTTATTCCAATATATATATTTAAATTTATCAATTAATAGATCATTATGTTTAAAGTTATATGAAAAAGATTTTCTATTTGATTGAAAAATTATGTGTAGTGAAATCTAAAATAGGTGATTAAAACTTGATATTTATTTAAATGTGTTATGGTTTATTTTTTAATATTATTGTCTTAAGTTAGCTTTAGTTAGCTTTATTCATTATTTCTTAATGATTATGAAAAAAAATATTATCAAAATATGATAACAACAAACAATTTTTTTCAGTGCAACAGTCCTTTATGACCGACCACCAAACATTTTCCATCCCATTACCTTATTAGAGAAACATGATTTTTTTGTTAAACTTGCACAAAAGTATCCGGAGTTCTTTGGACCTAATAGAATAGCCCACTCTGGTGATGGAAGTAATACAGCTTTTACTCATGTTGTTGATGAAGAAGTCATACTGCTTCAGGACAGACCAGGTATTCTCTTCAGCAGTACAAGCTGGACTCCAGATGAAGACTTTGGAATACTGATGGATGCATTGCAGGGTAGGTTTTTAGATGCACGTTTCCATAATTATAGCGCAGATGCTCTCTTTAAGAATTGAATGTTTTTATAAAATAAGAAAGTTATTTTCTGTCTGCAATTTTAGCTAGAATCTAAAATATATAGCTTGTATAGATTACTTGCACGACATATTTAAAATAATTTTAAACTAAGAATGGTAATGAAAATTCTCAGGAATTGTCTTAAAACACTATTGAGGTTAAACCAGTTATTTATTGGCTGTCTTTTTAATTTCTGATTCACATAAAAATTTCGATATTTTACCAGATTGATACAGTCAATACTATTTTTGAGAGAATAACACATGTGTGAATGAATTAGGCCAAATAATATTTTATTTTTTAACATATCAAACTAATATATTGGAACTACTATGTATACCAAGCTATATTTACACAATAAAAATCTAACACAAGTAATTACATAAACAATATTTAGGGGCGGAACATAATGCTGGCACCTCCACCATAGCAAATCAACTTAGAAATACTTCGAATAGAAATGTTTTGGTTTAACCATCACAGTTTAGTCAAAGAATTTTTGTTTTCTATAACTAGTAAGAAGTAACAAAACTAAGACAATAAAAACAACAAAAAACTACACACAAGAAACATATAAAAATAACATAAGGAAAGAATTACATTTTATAATTTTGCATAGTATGACAACACTTGGAACAGTCCCCGATATGCAGTCCTGGCTTTCGAATACATGTACTGCACATACAACTAGTTTGCCATCCTCCACCTGCCACTTTTCTGTCGGAACACACTAAACAGTCCTTTTTGCTCCCCTGACGCAATACGTGCTGTACCAACTGCTGAACAAATTTTAGGTGTGTTACGGGGTGCTTATTTAGGCGACGTTGGTCGATTTTGTATAAATAATATGCATTTACGCTGCAATACTAAAGTCCCCAAACAGATAATTTGTGCCAACATTTAAATACCCGAAACATCCCAAGTACTAAATGCAGTGACGACCATTTTATCTTTTCAGGCCAATAATAGTAAGTTTCCCAATCTGCCAGCAAATGTATTATCCTCGGAAAACTGAGATTTCTTTATAGTCTGGTACAAATTTCCGAGTAATTTGGATAGTTGCAGTTAAGTACTCGTTTAGGTTCAAAAGTTCTTGTGCAAGTGGTAGGCTTATTTGAAATCATGCGTATACCATAAACATAACTGGATGAACAATAACACATTCATTTTATTGGATTTATTTATTTTATATAAACTCGTGCGATTCTAGTGTTTTGTTTATATAAACCAGACTGTACAGATCCCTCCACTAATTTATCCACTTGATGGCATTCAATAAGATTTGATATGAGCAAATGTGTCCCCGTATCGGGACATACGAGTGCAAAGGGTTAAGTCACCATTTAAGATTACTAAATTAAACTAAAACTTTATTAAAGTAGACCTAACCAGGAGTTCTTCTAAATCCACAGTATATGAAACAACATTTGAACTTTCTAAGAAACTACCAGAGCTAATTTGTGTGATAACTGGCAAAGGTCCAATGAAGCAACATTATACAGACATAGTAGCATCAAGAAATTGGCAGCATGTTAAAGTTATCACACCCTGGCTGGACGCAAGTGATTACCCCACTATGGTGGCAAGCGCTGATTTGGGGGTGTGTCTACACACTAGTTCTTCGGGGCTGGATCTACCAATGAAGGTTGTGGATATGTTCGGGGCTGGTCTACCAGTGTGTGCATACTCATTTAGATGGTAAGTATTAAAGATATTGTAAAACATTTGAGATCCTTCAAATTCTGTGTTTCTTATAATGTAACGAATATTTATGTAATTTGGTAAACTAATGGTTTCTCAAAGTTTGTCGTTTCTTATTGTTCTTCAACTTGCATGTATATAGATGACATATATAAAGGACAGGGCAGTGATCAAATAAGCATACTTTGTCAGGACATCTGCAGTATCAGCCTATTTATAGTATAAATAAAAAATGTTTAATTTTTCAGCCTAGAAGAGCTCGTGCAAGATGGCATTAATGGCTATGTATTCAAAACTAGCGATGAATTGTCTAAACTGATAGTCAGTTGGTTTGAGGAATTTCCTAATAATGTTGAGAAAAATAAGACAGCAGAGAAAATGAGAAGAGAACTCTCCAGGTTCCAGGAATCTAGATGGGAAGGGAATTGGAATTTGAGAGCTAAGAAATTCTTTGAGTAATGTAAATTTAAAGACCAGTGTCCAGAGATGAATTTATTTTATATTATTCAATGTTCATGTAAATGTTTTAAATGTAAGATAAGCCAAGTAATTATAATTCTGAAAGTTGTAATAAGTTGTTTAGATTTCACTTTATTAGCTTTGATTGATACATTCGACAAGTTTACTCTTCAAATTATATCCATGTATTTATAATACAAACATACAATATTAAAACCAGGCATATTTCTCTTTCATGCAGTTCATGAATGATAATTCTAACTTACTGACTAGTTAAGACCAGCGAGTAGGAGTTCGACCCTGTGACTTTTACCCTCGTCTTTCTTACTACAAACAGTTTGTCCAAATTTTATGGTTCTCTGGGCAATTTATAAATTTAAGTGTAAAAAAAAATAAAAATGCGAAGTTAAACAAATGCATGTATTTATGTAAATGTCACACACACACTCACACTAAGAGTCTCTCTATCTCTTGTTGTATGCTCTGAATCTGAGGCTTTAGCTGTGAGCCCTCGTTGATTGTGATGGAGCAAGCCACAATCGGCCTAGAAACACCACATGCCCGTCCCAAAGCCTGTTTGGACCTCACAAACACATATGGCACGTTTTTGTCCTCGCACAGTATCGGAATGTGTAAAACAATTTCCAATGGTTCAGCATCCGCTGCCATTATTATAAATTCGGACAAACCACGGTTCAACGTTTTAGTAGCTTCGTTTGCGCCTTTACGGAGCTGCTTGTAGTTAGCGGCCTGCTGCACAAGATTCAGAATTTTGGCAGTGAGCGTCGCGTCAGCCAATGGATAGGCTTTAGGGTTTACTGCAGCTTCATTGTCAGCCTAAAAAAAATATACAAACTACAGCACCATTCAAGTCTCACCGATCGTTATAAGTGATTGAGGTACATAATTTTAGCTTAATAAATGCTTTAAAACGTTTATCTCATTTTATATATGAAATGTGACATACAACAAACGAATTAAATGCCGCCTTGGAAACCACACTATAAACATAACCTCGAAATTCACACATGGACTAACATGTAAATAAATTAAAATTATTCTTATTTCTAAAACATATTAAACTTAGTGATTTTTTTTTATTTTCTATGCAATTTATGCTTACCATATTTAATAATAAATATTTATGAAGTTTGCAAATAGCTTTTATAACCTCTCAGCGATTACTCGCGTCACTGAGGGATTATGTACTGATGTGTTTCGTAAACAAATACTACAATTTAGTTATATTTTACAATTATACTAATTGAAAAAGATTATGAATTAATATTTAATGAAGAAATATAAAATAAACAATCCGAGATACGATAGCTTCTCTTAAACGAAAATAATAATTTAGTTGAAGTTGCCATGTAAAAATAAAATATAGATTATACTGTTCTCGCACCTCAATAAAGTTTGATGTAAAATTTAGTGACAAGCGCAAAAATATTAAACTCTTGGTTTCATTAACCTATAGTTGTGGTTTGTAAGTTAAGTAAAACGTAGTAGACGTTGTTCCCTTTATCATTAATGGTTCAGTAAATTAATTTAGAATTTTCGTCTAAAATTATCTATTCATTATAATTAACACTATTTTGTTCGTATTAAAGATACAATATTTTATGTAACAAATTGTTTCATCCTAACACCGAGCGCAGTTTCGTAACATCCAAATATCTTTTTACTTAATTCACACGAACGTATTCAGGACCTAATTCTACCAAGAATATTTTTAAAGTGCAATGGTTTTTTATTTACTTAAACACTTTATTGAAAACCTAAAATCAGACTACAATAGGTAATCTTGATGACTATCGGCGTTTTCTACCAATGAATCTAGGAATTTAGGAGATGCTGTGGAAGGTGAAGAGGAATATTTTATCTTGTAACACAAATTAACAGCAGTGTACATATACATACAAACTATACATAAATAAATACGTTTGCAAATGAATGCATACATCATTATCATTTCAATCGATGGACATCCACAGCTTGACATAGGTGTCGAGTAATGCGTTCCAGAAAGTACGGTCTTGTGTTGTTTGAGTCCAATGGCTCTCAACTGTAGTTTTTATGTCGTCTGTCCACCACCCCAACGTCTTGGTTTCTACAAGCTATGTGCTCCGCCCATTGCGACTTCAGCCTCGCGACGCGGAGGTTTGTGTCGGTAACCTTGGTTCTTCTGCGGATCTCCTCATTTCTGATTTGATTATGGGGAGGTACTTTACGTGACTCTGAGCTGTCTTATAAGGCAATCAGATAGCGACCAAGTTTTTGAGGAGTAGATCATCACTAGCAACGCGCACTGTTCGAAGACTGATATTCAGGCACTAAAGGATTTTGGAGAAAAACATCTTGCGTAGTTTCCCAAACGTTGCCTATGAGCTATCTGCCCCGCCCATTGCCACTTCAGGTCTCGCTACTCATAGGGCTATGTCGGTGACCCTTTTTATGTTTTACGTGGAGGAAATGCCTTCGCATACCTGCCCTCGCTGGGGCAAGCAGGTTATGTCGGACTTGCACCGACTAATACCCCCACGTTGTTCAACCTTCGCCGCTTTATGGCAGGGCCACGGAAACGCTTTCGCACATCTGCGCTACTCCGTCTGCACCATGCAGCCCCTTGTCGGAAGGAGAACCCCCTTCCTTTCCACCTCTGTAAGAACGCGCCGGAATATACAGAGTGCCCTCCTCTCAGCCTGTTATAGTCACCTAGGCAATGGATCCTCCGAATCCCCGCCATGGGAGCCAAGAGAGAAAACTCTCTTGACTTCCTGCGGCGGAGCTGGTTTCGGGTTCAGCCGACAACCGTTATACAACCGCGGAGGATAGGGAACGCGGCGTAACGCAATACCGACAGTCCTCTCCCTCCTAGATTTCACCTCGGCTGCTAAGTACAAACCTGCCCCCGCAGCGCACCGGCACACATCCGAGGTGAGCTTACGTGGCTAATCTGGAGCCGCCACTTCGGGACGGCGCTATGCCTCGGGCTGGCTGGGTAGGTCCCTCTTAGCTGCATCGTGAGTGACTACGACACGGATGCTAAGCCCCACCACCACGACAAAGCGGGAATCTGTTCGGAGTGATGTCGGCGACCATGGTTCTTCAACGGATTTCTTCATTGTCTCAATCGTTGGGAGCCACGGGAAGCAATCGGCGCGCGAACGTGGTTTGTGGAACACATTATAAGATACTTATGTCCAACAGTGGATGTCCATCGGGTGAAATGATCATGACTAACTACTAGCAAGTACAATGTGGAGATGTTACTCCAACGTGTCAGTGTTACATGTTGTCAACGTTCATTATAAACTAGACTTGCGCAGTTAATGCCGTGTAACGATAATATAGTAATTATCATAATGGTTAGTTTTGACCATAAGTTGACTCAATGTTAATCAGGTATTGGTGAAATTATATAATCACCTGAAAGACGTTCACCGCTGGACATAGGGTTCCTCCAAATACTCCCATATCGATCGGGCCCACGTTGCCCGCGTGCGACTGTCACGCAGTCAGTAGGGTATCCGGTATCGCCGAGCACTAGGGGCTGTCGTTTGTAGGGGTTCATATAGGAGGATTTGGACAATTTCTCACTACGCTGGCCCAATGCTGGTTAGTGGGAGCCAGAGCCTCGTTTGTTGATTAGCTGTGTGCACCACGAGCAGATGAGGTTGGCTTGGATCCCGTGAATTGTTATGAGAGACCCCTTACACCCCGCAGAAAAATTATATATGTAGAAAGAAAATAATAACGTAGAGCTATCAAAAGTAGGAACAATTATAGATTATTTAAAACGTCAAGGAATGTGGGAGAACCACGATAATGAAGGAAAAAAGAAAATAAATTTAGTTTTTTTTTTAGAAAATATAATTATATTTAGAAGTTATTAGAAGCTTATAAAAATTTCTATTACAATTTATATATTTTTTTCATATATGCAATCCCAGTTAAAACTATTTACACTGTTTCTTTCGATTTACTGTGTGTAAATACTTTACTCTAGCACAGTAATATGTGATAATCAAGAGGTATGAAAATAATGTAAAATGAATGCATTTTTTTGTTGATGAGGATTGTGTTGCCTATATCTGTGTATGTTTGTCGCCGGAGACCGCCTAGGCAGACACTACCGCAGCGCCTACTCCTGCCGCTAAACAGTAGTGTGCAAATAGTTCTATGTTCCGGTTGGAAGAGTGTACCTAGTGCAATTACTGCGGTATCGAGTCTCAACGTCTTGTCTCGGGCGACGAGCGCAATGTGATGCAGTGTATACATCTCTACTAACGTCACGTTGCTATGGACGGACTTACCATCAGGTGTTCGTCTCATCGTTTAATTGTATAAAAAAAAGACTTGATGGCGTAGTAGTGAATACGTATAGTTTTTAAATAGTATTGATAATATTCTTAAGAAAATTTTAATTCCGAATAGAGTTCTCTGAACATAAATGATTGACTACCGTAACATGTTAACGCCGGAACCGACTTTTATGTTTTCCGCCGTGAGGGGCGCCCGAATTTATGCCGCGTTTTATCTAACAGCGCGGACCTGTACACGAGTTGCACGTTTGCTAATAGTATTCTTATCCTTCCTAGTCGGTATCACTCTTGACAGAGTGGTCACGGTCATCACTTTGGGTGTTGGTCGCAAGTTCAATACGTCGCCATTGATAATAGTATAGCAAGTGACAAAAGACCAGTTTGTATGTTCAGTACATCAAAGAATCACCACCAAGGATCCATTGGCAAAGTAAAGCCACATGTTGTTTTTGATTATAATATTGCAAAAAAATAGGCGTATATTGTATTTGTTTACGAGAAACCATTAAAATGGTAACAAAAAATAATAATACAATTAATATGTGGAACCTCTCTCGTGAATGCCTGGTATATAACAAAAAATAATGGAAAAATTTAAGATGTAGAGACTCCGTCGAATGTATGATCATGTGGAAGCAGTTTGTCTCCAATGCTCATGTCCTTGAGAGAGCTAACTGCAAACGTAGGCTGATGACAAACGTCATGCAAAGGTCGCATTTTTCGGACACCTCCAAAGAGGATTCTTTTATGAGTTCCCAAGGTTGATCTTGGTGAGCAAAATTCTTGGAAAACGTGCACCTTGGTAGAGAGCGCAAGAAATGGTTTAAGGACACAAAGGAGTGGACCGGGTTTAAAGACCATCAGTTAAAAAGAATAGCTGTGGAATGAATTTGTTTTCTTAAACTGTTCACCAAACTTCAGTTTCAAGAGGCGACCTATGATGATGATGATGATTAAAAAAAATTGGGGCTCTAGCAATATGAATTTGTTACAATTAAAAAGAATCTTCGTTTGGTTAGTGAACAATTATACCCTTATATAACTTCAAGTAAACATGTTCTTCAATCATGAGGGATCTGGAAAAGAATTCTGTAAACGCCGCAAGGCATGCTATAAAAAAATGTCCAAGAAAAAAGGCAGAGATGTCACTAACAAATCTACAAGAGCTAAAACGTATTGTCGTCCTTGCGAGAGTCAGCCAGCACTTTGTTTGAAATGTTTAAACAGAATAAATAAAAATACACCCATCGCTTGATTTGCACAGTAATTAGTTTTTAAATTTAAAAAAAAATTTTTTTGGCCTTATTCTAATAGTTTTGCATTATGACATTCATCAGTATCATATTGATGAACATACTCTTTTAAAATCTCATTCAAAGCTACCGAACACACCTTTTTTTAAAACAATACGAGGCTCTCGCTTGCATCAGCCTCGGTTTTGGAAGACGAAACTTCGGTTATATGGTCTAATTGCATTCTAATGACAGGTGATCAACAATCCTTGTCCTACTTTACACAATCATAATGAACATATCTTCGACGTTTCGTTGTCTTCTATACATCGATTTACATGGTTTTCAGGTCAATCGAACATATCCATCTACTTTGTATGAACTGTGTGTCCCATTTTGGACGATTTTCTACCGTGCAAATAGAAGGATGAGTGTAATGATGTTATAAACAGAGCAATGTTGAATTATCATGTTAACTTTGAAGAATACGAGTTAAATTTACAACATTGTACCATTATGTTTATGTTATTGAACAAATATTATCTATTTAATAAGTTATTAAATATAATTGTTATTAAATTTTTTTAAATTAATAAACAATAATTTTTCTGCATTTAAAAACACAATTAAATGCGGCACACTGGTGCTACTCGCCGGTGTGAACATCTTAATGTGCATGTATGTCTGAGTACATGTTATAAATTGTTTGAACATGCAAAAATTTTATGATAAATAAATTTGATTAAAACTCCCAAATACTAATTTATTACAGGGATGCATATAAAATGGTTATACAACAGTGTTAATATTTTTTTTAAGTAGGTGAACATGGATGAAAAACTTCTTAACAACCTTTTTTGTATTTGCATTATCATTAAAATCATTCAAATAAAAGATGTACTTGAAATTGGTTCAGTTGTATAGGAGCTACACATGGACTCCATTAACACTTGCTAGCCCTCTCTACAAGGACATGAGAAAATTTCTATTTGTTTATAAATGTTTATTGTTTGAAGGACATTCTCTTCAATATAAAACTACACTAAAAAGGGAAGTTGATAGCTACCCTTATTATTTACATTGGTTTTGAGTCCACTTTGAAGCCATGTTACACTGGCTTCACATACTTGTACTAGTTGGGTTGTTTAAACACGTTCTGGTTGTTGTTTTGGTTTGAAAGGAAGGCAAGGTGACCCTTTGGGCACTTATTGGCATAGTGTCCTTTGGTGCCACATTTGAAACAAGTTACTTCTTCTAAGGGTTTATGAATTAGTCGGAGCCTTTGGACATTGATTTCATCATTTTCATTGCCTGTTTTAACATAGCCGAATGCTCGATACCTCGCTTCTTCTTGTCTTTGAGCTGCTTCTCTCTTCTGAAAATGATATTAATAAGTTTAAAAAAAAATTTCATAAACAATATTTGAAGGTTCCAACAAGTTAAGGTAATTGTGAATTGTCTTTAAATCGGGATAAAAAATTACCATATTTGTTTTTATTATGTAATCTAAGTATTGTGCAATCTTGAAATTTAAAGTGTTCAATCATCCTTAGCTTATATAACTTTGAGTTAAAAGGAATGTTCTTTTAACCACCTTCCAGTTAATTTTTACTTGTTTTTGTTAAAATAGGTAAATAGATTAAGATTACTCAATTCAACAAAATTGTACACAATAAAAATTTTGTTTAGCTACCACAGAGAAAATACTTTATTAGAATGAAAAGATTGTATAAGTTACTTACATCTTGAGGTAACTTATTGCAAGAAGATGCTTTATGTCCAATTTCGGAGCAGTAATGACACACTGGTAATCTCTTAGCATCTTTGGTCTGCTCTGGAGGAGCAGGCAATTCAAATCTTGGATGCATGTACTTGCAGTTAGATCCTTCAGGACAAAATCCAGCCAGGTAGTTCATACACAAAACTCGACGCACATGTCTGTGTCTACAATGAGGTCCATGACGGCAGAAGCCTCTGTCATACCTGTAAAGTTTAAGGCAATTTTTTTTAAATACTATCTTTAAATTATTCGTAAATCAATTGATATATGTGAAAAAAAATTATATCAGCCTAGATAATATTTTGAAGCCACTGTTCATTTATGAATTGGTTGAATTTTCTATATGACTTCCCTTATTTATTATGAGAAAACTCACCATGGACAATCTTTGATCTTACTCTCAGGATCAATGTGTAGAAAAGGACATTCCTTATTGTGGCATGCATTAAATCGGGCATAGAAGTAACATTCGGGCATTTTAGACATATCATATTCATGGAGGAATTCACACTGGTCGCCTTTCTTGCAGAGCCCTCTAAGCCAGTGCTTACAGACAACGGTGCGGTCACCCCTAACGTGTCGATAAGGACACTGAGGGCCATTATTACATCCTCCTGGCTGACTGTAAAATTCGCATACTGCTGCTGTCGATTCTACAATTAAAATAAAAATATTTTCAAAGGACTTAAAATTATATTCAAATGTGAAAAGATAGTAAAGATAATATTTAATAAGATGTTAAATAAGCTAAGTTATACTCACTGTCCATTCCCGGGAAAGGTAATGGTAAGGCTCCATATTGCTGTTCCAAAGCGTAATCTATATCGAATTTGATATGATCAACATTAGCAACTATTACTTCCATTGTTTAATAAATTATTCACCAGTTCTTTTCGCAAGTAGGTTTTATTTAGAACATCTATTTAGCCAACGAAACAAATTTTCTCTGTAATTTAACTTCTATGACAGAAAAAAATTTGTTACCATTAACGTTTTGTATGTGACCACATTGAAAATATCTGTTTTAATAATAAAAATACTATTTCACATGTTTACCACTAGCGTAAATGTAAATGATTATTAGTTATCTCGTACTTGTTTTTAGTACTTAATTTTTTTTTCTATTTACGTAGCAATGAAAAATTTGATTAACATAATAATTTAATTCGAATTTTTGTTAGATTTGCGTTCAAGTTATTGGTTTTGACATCTGTCTTAATGACATGTCAATCGCGTTCACCAATCTTGTGTTATTGTGTTTTGAGAATATAAAAATTATTTCACACGGGGTGATTGTAAATAATACAAAATGTCTTTTTCTGATTTAAAGCATTCTTTAAGAAAATTAGAGTTCCCTGCGTGTTGTAAAGAGGCCTTATTAAAAATTGGTTAGAATTAATTTAATTTACTGTTCGAGTATTTAGTATTAAATAAATTAAATCTTTTATAATACTTTTAGAGCAATTGTTAGTTGGAAGAGCTGCACCGACTAGTAAACAAATGGATAATGCGATGGAAATTATATCGGAGTTTGTTTTTTGCGAAACTGACCGACGAGGAGGACGCCGCGGTGGTGGATTAAATCCATTGCAGGAGTTACAATTAATAGATATTATATGTGAATACCTCTCTGCTTGTAGTAACGAGACAACTAAGAACACAATATTCTTGTCCTTATTTGGTGGTATGGAGAGTCCAAGAAAGTTAAAGATATTATGTATTTTAGCCAGTATGGCAGTGTCAGCTTCTAGCACTCCTGTAAGTAATTTACTTAGTAATTGAACAAAAACTAGTATAATATCGATATGAACTGCAGTCTATTAAATAACAAAAGAATTGCTACTGGGCTTTTCCGGAATAAATAATACTTAACAATTCATTCATTTAGAGAATAGATTAAAGTCACCAATAAAGCTAGATTGCTATTATTATGAATGCTTTTGTGCAATCATGATCATTTGCTTATTCCAAACGTAAAAAATACTTTGGTATTAAATTAGCATTGAATATGATACAAAATTAATTTTTAAATATCAAAATTTTGATGTACAATTATTTATTAAGAAGCTTATTGTAAACATTCATCATTCTAATGAGGATGATATTTGCCAAATCATGTATGCTGTCAAGTATTAAAATCATTATAATTTAATGAGATTAATAATTCAATTACTCATAAAGATTGTAAAAAATTATAATCTAGTGGCAGGAAAGCTAAAAATATTTACTTTAATATTTTCTAAATGCCTCAGGTTCTCCTAGCAGTAGGTGTGTGGTTGCAACAGATGGGCTGCTCTTCACCACAATCTTTACAACTTGTAGAGAATGTCATCAAAGACCACTTCTATCTAAATACAACTAATCAAGCTGCACTAAAGTCCCTTGCCAATACTGCACCACAGTTTGTATCAAACTTTATTACAGCGGTCACTGAACTTTATATGTTAGACACACAGAATCCTATAAAACTTCCACCTAAGAATCTACTTGAAGTAATAACATCATGGGTAAGTAAAAGTAAAGCAACAAATCTAAGTAAATTAAAGAATATTTGATATGGACTTATTTGTACCAAGACTTCTTTGTGTAAGATATACACCATTACATTTACTACATTGTAAATATTTTTGTCATATTGAAAATGTGACCACCATCTATCATTGCCTTTAGGTCTACACTACGCCAACACTCTGTATGTCAGCGCAATTGAACGCAGCTGCATTGCCTTGTGGTGCAATCCCAATGGCTGCAGTGACACCATTTGCAGGATTAGTTCGGTGGTGTGCTCTTGCACCCCTGTATATCGATGATGGTAAGTCTATAATGTAACTGGGGGATTGGATATGGAGTAGAGTATCTTGGTCAATGAACTGGCATTCATTCTTGTCTCAATAGTACAGACAATGTATATTACAGAAAATATTTTTTTTAAAAAAGTTTTATATGTAATGCAATGTGATGCAGTAGATTTAATTTGGAATTATAGATACTGAGATGGTGGAAGTTCCAGTGAAAAAAATAAAAATAGAAGGGGAGAGGATGATGAAACCTATTACTAAAACACAAACCGAATCACAGTTGTACATACAGCTTCAGCTGGGATTACTGCAAAGCATGCGCGCGTGGCGACGTCGTGGCCCCCCCGCCGCGGTCGGTGCTCAGCGGCTTGCTGCCTTAGCAGCACCTATTAGGGAATATGCACAGCGGCTTATTGACCGTGGATGCAAGTTGAGTAGTGATCAAAGGTTGCAGGTAAGTTTGCAGTAAAGTTGATAATTTTAATTGTTCAAAACTTTGAAAATTTTATAAAACATACTTAATTACTAATTCAAAAATAAAAAATTGAATTTGTTTTCAAGGGTAATTTTTTTAATTTTTCATACTGTGCATATATGTACGAGAACGCTTCAGAAAACGAAGACAAACGATAGTACTAATGACACCTTTGATGAGGGGATGGAAAAAAATCGGTCATAATTATTAAAATTATATTAATAAAACGCTTTCTTAGCATTATTTACTCTCCATCATGTTAGTACAGCTAAATGAAACGATAAAAAATACATTACTTTACTAAAAAAGAAATACCAGAAAATCAAAAACAGCTGATGCTCGGATCAAGGAGCGCACGCGCGCGGCGGTAACTCGACATGTATTTGGTTCCAATTTGAACCTTATTCCATAGCGACGCGGAGCACTTAGATTGCGCGCCCGGGCGCTAGTTGATCCGAGCATCAGCTGTTTTTGATTTTGTGTTTCATTGCTGGTATGTTTTTATAGTAAATTAATGTATTTTTTATGAAACTATCGTTTCATTTAGCTGTACTAACATGATGGAGCGTAAATAATGCTAATAAAACGTTTTAAAAGTATGATTTTTTTTGGTCACGTCATCAAAGGTGTCATTAGTACTAAGGTCTGTCTTCGTTTTAGAAGCGGTCTCCTAACACACAGTATAAAAACTTTTTTCTCAATAATTATTGTAAACATGAAAATTGGTGTTTCTATCATCTGTTGTTTTGAATAATTTGTGGTTTGTTGTCCAATATAGTTTTACAATTAACAAAATATTTTTATATCCTATATTCTTATTGTTTATAATAATTGATAAAATTCATGTTTTTGTTTATGTACTCAATAACCTTATGTTATTTAGTTATTCAGTAATTAATGAGTAGGTTCAATAGATAATGTCTAAAAATGTAAGTTTATTTTTTACAGGATTGCTTGGACAGAATTGGGCAAGCGGTGCAAGTAGCATTGGCCAATGGTTGTGTCTATGGTAATGTGAGTAATCTATTAGCCTCACTGGATTCCTTACCTGAAAATAGACTACTTAAAATCATTGTGAAGACACATCAACAAGCTATATGACAGGGGATGTAGTCATAAATTAATTTTACATTTGTTGTATTAAATTATGTAATTAACTCAATTATATTGCAAAGGATGACCACCACCACTCTGTTAAGAGTGATACCGACGAAGAAAAAGAGTGCAAAGGACTGAATCAATACATATACATATGCACACTAGCTGTTCCTGCCTCCGTTGCTGGCTGTAATAAAAAATTTAACTGGAAATTTTAATGCATTTGCATCCGTAAATAACTTTGTCAACTGTAAATAATATGAAATGAAGATGTTTATAAAAGTTAATTAGAAATAAAATGATGACGGATCTATGAAATCTAAAAAATAGATAACCTGTAACCATCTACAGATCATTCAACGTATTATGTGGAATCTACTGAGGATAAAGATATCATATTTATCATGTATAAGATGGTATTAAAGCAATGTGTATATCATTTTAAGTGTTATTTAAGTAAGTTGATAAGTAATGTAAATAAAAAATTGTTATAATATATATAAAAAAGTTTTATTAAAAAGGCTTAAATCTTCGACTTTGTTTAATTTGTGCAATTTTTTTCTTGTCTTCCTGAAACTTCTGTCTTAATGCTACAATGTGTTTCATCTTAGATTCTCTTATTTGGAAAGTATAGAAGTTTTTCAATTCTTTTCTCTTTTTGTTCTTTTCTTCTTTAGCCATAATTTTGCTTTCAACATTGTCAGAGCGGGCAAAGCTTTGCACTTTTCCATGTTTAGTCACTGTGACCCATCCCTCTTCATCCTCTTGCTTCAGTTTCTTATCTTTCTCTTTAGCTTTTCTCATGTTCTCATCGTAAGACTTCATGAACACTTCAATGTTTTCTTTTAAACTTTTAGGTAACAATATTGAATTGTTGTATTCTTCTATCCATTTATTAAGTCCTAGCTTAATTTCATTACTGGCAGAATACATAGGCCTCAATTGCGTCAATGTTAAAGCTTTGTCTAGTTCTGCAACTTTCTTAAATACTAGATAGGCAAGTCTAAATGTTGGCCTTGGAGTTTCCGTTACAAATGTATTAACAGATTTTGCATCTATTGCATTAGGTTTTGTGCTAAACAATACTGATTGAACAATACCCGCTTCTTGAAATGCATTGCTAAGACCTTCTCCATCCGCATATGGAGGAACATTTATTATAAATAGAGTGCGGCCCGATGGCTTGTCCGGAGTGTGTTCTCGTACTGAATGCTCCTTAATGTAAATTGTGTGCGGCGATGCTGACTCTTCGGTAAGCTTAAGTTCTAGAGCTGAAAATATAACAGTTGTAATTACAATTACACTATTTGACATGACTTTATATGTAACGAGGAATGATTTGATTACCTTTGAAGTCGTGTTGTCTTTTACTTTTCTTCATTATTTTTATTTATCACTCAAAAATACCGTAAAGAAAAACGTTCCTCTGCTTTGTTTACAATTTACACGTGAAAGTAAGGTTATTTTTAGATATCAAGATAATCATAAAATATAGACTATAAATCTTAACCCATGAAACGTAGTACATAATGTTTGTTATAGAAGTTATTCAACATGTAATTTTTATATTTGCAACGAGTGTTGACTTTAAAACTAATGATGGAATAACAGGCAAATTCATTTAAACAGAACATATGTAGAACTTTGAATATTTGATGTTTTATATTTTCTTAATTTAAAAATTATATTTTGTATAAGTATCCGGAATTAATAAATATTTTTTATAAATTACTTTTTATAATTTAATTTTCGTTCTTGCCTATGGTTTACAAATATTTTATTATCAAAACGTTTGATTTTAAATTTACTGTTTTTTGACATATCGTAAAATGTCAGTTATTTGTCATGTTTGTCTATGGTTCTGTATTTTCTTGTCTGTTGGCAAAGGAAATTGGTGTAGAATAGTTTGTCTACATAAAGTTTTTACAGTGTTTTGGCGTTATTTTACGGCCATGTGTGATTATAATTATACATTAAACGAAAGTCCTAGTGATGCTATCCAATTCCATAAATAATAAAGTTAAGAATATAAAACCATCGGATAATTCCGAAGTTTTAGATAGAAACGAAATCGGTCAAGAAAACACAACGGATGATAAGGTCAGAGGTTATGTTGGTGCGTATGATGGTCCGTCGTCTTTTGGTGGGTTGCATAGAGATAATAGGTTTCGTGGTCGGGGCCGGATCACTGAGTTCAGACATTCGCGAGGGGGTGGCCGCGGTTCCAGTCGCGGTCGCAGTGACTTCCCGCCAAGATCTGACCATGCTCATGATGAAAATTCTTACAAATATCACGAACCGTTAGGACAATCTAGTAATGATGCTTGGCCACAAGGAAATAGCAATAAGTATTATGACAGATCAGAGCTTGTTGTTAATTTGCCAGAAGATCCACGTATATCGAAGCTTTTGCGACGTCTGTGTGCCGAAGTTGATGTTGAGAAGTCTCTGGTTATATGCAGTAAGTTGCAAGATGCAGTGATGATGCCTGAGAATGCTAGGTACATACGAAGATCTTATGACATTTTAGTGGAATCACTTTTGGATGTATTATATGATGCACCAGGTCCAGAAACAAAAGATAAAGCAGCTATGGTGTTGGGGAGGATTGGGTATGTCATGGGACATGATTACAAGAAGCATCTGGATTGGGTAGTGTCAACATTTTCTGTACACAGCACATCAATTAAACATTTATTGACCCTTTCATTCTCTGAAACTTTTCAGTTAGATTTTCAAACCCCTAATTTGACTGACTTTGCAGAAATGACTTTAGACAGATTGCAGGTGATTATTGAAGGTACTGATTCTGCAGATGTGTTTATGGCTGCTATCAGTGCTATGATTATAATTTCAAATTCATACCCAGAACATTTTGCAAACCATTTTGTAGATACAGTAGATATTCTGGTTGGATGGCATGTTGACAATGCGCAGCCAAAGAAAATTAAACAGTTTGCACTACAGTCCCTCTTCAAACTAAGTCGTCATTGGCAGGCTGATGTTGCATTTTCAGTTAATCTTTTGAACCAATTTGTTGAAGATATGGTAGCCTACACTAATGAGTTGGATACAAATAACCATGAGTCTGAGGCAAATGAAGATTGTATGCAAAAAATTGCATCATTTCTTAATGTCTTTAATACTGTAGTAAAAAGTTTGGACACTTTACTTAATCCCAGTGTTTCTCAAACTGTATCGTGGTCTTTTCTCACAGAAGCGTTAACAAAGGTAATTCAAGTACTGGAAGAAGTGCTGAAGGATGATGCTGAATCTGATTTAATACTGGCAGGTAATGAATGTATTACTTTACTACTGAAATATTTACAAACAAAGGCCACTTCATGCTCACCAGCATTATATACTTTGATTACATTGGAAATGACCAAGTATTTGCAGATTGATGAAAATGTTTGCCTTAGTATCATAAATCTTATTTCAGTAATAATAAAAGAAATATCTGCAAACCTTCCTATTGAATTTATTATTCAAACCATCGGTCCCGAGTCATTATTAAGGCCATTACGCTATATGGAAAACACAAAGATCCTGTCAAATGTTATGTTGGTTTATAGTAACTTGCTAAATTTGAAGAATATTCCACTTTTGCAAGAAGCATATAAATTTGTGTTAATGGATATTCAAAATGCTTTCTGTGTTATAATACCTGACATTAAAATTATTCAAGTGGAATATGCAGAGGAAATTTCTAAGGATGAAGCAGAGAAAAATATATTGTTCTACTTACAGTGCTTGTCTGATCTCGCTAATGCAAGCAACTCTATTATAGGAATGTGGGCTTTAAAGCCAAGTATTTTGGAACTTTTGGCTATAAAAATGTGCCCCCATGATAACAATTTAATTCAAGAGAAACCAGCTTTGCAGTATGCTATACTATACTTGCTATATTCTCATTGTAAAAAGAATAATCACTTTATTGCCTCAAGTGACTTAGTCACAAATACTCAACAAAGAGCAAGCGACATCTTTGGTCTCTCAAATCTTAATATAGGCGATGTTTCAAGTTCTAGTCCCACATCGGGACATCTTGCAGTCATCTTGAATACTTTAAGCATTGTTTTAGAAGACAATGTTCCAAAGGAAACTCTATTATTGGTATTAACATGGATTTCAGATATATTCTGTCAGCTGGATAAATACTTGCCCATTGTAAGTCTATCCAAAGGATTCCTGGTTTTAACAACGAACATGTTATCGCTTGCACACAATTTTGATGTTGATGTAATCATAATTGTCTTACGGAATTGTCAGGAATTGTTAAAAAATAAAGGTTTGGTATGGAATGTAAGGTTACTCAAGACAATGGCGCTCATATGCATTTTACATATAGACAATATAAATAATTCTGTGTCGGATATGTGCAAGGATGTGCTTTTTGAACTACCATGGGATGTTGTTCAACAAGAATTAGATAGGCAGATGGTGCGAGTGTTTACATCAAGAAAGTTTAGTTTAAATGTACTCAACAGTGACACAAAATTAAATGCTTTGAAAGAGTATGTCATGAGAGGATCTATCACAACATTATCCAATACACATTTTAAATCTGTAATGAATTGCTTATTGCATCAGCCAGTTAATGACATAAATTTGTTAGTCAACTCATTTTTAGTCTCATGGCCTTTGCTTGGACAAGACCTAGATGAAAAAAATTTGTTATTTTTTCGTGAATGTGCAAGTACCTTTTCGTCGATTTGCGTAAGTTGGGCTCTTTCTGAAGTGGCACAGACCTGCATAGCCCTTAAGTTGAGGACACCATTGGGTAAACCGCAAGAAACTTTCATGAAGATAGAAGGTGCTCTAAAAGGAATAGCAAGAGATATATCTTCTACTGAAACAAAGTATATTGCAAATGATCAATTTAAATTGCTTGATATTATACTTGCAGAGCAGGTCAGGACATGTTGGTTTATTGAGTTCATGACTTTTTTGGAGAAATACATCTATAATGCAGCTGAAGGTACTGCAACAGTCTTGCCTGTTGTGGCTAAGCCTGTTCGGACCTTTTTCCATACTAATTGGACTACTTGTCGGGAATGGCAAAACCGCGTACGTTCAGCTACCTTAGCTGTCAGTTTGCATTCAGGTCACTATGGAGCAGTTATTTACCATGCATCATTGATCCTTCAGGCTGCTAATTCTAACTCAAATATTGACATTGAGGCTATAACAATCAGTATAGCAAGAGCTGTTATTAAAATACAAGAACCAGAAGTCTTACAAGGGTTATACATATGGTTAAAACAAAGCTTTGATAAAAAATTACCTTGGTTAAAAGGTGCAGCTGAACAAGCTAATTCACGGTATGAATTAGCTATTGAATATTATCAAAAATATTACAATACAACAGTTAACATTGACAATGATTTGAATACTCTAAAGTCAGATGGAAAGAGCAACAAATTTGTTGAAGAACAAATGATTGAATGCTATAGAAATATTCAAAGTTGGGAGGAAATGCAACAATGGAGACTTATTGATCAAGGCACTAAGCTAAATTTACAATGGGAACCTTTCATTGCTTTAAATATGTTTGAAGAGGGTACAAATGTTCCAGAAGAACTATCCAATTGGAATATTTTTCAGTCTGATTGTACAGAGTTACCGAAAAATACATGCTCATACCAAGGTTTGATAAACAAGATTGAATCTACACTTTTATGTACTGCATTAAACTTTTACTATGATGATTATAATGACACATATGAGATTTTGCTTCAAAATTGTAAAACATTGCTTAATGCAAGTGCAGAAGAATTTGCGAGAACGAATGCTGTACATCTTTTAAAGGAAATTTCCGTATTGCAGTTGGCAAATAGGGGATTGAATAGTGTTATAAAAAATGGAAGAAATTTAATGATCAATCCATTTAAACCATCTGTCGTTAAAGAACTTAAGTATGGAACACAACTCAATAATTTAAGTAGAATTTTGTGGTGGAACCAGTATTTCACGAAATTAAATATGACTGAAGAAAATATATTTTACACTGAATGTCTTAGGCTAGACATCATAAAAAGTGCAAGAAAAAACGCCAATTTAGGCATGGCTAAAAGGGAACTCTACAAACATTTTAAACATAATCCAGCTTTCCAAATGTGCATTCCTAATATTAATAATTTAGATGACATCAGTGAGATATTGCTCATGTCTAACAACACTTATGATTACGACATATGGACGTTAAATAATGCTTCTGCTTTGGCAGAACTTTGCAAAGTTACGTATGCGCAGGAGGACATGAGGGGACGCGCTATTAATTTGTGTGCAAATATTTCTCTTGGTTTTTCGCAAAGATTAGCAATGGGTGAACAAAGTTATGAGCTCAGAGAAAAAGGGACAAGACTGTTATTAACCCTTTCTAAATGGGTCCAAAGTGAAACTGTTATGGAAAAAGATTCCCCATTAATGAAACTAGTTTCGGCACTGCCGGAAATTGGACTGGTGGACAATAATATTTCTGAAAACGTTATTCCACTTTCGGACTCGGCTGTTGGAAAATTACTGCAATTTGGAGTAAATCAATGTCCGGGCTTAGCTAAAGCTTGGGCGAACTTTGCATCGTGGTGTTTTAGATGGGGCCGGAAAATGGTGGAATTTAGCTCTAAGACCCGAGAACAGCTCACCGATAACGACAAAATTCAAATTGAAGGTGTTATGATCGGTTGTTCCCCTCAGGATTTTGAAGCTGTTTGTGAAATTCTGTCTAAAACAAAAGCTACTTGCGATGACGAAGACATTGACTGGAATGAAATAAACACTTCCGAAATGATTGAAAATCAGTTACGGACGGTTCCGTCCTTGAATAATGCTTTTCCGGAACACTTGGCCTTACTGGTTGATATATGGCGCCAGGCACAGAAAAGAGTTTTTTCATACTTTGAACTATCTGCCGACGCTTATTTTAAATTTCTGCAACTAATTTGTGCATCAGATTACATTAACCACAGCGGCGAAAACGCTGTAGTGAGCGCAACATTGAGACTACTAAGACTGATTGTAAAGCATGCTATGGAATTGCAAACAGTCCTGGAATCGGGATTAGCAAACACACCTACGCAACCTTGGAAGGTGATTATTCCGCAGCTCTTTTCTAGACTAAATCATCCCGAGACCTACGTGAGAAAATGTGTTTCCGATTTGTTGTGTAGGTTAGCGGAAGATACGCCCCATCTTATTACCTTCCCTGCTGTTGTTGGTGCGGTTGAAAACGAACAGAACAGTTTGACAGAATTAAGTGTTCCTAAATCGTTTTTGTCTAATGAAGATGTGGAGAGTGATGAAGATAACCTTGATTTAGAAGATACCGGAAGTGATAAAATAATCAACAACGAATTAAATTCCTGTTTTCTCGATATGGTAGAAACATTAGCAAAACAAGCCCCGAAGACTATTCTGCAGGTGAAATTATTAGTAAAGGAATTACAACGAATTAATTTACTATGGGATGAATTATGTCTTGGAACACTCGTTCAGCATCATTCTGAATTTAACAAGCGATTGACGCAATTAGAAGCTGAAATTGCTAAAGTAAGAAATAACGCAAATTTATCACCGGAAGAAAAAGAAAAACTGATTAAAGAAAAACATCGTATTATTTTCGAACCCATTGTATTTGTTCTAGAGCAACTTAACCAAATTATATCCGCCAAACCTGAGACACCACACGAAACTAATTTCCAAGCTAAATTCCTAACTGTTATTTCTGATGTCATTGATAGATTGAAAAATCCAACCAACCCAGAAAAGCCCCAAGAATCGTGGGCACCGTTAAAGCAGTTGCAGATAAAACTGCAACAAAAAGTTAATAAACGGACATCGTACATTTTGAAGATGTCTGATATCAGTCCCATTCTGGCTGAAATGAAAAACACTGTTATTACAATGCCTGGATTACATACAAATCAAAGAACCGTTAGAGTGACAATAAAATCGGTCGAAAACAACGTCGCAATATTGCCAACAAAGACCAGACCCAAGAAACTGGTCTTCTACGGATCAGACGGTAAAGCGTACACATATCTGTTCAAAGGCTTGGAAGACTTGCATTTGGATGAAAGAATTATGCAATTGTTGTCAATAACGAATACTATGTTGGCGCGGGACTCGGAAAACAACGATAATCAAACGTACAGGGCGCGTCACTATTCCGTTATTCCTTTAGGTCCTCGATCGGGATTGATCAGTTGGGTGGACAACGTGACGCCCCTCTTCGCTCTGTACAAGCGCTGGCAAAATCGTGAAGCTGCCATACTTTCGACTAAAACCAACAAAACCGTGAACGTGCTGCGTCCTTCCGAGCTGTTCTACAATAAACTCAACCCTTTGTTGAAAGAGGCGGGAATAACGACTGAAAACAGGAAAGAGTGGCCGGTGTCGATCCTGAAGCAGGTCTTGCAGGAACTGACGGCGGAGACGCCGAGGGATCTGCTGTGGAGGGAGCTGTGGTGCAGCAGCGTCACTCCGGAGCAGTGGTGGCAAATGACGCGCCGCTACAGCTACTCAGTGGCTGTGATGAGCATTATCGGCTACATAATAGGGCTCGGTGATAGACATTTGGACAACGTGTTAGTAGATTTGACATCCGGTGAGGTGGTTCACATAGACTATAACGTGTGCTTTGAGAAAGGGAAGACGCTGCGAGTCCCCGAGAAGGTGCCGTTCCGGATGACGCCCAACTTAGTGACGGCTCTCGGAGTCACCGGGGTTGAGGTGAGTTTTGCCTTATGTTATTTTTATGTATTATCTGCCGTCTTCGCAAATGTATGGTAAAAAGCTATAAAAGTGTTTAGTATGGTCTCTTTGCTCCATGATCATTTTGCACGTACCGTTTCGGGATAACACGTATATTGTTATTTTATTTGTTACAACGTAACGACGAGTCGGGCTGGACGTTTACATTGCGGTGAGCGACACGCCTGTCCATAACAATGAGGCGTTGGTTCGGATGTTTACACAGCACTGCGTTGCGCTCATCGCCAATTCAATTTTGAATTAGCAGCACGTGGCGTATTCAAATAAGTTTACACAATAAAATATAGTTACACACCACTAGGCCGATGTCATGCAAGGACGCCTCTTTTCTACTATTCTTAGTAAATGTAAATGTACATCGATTGTTGTCCTAGAAAAGGCCGCTCGGTCGGTCATTGCATAATATTGATTACACTACGGATTTAATTTTTACATAATACACATATTGCATCTTCCATCATTATTTCCGGCAGGGTGACGCATCCCCGCTATAAGAATAAATATGTATATATATATATATATATACATACATATGTTTGTGATTTAATTTTGTTTATAAACTAATTATCCTTTTAAAGGTCACTAATTAAATTTTTAAAATGAATGGCTATATTTGACGTGCGTACCTTTTAGAGTCCTTTAAATACCCAAGTAAATAACAATCATCTTAAGATATGTTGCGGCTTATTCTAATACCACAAAGTTACGGTATTCGATGGTAAGAGTTAGATTTTGCGTTATCGTGTTATTCAGGATAGTTATACTGATAATCTAAAAAAATATACCATCAGGGAGTATATATTTGAAGACGTACAGGCCGTCACATATTTAATTGCTACTCTAAAGGTTGATAAAATATGAGTTAATTAATTTTTGCATCGGTTAATTTCTGGTTTAGCTGTCAGATAGTTTTTTCTTAAATTTTTATTTCATGAAATATTCTCTTTCTGAAAAAGTATTACATCATCACCATCATCGTCAGCCTATAGACGTCTACAGCTGGACATGGGCCTCCCCCAAAGATCTCCACATCGACAGGTCCCGCGTTGCTCGCATCCGGTGGGTCCCCGCGAAAGTATTACATAGTTATTAATATATACCATATAAATAATACTTTGCATTTCTGATTTTTTTTCTCTTTAATAAGTCCGTGTAATATGAGAATAAATAGTTTTTTGACAACGTTCTTGAACAGTTTTTTATAAGGGAATCATTTGCTTACTCAGAACAGTCCCAATGACTTCGTACCTTGAATATGGATAAGAAGAATTTGTTTGTATTGTTAACTTTCAACAGGTACTTTGGGCGATCTCATTGCTAAATGAGATTCCGGTATCCGTTGAAAGGAACAATATTCCCGACATTCATTATTCATTTTGTTTCAGGCTGTACTCATTTAATTTGTTAATATTGGTGCTATCCACATTCACACCAGGTGTAAGCCGATTAACTGTGTTTACATAGAGCATGTTGCATGAAAATGTGTCGATACTGAATCTATAACGTTACAACAATTCTTTTGCAAAACTACTTCAAGCATTTGCTCAAGTAACTCGGTGCTATTTGAGCATATGTTTTACAGTTTTATCAAATGCTTGTTATGTTGTGGAAAACCAATTAAAATATATAGTGTTAGTTACAGTGTTAGCACTTCGCTGAATGTGTTTTCTGTCAACCACCATTCAAGTTTGATGATAACTTGTAGTGTCACTTTGTTCCCCTACGTGGCGTGGCGTGGTACCTGTGTGATGTGATATTACCATTATATTTTCTATTATGAGCAAAGTCCTAGTCAAAAGTTTAAACTTAAACTAATATTTTAATTATAATACATTTAAAAATGTATAACACTGATGCTTGACGTGAATTGAATGTCAGATATAGATACTAAGGTTTATCGCCGGCAGCTGGAGCTTAGCATTGGTTCGGGAACGAATGCTTTGAAATACATCATGAATGGTCCGCTTGTAAAACGTGCGCTTGTACTTGTGACTTGGCGATGATTTAATCATTATCTATAATTTAAATTGTTTAAAGTTGGGTAAAGGAAATGGAATGACGATACAAATCAGTTTTCCTTAAATTTATCATATCACTTGAATATACAGTTATTACAATTTTCATATAAATAAGCTGTGGAATTCTGTTACTATAATTTTTCATGTCATGCAGGTACTGAAATAGGACATTGTACATAAGTTCGTCTATGGCTGATATTTATCCTACGGAATGAATGGGTTTCAATTTATAATAATTTACACTACTTAGAAATATTTATTGTTAACAGCGCCCTCTACGTTTCCCGTAACACAGTGCTCACCGACGACGAGACTCTATGAAGCATTAAAAGATGGCGTTGATGGTATCTAGGGTGGCTAACTCCTAGAGCCCTCAACAACAATGATTAAATTTAGTTAGTTTTCTTAAATATAACAATTTTACCGATTTGTAAACTACTGACACGTTCGAATTTGTTATTCTAATAAATTTTCTTTTTTATCGAAACTGTTTCGATAGCATAGTGCATACTACTTGACTAATTAATATATATATATATATATATATTAGATCTGTTAAATATTTTAATTTACATTAAACATTTTAAATATCATATAATTTAAACATGCCGATTTGTTTGACGGAGAACATCTTTAAATATGTATAAAATTTTTAATGGCAGGGAACATATTAAAAAATTTCTGAATAAAAATGTAACAATAAAGCTTTCGTAAAGTTGAGCGTAGTTCTGAACCGGTAGGTACCTACACGCGCAGTGCTGCGCCCACGCACACTACGGCATTAAACTCTAGAAGCGTTTCGCGTTTCCCACTGAACGTTCTTCAAATGTTTGTTTTACAATTTCACTACACCAAGTCCGGGGCGCGGGCGGTCGCCCTGTGCACCGGGGCCAGGGCCAGAGCTGGGGCCGGGGCCGGGGCCGCGCCCTCGGGCGCGTACGACGGGTTCGCGTCGCCCCGGTCCGAGTCTATGTAGCCGGAGTTCTCGATTATGCGACATCTGGCTGGGTCCGCTTCCCGTTCCACGTAGAGCAGGCGGGCCGGACGCCCCCCCAGACTACTAAGCGCAGCTGGCGCGCTCGATCGCGTGATGGAACCCTCCCGAAGCGCCACCGAACCCCGTTTCCTCTCCGGCGCGGGCGATCCTCTGTACTCCGATGTGTCCGGTCGCTTACACCGCAGCAACTTTGCGAACGCCGCTCTGAATCCCGCGTTCTTCCACGCGTATATCAGTGGATTGATGCCCGAGTTGGACATGGCGAGCGATGACGTCAGTCGGTACACGATTGGATTATGCAGCGGTAAGATAGGCAAAGTCTGAGCGCACGCCACCACCACGAATGGCATCCAGCAAATCGAAAAGGAGCCGAGGACCAGTAGCACCACCTGAAGTGGATATAAAATTCTCTCGTTAATCTCATATTATCTAATTTATTTTAGAAGAAGTTTAGTTAAAAGTGCTATTGGGTTTTCTAACAAAACTTAAATATAGTTAAACTCTCTTTAAATAAATAAATAAGTAGAATATTTTTTTTTAAATTAAATGATTGTGGCGGATACCTGTATGCTCTTCCAATCGTTGGTGCCTGATGGGCAGCAGGTGTTGGCTCGCATGCGGCGCGCGTGGCAGGTTGCCTCGCGCCATATTCGCCAGTACAGCACGAACATCACCATCCATATCAGGGAGAACATCGGCGCCAGTATGCTCGTCGTGTACGACTTCGGTACCACCTGAAATTTACAGAACCATATCATCAGCGATAGCCTTCCTCACCAATCGGTAATTTCGCGATGTTATGTGCATCAGAATTTACAGATGTTGCAAATCTAACAGTATTGTGAATTGCTTACTCTCATTCTCATATAGTATTCTCATTTAATTGATTTACTAATGCTTCCAATTTTAGCTTTAGAAGATGGTGTTCTCCACTGGTGGGCTGAAAGGTTATTGGTTTTTCATCAAAATTAATTCCAAATATGGTTATACGATTCCATGTCAAGATTTTTCAACAAGTTTTAATTTGGATATCAGATGTAAGAGGCTATGAGAGCTTAGTTTGTAAGCGTGGTGGTATTGCATGCTGTGAGTGGCGAGGTGTGACATTGGAGTTTGAGCTAACCTGTGGCAACTGACATATAAGGAGCAAGCAAGCTTTCGAGCACATGCGGTGTCCTCCAACCAGCACTTAGTCAGGGTGTAACGCGAGTAGGCTCAACGATTCTAGTGTGGGAACTTTGTTGGCTGATGTTGTTTACCTCGCGGTGTTCCAACAGTTAGTAAGGTTTAGTGATAACTCCGCGTCCCGGTACTCGCAATGGGTTCCTTATCAGCCTATATCGCTACTAAATATCCATCGTGACGTTTGCGCAGTGATCCATCGATAGGGGAATAGATAGCTTACTATTTGTTTGCCCGTTATGTTTTAACTGGAAAGTCCCTTTGTTTTTTTTTATGTTCACTCCGACAGAGGTATGTTAAACTTGTGGTGTCGGCTGTGGTACCGGAAGTATTAATGCAATAAAATAAATGGAGCCAAGAAACAATGCGACCCGAATCGATCCAATACGTACGTTATAAATTGGCCGTCAGGAATTGGAGATCATTAGTGCGAAGTTATTTACTGTAATTAGGAGTTTGTAAGGGGAGGAATTAATTGGTTGGAAAGAAAATTGTTAAACTGTTTTATACCTATAAATAGAAGCATGTACTGACCCCACCATTTTGAGGGATTTCTAAATAAAAGGGGTATTAACTCTTCTACGAAACGCAAAAGTGGGTTCATTAAATACCGTCCGTTAATTTTAATTGAGTTGACGTTTATGTAATTAACTAGACTTAAACTTGTACGTACCAAGTTCATCTCGCACGATACGCCGTCGTGCCAGTCGTTCCAGAACATGGGTATGCAGCTGATGCACATGGCCACCGACCAGGTGGTGCTCATGAACAGCCGCGTCACCAGCTTCGTCATGTACCGGCTGTAGTGCAACGGGTGCACTATCGCAATGTACCTGAAATATTTTTTTGGTCATAAATAACGACTTCTAATTAATTTTGAGTAGCATTTAAAGGAAAAATAAAATATATAAATAATGACTTTCCGTACCTGTCAACGGCGATTGCTATGATGTTGTATATAGAGGCGAGACACGCGAGTATTATGAGAATGAACCTCATCAGACAGGACCACTTGACTGTGCCGAAGTCGTTGTCGAGGTAGAAGACAAGGTGGTAAGGCAATGTCAGACCCACCATTAGGTCGGATATGGCCAAGTTTAGGACGAACTGGTTGGAGACGAGCGAGGACAGGCGACGGCTGAGCGTGACCGCGAGTATCGTGAGTGTGTTGCCGCTGACGATAAGCAGCATCAAGGCCCCGTCCACGATGCTCCAAGCCCAGAAGTTGTATAGGTCCGGAGCCGCCCGCGTCTCGGTCGCGTTCCACAGCTCGGCGCTGTCATTGCCAAAGTCCATACCATCGCTGGCCGCGGTCGCCAGCGTCCCCCACTCTGAATTGTTCGACGTCGTGGTCTGATTACGCGCACATCGTCTTAAATCTAATCACCACTCTCGTTATGTTCACTTTGGAAACTATGGTCTTTTGTTGCACCGTGTCCGAGCACATTTTCCTCCTCACCCTCTATTAGCACTCCGCCTGGAATAATAACGGTAAATTAGAAAGCGGCGCGTTGGACCGCGGCTGCTCCTCGTGGATGCGAGGCACGCCGGCGGCTGGCTCCAGCACGCGCGCCCGCGCCCGCGTACTCCCACTAAATTACTTCGCAACGGCCTCTCACCTAGTTTGTTACACTTCACGCACCGTAACTTTAAATCACATTATGAACTTTTTAGGGCTCTTTTGGAGTGGCAACTCTGCGCTTTCATCCGATGTTCCCCGATGAATAATTTATGTCCAACGATATTGAAGCTGCTCCACCAAAAGCTGCTCTTTGTGAATATATATGTTATATAGTGTGGGGATTAATACGTGTATGCGGAGTCAGGTCATGTTATAAATTACTGCTATCTCATCTGAAATTGTTAGTATATATTTGTGGATGCTTTAAACTTAGAAAGTTCCTGTTAATTTCCTCCGTATTCTCTTCAGCTATCCTTACATACACATAGAGAGATAGATAGGACATAGTACCCATACCTACGGGTTCAGTTAGAGAGTTATGCAATGTACCGCGATGTGGTGGCCTCCGCTTCGGTTAACATTTTATCGATCAGATGCTGATGTTACAGAAAGGACGGACGTCGTGACAGCTGACCGTACGTGGAATACCATTTGATTATATTCAAGTAATGAGCTCTTGCAATTGTTACATTACTTATTAATAATACGTATAGAAGTTTATTTCTCTCAGATTCACAATTTGTCTGTGCTATGCAGTGTACATTGGTATCTATCAAAAGAGGAAGGAAGTGGTTCCAACATTGCCGAGTTTATGGACACAAATGTTAACATTTATATTATTTAAGTTCTATTCAATATTGAAATCAATGTGTTTAAAAGCATTGTAGGTGTATTTACAATGTCGAATAATAACTGTTTTTGGTATTCGTTGGATAATTAAGAATATTTTAATATATTATTTTGTCATTGCAATTAAGTTAAAACGGAATCGTGGATAATTTAATTGTTATTTATGGTTATAGTGGCCTCCTGCACTGTAAAGAGTAAGTTAAATTCTGCTCATATTTACACAAAGTCAAGTATTGCTCTTGGAACTCTGGAATGGTGAATGAATACTCAATGTGACACTTCACAGATTTGGAGTAGCTGTTTGGCTATTAGTATTTACCATCTTTTAATAAAAGACTGTAGAACACATTACTAAAAGTGAAACTAATACTAAAGGATGTGAATAAAAATAATTTAGCACTGCCGAATTTGTAAGAATGCAAGCAGAGCAAAAGTTTTTGTTGAACAACTACACCAATTTCTAGGGTTTCGTGACATCGACTAGTTTAAATATCCTAGATGAAAAATTCAATTGATGAAAGTTTAACGTAGTAGAGTAGATGATTGATGTCAATACACCAAAGTTTCATTAAAAATCTAAGAGCGAATGCAATAATGTACTACTTGTACACCAGGATCAAAATCAAATTGTCGGCTAAGTGGCACTGGATCGCGTAGAAATTGATTTCGCGTCCAGCGGTCGCGGTCTGACCGAGTAATAACTGAGGCTCCGGTTGGCGCTCACTACTGTTACGTTAATTGGGATAACCTGCCGCCACTGAATCTTTTATAACACACAAATTAATCACAAGCCGCCGTAATGGAATTAGTTTTGCTCAGGTTAATCTAATCGCTCTACGATTCACTCCTCGATATTTTAACTAACGCTATCTTCATGCTTATGTTCTTTATTTCCACTTACTATTTAGCTTTCTTTTTAATAATACTTAAAAATAAGCAGTTTTTTTTATCAATATTATTAAGAAAATATAATGAAATTGAATCCACAATAATCAAAACGGTAACTTAGTTTGTAAGACTAGCAAACGTTACATTTGTACTAACTGTCCTTAAAATATACATACCATTGTGATGGCACATGAACTTGATTCGTAGCTATCATTTAGATGCCATTTACACAGTTTATATACACTGTTTTGGTCTATATAATGTGTATTTGAGACACTGCACCAATAAGTAGCCATTGGAAGTCAATTCGGACGATTGAGTTTGCACAAAGTAAGTTACGTGTATCGAGTCGCGCGGATGCAGCGCTGCATTCCAATAAACCCCTTGTATTCCGATCAGAGATTCTAGTTGAATGCCCTTTCCAGTTCCCAGCGAGCCACAATATTGTTACCCTAATATCTCATTAACATGCATAACTCAATCACCGCCACCGTCCATTGGTAGGGTATCTGACACTCACACCCCTCTGAACTACTGAATAAGAGTAAAACGGGTTACACAAGTTTTCCTGGTAAATAAAGACCCCGGGAAATACTCAAGATATGACATTAGGTGGGGGAAAATCTCTTTCTCTATGTGACCACACCACAAGTAACGCAATTTGTGTAAATGTGCGGCCGAATGGTACTTTTACGTTTAAAGTTATAATAGTTTGAGTGTTAGGGGCGGTAATGAGTATATATTTGATAACTTCATTTAACTAAGTTTAGGGGTAGTTAGATTGGCTTGTCGTGGACATGTCCCGAGAAAAAAAATTAAAGTCGTAAAACAAGTTTGATTGTTAAAGTTAATGTACGAGAAGTTAGAGGAAAATCGCAGAGAGTTTGTATTTTTTGCTTACATATTCAAGATGTGATGTCGAGGTGACGGATCATGTGACAGAAATTTGCTTAAAAGATTTTCACTACGTTATTTAATGTTGATTTGATTAACAGAAAATAGTTATGAATCAAGAAACAGTGAAGTATTGCGATTAATTTATCCGAATGATTGTCGGTCGTAAAGCCTTCCGTTTGTATAAAGTAGCGGGCGGCTCGCGTGCGACCTCTGCGGTTCGTTTCGCAACAAATGTTATAAATATTTACCGTTTCAACTTCAAGTTCAAGCTAAAACTCTTTCAAGGCCTTTGTTTGTTAAATCGACACCGTCAAAGCTCTCCGACTGAGAAAGTCAACCTCTCGGCGACGGAAATACGTCGAAACGGAATAGGTTTAAAGTATTTTTAACCGACTATCAAGATACGCTTCACGTAACAGTTTTATGGTTGTTCTTTTGCCTAAGAGAGTTATACCACAAGTTTATGTACACGTTTTGTTTAAACCTTATCGTTAAGTGAGATTTTTGTCGACAATTGGTGACAATTTATTTAATATTTGTAAATCACTCGATTGACAGAGGTCGGTGTGGTGGTGTGGTGCGGTGCGGTGTGGTGGGTTAACGCCGTGCCGCGCGGCCAATGTCGCGCTGCCTCACTATTCCGTAGCAGCACTCTTTTGTCTAACATTGTTCCGGTCGTGGATCGATTCTCTCGAAGGACGTTCCGGCTGAGGTCGTCGTGTCGGAACACATTACATTCTATGCTCAATACTTTATCGTGTGTTTACTTAATGTTACAGCGCCTCAACAACCCTAACTTATAACTAATAAAACGGTAAGAAATTATTTAGGTTAAGTAGCGTTAATATCTGAATTAAGCTCGACGTTAAAGTTTACCCGTTTAAAATTAGATGAGTTTGTATTTTTTGATAAAATTGTGACATTTAATTCGAAATGTAACTTAGTAATCCACTGCAGATGCGCGATAAAAGGTAATTCCTATAGCATAAAGTTTAAACGCTCGTAAAATGAAAGTTAATGTTGGATTTATTTAAGATTGAAGGAGAATGAGATTGGTTCGGGTTTAGGCCGAACGATATATTCTGTTCGCATTTAGATTAATAGAGTCTAAATTGCGTGCCTCAAGTAATTATAATGGAAATTGTTTATTACTGTATTGCATATTCATTTAATTCAGGTCAGCGGTCTCATTAAGGCTCTGACGGTATTTTGATATTCGCACTTAAACATTATAAAAACAAAGTTTCGTTCTTTTCCGTACGTCGTTTAATAGTCGCTAAGTGATATATAAACTTTCATACTTCACACTTATTTCCGCCTGCAATCGGACGAGTAATTAGTTTTGAATCAGTATTGAGGGCTACTTTTTACCATTGATTTGCTAAAATAAAATCATCTTTATTTATTTCAGATCCAAACATTTTTTTTTATTTAGTTGCTAATTAAATCAGAACAACATTAAAACTATATCCGCAAAGTAATAAATTTACTTTGCGTTTAATACTCGCACCGTTGTGTCGCCATATAAGCCTTACATTTTTGCGGAAATGTATTCAGATAAAATCACAAAGTTATTATACTTCCATTAACACTGTGTTGCGAGCAAATATCGGCGTGCGCTCATTTTGGATACTCTCGGGAGGTGACGTCACTGATGTCCTCAAGGTCGAATTAATGATACAGTGATCTTCTCTAGTAGTGTTTATGTGCAACTCAAATATGCATATTGCGTTGTTTCGTTTATCAAATCGTTATAAAACCTTGCTAAAGCTTCGTTGCTGTCATCGAAATGTTCGTCTTTTTTTAACTGATACATCCATTGATATTATCATTTTGTAGCTGAATGGATATTTTTATGTCATGGAAGTAATGGTCAATACACTTTGTTAAAGTTTTAATCTAATAAAATTTAATAAGTTTACATATAAATTAATGAAGGATATATAATAGTTAATTAAAACATCGTCTATTCAGAACGGTACGGCTTTCGCAAGTCTCCCTGGTAATTACCACGTCAGAGGCATCGCACCGCGCCTGATCATCTACAAGTCATTAACGCATCCGTACGGCGTGACCGGGCCTGTATGTAATCTTTAACCCGTCATATTTTAGAATCTGTCTACTGCCGTCGCCAGATATTCGCAAGTCATTATGGTAGGGCCCAAAGTTTCTTCAAACAATACACGGCACGTATTTTATTTGGATCGATAAGTAATCGATTTGAGTTTACAATAACTTTAGTCGTCTTCTCCATCGAACACTCTTTACCGAGTCTACGTGATCATTAATCATCTGATAGCTATAGTTGATGCTTTTGAGGGACTATTGTATCTGTGAATATTTTGTAGATGCTTCAATGAAGACTGTCCGTCTCTTGAACGATCGGCCGCGCAAACCTTGGTTGATTCCTTTTTTAATAATTTATTTCAAATGAGTGATCAAATCGGTCTCAACTGATTCATTAGCTTTTATCTTAATAGCCGTAAGTTTGAAATGCTTCTCAGTTTGAGTTTTACGGGCGCGGATTATTTTATACTTCTTGGCACCGAATCAAAACCAGCAAGCGAACGGCGATAGCCTCTGAGAATAATTAAGGTTTCATTAATTCACTAACGCGGTCGCGAACTATTTATAAACAACGATCTATGTTGGTCTACTCTTTAACCGATTACTCTATACATTTTTAACCTTGTATAGATTTTATATAAACTGCGTGTAGGACTCACTATATTGTTTTTAACTTATGAAACCGATATATTAGTTTAGAAGGTCGGTACGAACAGACCAACTAGCTTTGTTTGATTCCATCTCTTTCATGACTTGATATAAAATACCATTAATTCATTTTTGTTTTTACCTATCCTAAATAAAAGAAAAATTCATTATGATGCTAGAAGCTTATCATGGATAGTATTTATTTAGACATAATTTGATTATTCATATCCGTTTTGAGATTTAAAAAAATCTTTATGTTATAAAGTTAGGCATCAGAAGCGAAATGAACTGGAAATTATTTGATGAAATTATTAATGAATTACACGTACCTTGTAGTTTATATCTAAGTGTTCAGGTGACTATATAAGTCACTATAGCAATCATGCCATGCTCGTTTCGACTTCGATCCGCTTTGTCGCGATCGTTATAAATTCATATCGCCCGTCCTCCACATCAACGATTCGAAGGCTACAGAGTCGTACAGGAGGGCGTGGTTATCACGAATTCATGGAGTCACTTCGCGCCAACTTATCACTGATTCATGAGGCATGCCCTTTCCGATTCCACAAATCCACCCGGTCCGTTGTTTATTAACACTGTACACACGGATCTTGTTATCAGTACGCACTGGAGTGGCCACTGGATAATTCGACATTTAATAAATCACGATATCGATACGAAACCGCCGAAAGACCCTCTCGTGCACGTATAAGAAACATTACCTCTATTTACATGAGAAATTCTGGCTACATTTATTGACGATTTTTATTTTTTTATTATGTAATGAAGCGACGAGACTAGGGGGACGTTCACTAGATGGTAAGTGATACGTCTGCCCCTAACAACGTGGCGCTAGTTAGGATGGTATACATAGCACCACATTGTGCTTGTCGCCTTGAGACAAGAAGTTGAATCTCGTTACTCCAGTAATTAAACTAGGTCCTATGTCATTCAAACTAGAATAATGTTTAACCTAGATGATCTCCGGCAACAGAGGCCTACCACCCGTAATATTTACTGCAATACCTTCTAAATACCAAGAGTATTTGAAACTTTCATTTTGGTCTTTACTTCACGAGAATGTCATTTTTAATCTTTGAATAAGACTATATACAAATATGGGTCTTGAAAGTGTTCCAATAAGGACTACCACGTCCTTATCGTAACGATGGTATACCTTATTTTAAGGTTAAAGTAATGCCGCATTGAGTCGCGCGGAGTCGCGTATCTTTTCATTCGGTTCTTATGATCCACTTCCTTCGTCTGAGTCAATCTTTACGACTTCAATTAAACAGTACAGTCATTGTCGGCAATAATTGTGCCTCGCTCGTTGTTTTAACGCTTAGCGTGCGGTTGATAGGAGAGGAGCGTGGGAGTCGCTTTATCAATGCACGATAGCGGCCGCAATCAATTAATCTCAATTCACTAAAGCTCGGCCTGCAGATGTGTTCGAGCTACAGTTAACTCCTGAATTAAGTCCACCGATATGTATTATGCTTCTAATATCTTACATATCCCGTATGATATCTTTTATAATTACTTTATTGTATTAAAATATCTCTAACACTTACAAAACCTCGTACGGAAGAGAACAGAACATTCTACTGCCTATCGATTTAAATATAGTAATAAGTTTAAAGTAAAAATAGGTAGTGAAAGTGATGGTCTCAATACTGAAATCAATCACATATTATTTTAAGTAGAGTTACCCAACAGTAAGATTGTGTTTTTAGATAGCTCTCTCCACCAGAAGCAGATATAGAACTGATGATCGTGAGGCGGTTAAAAGCATTTCCGAACTGTAGCAAAAACATAATTTAGTTACTTTAAAAGTTTGATGATCAAAATTTATACATGTTAGGAGCAGCGACACACACACACAGATATTTCTTTAATATTCATAGACATTCGTGATGTATATAAAATCCGTGTTTAGATCCAGAGTTGAAATAGTTTTGCTCACTTATAGATTACTGGATATGTTGTGATCTGTCTTCACCACTATTTCGAATTACAAATAGTCCAGTTCTATATTTTTAATAAGCTTATATAATGTCAAAGGGATTTCCATCTTATACACTCTTCACTCTCTTCATAGAGCCGTTTATCCAGTTGATCGTATTGTGGAACTTGTTACGACGGCATTAGATTGGATTTGCATGGAGCTCGTCATCGCGACATTTTTCCGGGTTTACACCCTCCAGAATTCGTACGTAGTGATAAAAGGTTATATTGTGTTCAAGGGTATTTCCGCTGTCTACATTGCCCATAAAGCAAAGGTCCTTTGTGTAATGTGAATATTATGATCTATATAAACGTTGGAAGATCGTTCGTTACGGTAGTAATAAGGGACGAATTTCTATGTTAGCTTAGGTTTCCCTTTAACGATTCCCTTTTTCAATGTAATACGTCAACTTCTGTCTCGGTACATACCACGGTTAATTTAATACTTTCTTTCATTGTTGTAAGCAGTGAGTGATACGACTATTCAAATTTGTGCTATTCAGAATGTTTACACTACATCACAATTCACCCTTGTCTTACGATTATGTAAATACTATTTACTTCGCCATAGCACCTATCAAACCTGAATTTAGTAATTTTTTTACAATTGCTATACGGCCACAAATATAATCGCTGGGGTTTTAATATAAAATATTCAATTTAATATTGCGTACTACCACCTTAAGGCCTAATGGCTAGGAAGAGAGATAGAGAGATGCGACTTAATATTGTAAAATCTCGAACTTAATACTAAAACATTAAACATTGTCATGTCGTTTCTAGGAAAACAAGAATACATTTAAGTTAGTTTGTTGTCTACAAACTCGTAGAACTGCTACGGATTTAGGTGAGGCTTTTGGTGATCTGTAGCTTAAGTTTGAACTTATAGCTGTTTTCTTTGCATAACCTTTTGGAGAATAGAAATTGATGTTTGTGTAAAGAAATCCAAGAGATGTAGTGTCAAGGTCTATGCGTTTCAAGTGACCGATTACGATATCGTAGACAGAGCGAAGTATAGGAGAAATACAAAGAAAACTGACGACAACATCAACTGGGATAATAGGATGAGAGAGTGTATAAGGAGATCTAAGACATTTTCACAGACATTAAAAGTAACGAGGCAATAATTAAGACATTGTTAACGGTTAACGATGTGGTGCTATTCATGAATGTTTGCTGCAAAGTGCCTCCGACATGGATATCTTCGTTACTCCCTAATTTAACTAGTTAACGCCTCTCTTTGTACTAGAACTATGTGATGTTTGTACATTAGAAATTGCCAACAAAGTCCTTCCGGTCCTTCCGCCGGTGCAAATTTGTCTCATGGTATGTTGTTAACCCCCGTTACTAAAGTAAAATTATTATAAATTTAACGCATTTTTAGATGTATGTATGAAGGGTAGGTATTTTTTCCTGTTGATATCGGTAATAGACTTTAGTAAAATTACTATATGAGACGGCGCTTTTCTTTTTTAATTTACACTATGGTTACTCATTAGGAAGGTTAAAATCTTATTAGTAATTTTGATAAAGCAAGAGTAATTAATACAATAGTAGAAGTATTGAAGAGAGTTTACTTGAGCATCGATGGAAAAACAACCACCACGAGTGTGTTCTGTTGAAGATTTTATAACAAAATTTTTGTTTATTTAGTAAATAATGTAACCGTTTACCATAACTTTACAATAGGAAAGTATCCTCTTTAAAGATCATCTTTAATATGAATTGCATAAATATTAAGTAGCGTATAATCTCTGCTCGTAATCTCGTCCGTAAGCAGTTAAAGTATAAAGTGTGTGTGGTGATCAACGGATCGGTGCCGCCGGGACCCACCGGCGTCTGTGTGCACAGGGTTTTATCTCCGTATAACTTAAACGTAGGCGCGCTGGGATTAAGTGGGGGAGTTGTGTGCACATATTTATTATTCATTATATTTCCAGTAGCGTTTAATTACCCGCAGGTTTCGGTGCTGGTTATGTAAAACTTTTTATTCAAACGCACGCGGAAATAGGATAAAACGGGATGTTAAGTTCGTATTAGGATCTAAGGAACGATACGGGAAATGTATAATAGAAAGCATTCAATAATAGTATAAGACAATGGAAGATTGATTCCTTTGTGAGTTCGGCGGGAGCTTCGTTACTAAACCCGCTCGGATAAACTGTTTAGTTAGATCTTTCTTTAATTTTGGAGTTTTATAAAACTTTGTACTTTTGGGAGGACTTAAAATCTAATTTCTTTAACCAACTTAGCCATTTGCTCAAGCGATAGAATGCGAATGGTATCTATTTTTTTAAAAAAATAAGTTTATGTCTCATGTTCAACCAATGTACAAGATTACAAGCAATTTCAATCTGTTCAGAAATTTTCTACTTTTAGTATAAACCAATTTAGTTTTATTATGTAGCGCAGAAAGGTTATCTAAAAGTTATCGAGCGTTACTCTATTCGATATCGACTGTAAAACGAAATGACCGTACCTTAGTGTAATGTAATAGGTAAGTGAAAAGTTTTCGGATATAAAGAGGACATCTAATGTTGATTACATTGTTTAATTTTCCATCTAACATGATATGGATCACACCAACTTAAATAAAATGAAACTCAAATTATCAAGTTCTGTTTTCTGATTGAGTTGTGTAGGTTGTGATAATTTATCCTATATGTTCTGTTCTATTCTTTACCCTAACCTTTCGTATGTAAATGAATAGAGGAGAGGATATCTCGCAGCTTTCTCAGGCGCTATAACTGTATCATTGTTTCAATTTACTGGAAATAAAGTAATAACGTAAGATGAACAGTTGAAGTGATATCACCTCGGCTGGGATTCGGTTTTGATACACTGCTTAATATGTAAAGATGGCGTTATTCAGACCGTAGTATGGATAAGAGTGTCGTACTGTATTAGAGGTGAAAGTTAATAAAAAAAACTTAACAAACTGTAAAGGTAATAAAACAGTATCATTATCTGTACATACTTCGTAACTTAAGCGTTAAATTTGTTTAACTTGCTGGCATAGATAAATTTCATATGTTGAAACAACCAAACGCATTAAGTGAATAAATTACTGAAGTTGTTACATAAAACGAAACGATGGTTTAATAAATGGCTGCACATATGTAACTTCGCAAGAGTCAAGAACATAAACGACGAAGATTGCCTGGAGGTGGTTTATATTAAGACGCAACGAGAATCGCTTACCCGATACGGTTCCGTTTACTTTTAATGAAATATTCATATTATCTAAGTAGCGTAACTTGGAGTATTTTGAATGCCCACGTCAAATCATCTGTAGAAAGGTGAAAGGTCTTTTCGTATCGCACAAACCCAGAGAAATATAACTAATTTATAGTCCCTGAATATACTTCAAACTAAGCTCAATTCTATAGATAAAAGCCAGTTAAAAAAATTTTTTTTTTCGCCTCGCGTATTTCCATTGTGTTAGTTTGACGCAGAAGTTTAACGTCTGGTTAGAATTGCGCCAATTTATAATATACTATTTGTATTAGATGCTCCAAAAACTACTGCATGTATACATTATTTGATGATGGTAAGTCTCTGTTGCCGGAGACGGTCTAGGAATCTCCGCAGTACCTATTTCTGCCGCCAAACCGTAGTGTGCAAACGTTACCGTGTTCCGCAATGAAATTATTGGAGTAATGATTCTTAACATCTTGCCTCAAGATGATGAGCACAGTGTGGTGCTGAGTATACCGTCTTAAATAACGCCACTTGTCATAGGTAAAGCGTATCACTTACCAGGTGAAAGCTTTGCTCGTCTCGTCACTTCGTCAAATAAAAAAAATTGTTATAGTATTCATTTGGCAGTAGGTTGCATTGGTATATATTTGCATTTCCTGCGCTTTAATCAGGGCGACCGATAAACTACAATGCTACGTTTCATTTTGTACCGCTCGTGCTACGCTGCGGTTCCTTTGTCCCCCGTGCATCGTTGCGTTGATTGTTTACTTCACGTATACACATATATCCGGTAAACTCGGCGGCGTAACCTGCTGCTATAATACTCTTTATCAGTAGCATAATAATAGCAGCGTGCTTTAGATGAACGAAGATATCAAACGTCTGGCCTAAAACGAAAGCATCAAAAGCAGCAGCGTCGAAGTAAAAATATACTAAGATTGTGTACTAACTATGACCTTATATAACACGAAACGATCAGATGAGCAGGACGTGTATCAGGTGGATAATAACACGAGAGCATGCTCGACGACGAACACAAGAGGATATGTCTCATTAGACCATTAATTTCGGAACCGGAAAACCCGGAACTTAGTAATATGTAACACCGAATGGTTAAGGAAGCTACTTAAATTGATCCCCGTAAGAATGATATAACCATTACAGTTAGCCGCAATAACTTTTTTTTAAACAAACTTCTCGGCCATTGTAAGTCTTGTTTCACAGACCTCATGATAATTACGGTTAATTTTCAGTTCAATTGTGTAAAGTCCAGTTATAACTAGTATTTTCGTTGTAATTGTTTTTTTTGTAAGTTTATCGCCCTCTTTTGTATTAACTGACCTGTGAGAAACTGCTGCGTGCGATCTTTTTTTAAAGTTTTTTGTAATTTTTTTTGCGATTCTTCTATTTAACATATGTAACATATAGCAAACTAAGCACATCCAGAGAATAAATGAGATGCTATGGCGGTAAAATAAAATATTTTGTACTGTTCCAACGTTTTGTGTAACAAATCTTAACCTCCTATCTCTTGCCTGCATCGATGAGTAGTTCTTTATGTCAAGTAGCAACTTTGTAAACATTACCACGAAATGTTTAGATTTAGTTTCAAGTCCTAATTCGACGTTTTTCACTTCTATAGATTACTGTCACATTTAATCAGTGGATTAAATCACGGTTACTCTGCCAGTATCTTGTATATATGTTCAAGTAGCGATATTCCAAGACATGACGGAGTTTATCTATTAAAGATTTTAAATCTTTCTCTTCCGGCAGCCTCGGCCACGTCACCTCCTTTATTATTTATTGGTCGCCGTCGACGTCACACGGTATTATTCATGAGACTTCCAAGACCACTTTATCTAGTTTCTGAGTTAATTTAAAGTTCAAGTATCCCGGTTTGACTATACGATAGTAATAATAATTATTAGGTCCTTTTTTCTTTTTACTTTGTTCAATATTAAAGAAATGTTTCTATTTTATCGAGTTCACTTAAGATGAGCACCGAAGTTGTTACCGTTCACTAAATTAATATAGTGTATTACAATCCTTTACACAGGAAAGGGACATCTAAAACTGAAATTTTATTTTATGTCTGTTAATTCCGTCTATTGGTTTTACGGTCTCTGATAGATTTCAGAGGCTATAATTCTCAGATGTCGCTTGTAGTAAAGTTTGACCCTACCCATACGCCCACTAAGTTTCCTGCTGGCCGTTGGAACGGACTTCTTTATTGGGGGTATAAATTGGTTGTATATACGTTTTATCGTTTGCGAATGACTCCGACTAGCCCTTGTTGCTTTCAACGAAGGAAACCGTAAACAATTCGAGAATAAAATTTTATAAGATAACTCAATTGATAGTAACAAGTACTGTACTGGCGGTAGATTTTAGTTTCCTGAAGCCATCTAGGTAGTTACAAATTGGACCTGTTCTTGCCGCGAAATAGTAGTGTGCAAACATAACTGTCTTCCGGTTACGCTAACATCACAATACATTGTTTATTTATTATGACATTAACTATATTTATTTTCCGATTATTATACCGTTATTACTCAAAGGATAAAGTTATAGAAGGTTTCTAAATATAACTTGATCGCTGGTGCGTTAATTTCGCTCAGCTGTGTGCAAGTTGCGAAACTTATCGCGAGCGAATCCCCATATCCGTACCGTCTCGACGCTAAGACAGTTATTTGTATGTAGCGAGATATGGTGTTTTTTAATTATAATATTGCTTCCGTAACCCTCGCGAAGAGTAATGTTCGATAGCTTATCTCGCCAAATGAACATCTGGCCGTTCGCAAATAAATCGATAGATCAGCGGTGCCTTATCCCCACATGAATCAACTTTGCATTCCGCTTATCGCATTCGGAACGCTGCAAGCTCTCAAGGTCGCCCGCCCTGACCTATTTGCGCGACCGTAACATATAAAAATGCTTTATGTAAATCGAGAATATAATTATACTCTGTTACGCGAAAGAAGCCTCTGAATAATACACATATAATCTTAATATGTGAACTGCCTCGTCTAATACACAAATCATTGGAGTGAAATATGTTTATATTGTTCCTGAGCATGTGCACCGTGATTACGCAGGTGATTGTGTTCGTTATAAATGGCAGTCGTGCGCCGTTTAGGTGCGGCATTGTAACGAAATTGAATAAAATGATAAAATTGGGACGAAATCGGGCGGTTACATAAGTGGGGCTCGGGGCGGGGGTTAGGTCGCGAGAGCTTACGTAAGGAAGTCTGGAGCTTTTGCTGTGGAGCCCGAAGGTCGGTTCGATTCGTACGGCGCGCCGGTACATTGTAACTTTGCGAGTGTGTTATTATTCTATTCAATAGTTTTAATTATTGTAGCGTCCTAAATGTTTTTAGTTGTAACAGTGAAAGTGAAAATGTTGCTTAATCTTTTCTATTAACTATAAACTTCGACGTTAAGATTCGTGTGGTGTTGCTCAGTACTACTACCACCTTTATATAATGCACAATATAAACGTTTACAAACGGCACCGGTTGGGATGCGGCGGACCCCTGTGCACTCACTGTCAATATTTATTATTTACCTCTGCTATGCCATGGGCACTAACTCCGCCGTGCGGACGCGTTTCCCGCCACAGCAATGTTAAACATCACAACACCACCTCATCCTGCACTCGTGCTCCCCGGTCACGGCACGCTGTTTGTTTAGTTTGTTTACAAACGCGGAGTGCTCCCGGGTGCGCTCGGCGTCGTGTTGCACTGGTTGTGGGCGAGTGGTACACGTGCGAACCCGTCGACGGCCGGCACGCAACTAATGCCGCGGGAGCCGCCGCGGGTGCCGCCGCCGTCCGTCGGACTCCAATTTGGAGGCCTCCGTCAGAATTAGCGCTGGTTGGTAAGTGAAGTGACGGCGGCGGTGACGGTGGTGGCGGCAGTGCCGACGGTGGCGACGCCTCCCTACCAGACTCGCAACTATTCATACTTAATACTCACCCGCTTCTAATAATGTTTACTTCGGCTAATTACAAATAATAAACTTTAAACTATATTGTGCGAGTTTATTAACTTAGTTCATTGTTTTTACGGTACCACTATTTTCTCCTATATAAATTATAACAAACACAGATAAAAATTGTTGTGTATATTACAAACGTTGCCTAGTTATGGTAAACTCTTGGTGGCAGGTCTCCACTGCCGGAGATCGTCTAGGCAGGTATCATCGTAGCGCCTATTGCAACCGCCAAACTGTAGTATGCAAAACATTACTGTGTTGCGGTTTGAAAGGCGTCATAGCTACTGTAATTACTGAGGTAAGGTTTCAACATCTAATCTCTAGAAGTGACCAGTGCGATTTGGTGAAGTGTGTATCATCTAATTAACGCCACATTATTTTGGTTCTTAGTCAAAAAAGATCTCACAAGTATATTTCATAAGTCGCGCGTGAAAGCTTCAGTGTTGAGTGAAAATGGCGAGGACAGCAGCTGACCAGAGAGGTGACAGCTTATGGGCGAAGTTTCGTGGGCGGGCACAGGGCCAGGCTAACTGCCAAGTGTCAACATCTCGCACCGTAATCACTTATAATTTTAAGTGAAGAGCACTCATTGAAATTTAATATTGCTTACATTATTATTAATACTTATTAATTCATTTTTTATTGTTCTCTATACAAACTTATTTCCCACAATAGTAGTTATTTTTTTTACCAATGTTCTGTAAAAGCGTCGAGTTTTCGTAGACCATTGGTTTCCCTGTAAATTTCAAAATAGGTGCTATAAGAATGAAAGCAAATATTTCAACTGTACGGGTAAGGAAATAAATTTAATTTTCCAATTGTGAGTAATTTCTGTGAAAAGTTAAACTATATTATTTTTTATATAACTTTGTTCTTTTTTTTTCATGAAGTGAATGCAAGTAGAAACGAGTAATGCTTTCTTACCGTATATTTTTTCAGCAAATATGCAAAGTTTCACGTTTTGGATGCGACCTTTTTTTAATAAATATTGTCTATCGCCTGATGATGATGATGATTGTGTGAAAATACTATATATCATTGGCGAGCAGCATACTGGAAGCTACTTAATGCTATAGTGTTTCTTTACATCCATGCATCTTAAGTGCAATCAAGATGCTGTTCAATTTTTAGTTACATTAATTATCACACCGTAAAGTAATTACCTGTTTCGTACGTTTTAATAAAATAGATAATAAAGATTAACTCTAATTATAACTATAATGAACATTGTTGAAAATTAAAAATATGCTATGATTAAAAGCACCATAGACGACATCATCATGGGACTCGGCATCCCAAAATATAGGTAATGTTAATGAATATACTAGTTAGTGGCCTGGTTTCGCTCACCCCCGGTGGTGCTCATTCCGCTGAGGCCAGTGGTTGTCATAAACGAGGCTATAATTATGCGGCGTAATGTCAGACGCAATTTAATTAAACTGTTGAATAAGTTCCCTTTTGCTGCGCCGACATTTTTTTATAATTACAACATCTTCAGCAGACTTTACCTGTATCAGATTCTAACAGTCTTCTGCAACCGGCAAGTGTCGTAAAGTGATCTTTGAGAAGATTGATCGTACATGCCACGTGTGGTTACTGTATCTTTTTTCTATTTACCGAAACTACGAGATAGGCATAAGGGTTGGTAAGAGATATGCCTGTCCATAACAATATGGTGTTATTGAAGATGTTTAAACACCACCATACGTTACACTAGTCTGAAACATAATCTGTTAAGTCTCGTTACCCTCTGCAATATCATTCGGTACTGCCCTTCAAACTGTAACATTACTTTGTTACGGTTGCCTTTGTTTGCTTACTACTAGTTAGTGATAGAAATTGGTCGAAAAAAATAGACCCACAATCAGTTATAATGTATTCAATATTTGATGTTCTTATGGGGTTACAAAAAAAAACATGTTGCGGCTGGATCATAATAAGAGATGCATTATTATCATTTGACAGTACTGAATAGTATACTAAATACTGCGGGTGAGTAAACAGTGTTCGTGGGCGTATTACCCTACAGTTAAAAAAATTTTGAAGCCGCAACGTAAACACGAAAAGTATGTTAAGCCAAGTATTTACATAGCAGCAGCGCCGGAGGAAATTTCCCTCGGATTAAAATGCTCTGCGTCCATAACTGGCTCGTTGCTTTGTGCCGACGCGGAAGGAAGGGAGGGTGGGAGGAGGGTGTGTTTGTGTGATGGGAGAATGTACTTTGTTCTTTGTGTCGTTAACAAGCAATCTTTACCCCGGCGTTCAGGAATTGGGACAGTATACGTCCCAACAATACGCTTCGGCAACGGAGAACATATTACGGTGTATGATATTGACAGCTGACGCAGTACACGTCCACGGAACCCCGCTGCAGAAGCAATTCGCGCCCAAATAACACTGTACAAATGTTCTCTCTAGACGCGTGTACGTAATGTCTTATGAAACTTTCTTAATAGAAAAAACCAATATTACAACAATTTTTAAGAGCAATCGAGAAAAATTAACTTGTACGCTAAAAGTTTTCTCTAAGAACACTCCTGACCTAATCACTTTATAAATAATCGATAATTAAATAATTCATGTTTATACTTAGATCCTCCAGTAGCGCCTACGTACACCGGTACACGTAGTGTTGGGAAACCTCCCACGAGGTGGACCGACGATCTGGTGAGAATCGTGGGAACTCACTGGATGCGAGCAGCGCGAGACCGATCGATGTGGAGATCTTTGGGGGAGGCTATGTCCAGCAGTGGACGTCTATCGGCTGATGATGATACCTAATCGTGATACATTGAATGACTTCTTTGTTAGGAATATTCTATCTTATCTTCACTATATTCTTCTGATTGGTAGGTTTCTATGGATAAAGTTGCGCACACATATAATACAGTTTCCGCTACCAGAGCTCGCGTGAAGTCGGCTGTGCCGGCCATCGTAAATCGTTAACGTTTAATATCACTGAACAAGTGAACCTTCGCTCCGATTTTTTGTTCTAATGTTATGAAACTCGACAGCTGACAGCTTTCATAGGAAAGTACAAAAAGAATCGGCTTTGATATGATTTCTTCTAACGATACTCCATTCAGACACGAACGCTTGACAAACAGTATGTACATGTCCACTAAATATTGCGTAACACTATCAAAGGAGATAGATTATCCCCACTCCCGGTTTATACTTTAGCGCAAAAAACGCGACTAAGGAGGTAATTATTCCAATTAAAAAGCAGCAGGTACCAATGTGGCCGTTACCAACTTACTGAGCTTGTCGGACCCTCACGCGGAGCCTATGGCAAATAGCTCATTTTGATGAGACCTATTTTAAAAAATGCTATCAGTTGTCTCGTGCACGTATAAATAAAAATAGTAGTAGAATGACTATCACTTTGTTTAATATCGGTAAATTAAGATGATTATATCAAGTCTTTGTTCAAGACATTAAAGGTAATTGCAGGCATCAACTAGAACGGTGAAACAAGGGATCGTTTGTGTTTGTGCTGCAGAATTATAACGATAACCTTATTTGTTATAGATCCGCCCCCAGCGGGTGATAAGGAAATGATTTGCTTTCATATTTTGCTTAACACAAAACAATTTTAGGAAAAAACATTTCTCACGGAAGTTAATTGTTTCACGCCCTTAAATTAATATCCTGCTTGTAAAAGGCAAACAAAGTGTTTTTCATTATGCTCATCATTTTTTTAATTATTAATTTATGGCTTTTAGTTTCTAACCTCCTTGCTTTAGCTTAAGGTTAAGACATGATGATCGCTCATGTGCCGTGGCTCGTAATGCTTAGTACCAGGTTGCAGTCATCTCCAACATCAAATGACATGCCAAGTTCGCTGTCCTGATAGTATATCTATTTGTTTTCCTAAAGAACACTATCGATAATTTGGAAATATTCTATATAAAGTGAGAATTAATTAAATTCATGACATTTTTATAAATGTGAAGTTCATATGAAAAAGGAGATGTAAGGTGTTAGTTAACGTTTTGTGCAAATTTCAACCCGGAAATATTCAAAACCGATAGGGTAGTACAATTTAAATTATATGGTAATACAGTCATAAAATTGAACAATGCAAGCGTTATTATCTCGATCATACGTGAATGGATTCGGGGATTGTATTAGGGTTTCATTAGGGAGCAAGTAGCGCCGCTCATATCCCGTCCTCTCGCTCCCACTTGGTAGTCCGCCAGCCTCCGTACCATATCTTCATTACATAGTTCGGTAGAGACCGCGGGTTTATATCTATGTTATACATAGAAAAACTCAAGGATATTTTGCATTATTTGTGCAAGAAGTTAATTAAAGTATAAGTAAGAAACAATTCTCATTTTAAACTTTAACCAAAAAATTAGCGACGATTAATAAAGCATGAGGAGAAATTAACAGATCCAAAAATTATAAAGGCCAAATGAACCTAGCTTATTTCGAGAATTTTAGGGTTGATTATACTTGTCGCAACAAAAAAAGGAATTAACAGTAAAAAGTAATGGGCGGGGTTGTGGAAAACAAGTTTCGAGTTGAATAAGAAAATCCTGCCTTTGTGTTCGTTCAGGTAAAAGTTTTAACTGTAACCGCACCCAACACTTTTACAGTTCCGTCAGGTAAATTAATGACAAACTTTAAAATTCAATTTACGCAGATATCGGGGAGTATGAACTTGCGATGGATGGATGGATGGATGGATGGATATATATAGGCACTGCTTGCTTATGCAATAGGCCGCAAGGGATCCATTGCCGGTGAATAGTAAGCCTTACCTTTCAGAACGAAATAAGAAAAAGGTAAATATATGTGCGTATATTTACATGTATTTCTATTTTTAATAATTTCGTTTCACATTTTCTTACAGAATTCATTCATTCTAATTTCAAAAACACAGATTCGTTATTATACAATTCTTGTGAACCATTTTCTAAAAGAAGCTTATGTTCGTATGGAGTGGTTCATGACAGTGAATCTCATTGTCTCCGCGAGATATTTTACTGATAATATGACGGATAGGTTTTACCCGTGTTTTATTCTACCTCACCAACTTGAAAATAATGAATTCAACTTGGTCTTATACTTTTAAAACCATACTTAATGTTTCTAGTTTGAAACCATTGAAGGATGTTGCAAGTGTAATATCATTTGTAATGTATATAACATCGTATTTGTTGAGATGTGACTCACGGAGCGTCTGATCTTGCTTCTAACAGTCTCATGGAAGGGCTCCTCATATTGGCGACATCGTTGTGTAATTGTAAACAAATAACTATACAGTGACTAAGTGTGCTATAAGTGCAGCCGTCACTGATTGTTATTTTAAAATATTCAGGAGAGTATGTTTAATATCCTCCATACCATATGGCGGCATCGTAACCCCGAGAAGACTAACAATTTCAATATATTTTTTAAAATTTCTTTTTCTATCTAAAATATAGGTCATTATCCTTGCTTCTTATTTTTGTTCATCGATCGCTGAAGGTAGTCCAATAGTTTAAAAAAATATATGAGGGGGACAGAAATATGTTTTGCAACCAAACATTTCACATTATCTTTTGGGTATGAGCTGCTGCCACTGAATACATGGCTACAAAACTAACCCTAGACACGGTCTTAGATAATGCGATCTTTATTTATTGGGTTTAGAAAGTAAGTTAGTTTCCTATCTGTGTCTTTTACATTTATAAAATTGTCGATGAACGTCCAAGTTAATACATACTATGCATTAGTTTGATATAGAGATGTTCGGAATCCTTTTGGGACTTAAAGCTCTACTTTGTTGACATCACATTTACTTTAATGTATCTTTTGTAAATTATTTTTCGGTGAATATATTACTTTGTAATACATCTTTGGCGGATACCAGCATTATATAAAATTAATATTCAATAGTAGTAATAGTAATAATATTTCACATAAAAAATGAAGTGTTTCAAAAGAGGACTTTTGATTAATTAAATTAATAACAATTTTAAAGTTTTAAATTTAAATTTTGTAATATAGAGAAGATACGTTTGAGAAGCTTTGGTGTAGCTAGATGTTAGAAGCTCCGAGAGTTCCGCTGGAGACCCCTGGCAGCGGGCCTGCACTTAATGGAACAAACAATGTTCGTGAATTGCGAGCGGGGGATTGATGTTGCTCCGCCAGTCACTACTGTTTATTACTATGTTGTTACTGATATATTACTACTACATTCCTACCTACCTGGAGTACATAATTTGTTACAATTTTAGACTATTAGCATATTATAAATATATGACGAGATTTTCAAGCCAACGCTTAGGAGATTATAATTTATACTTGAAATTGTGCTACTTGAAAATTTTTAAAAACATTACGCGAATTGTGAAGTTTAACACTGTAATTATTAATTTAGACAATTTATTAAAAGATTAAACAGTTTTTTTGGACACAAATTTACTCGTACATAATATATATAATGTTAATTGTTAACGGTTTATTCCGAAGCTGGTAATTCTTCTTATGATGAAACAAATATGTTGAGATAAGCGTAACAAAAGCAGTTAGCTTCCGGTAGGGTAACTTAGTAAATGATACATGTTACATGTTTGCGGAATATCATTGGAGAATATTAGATAAGTGATAAACGTTTTGTGCAACGACTCAAGTAAAGCGACTTTAATTGCGACTTTTTTCTATATTTAAATGGTCGTTACCACCACAAGGTGCACTAATCTCCTACTATAATTCCATTAGTACTTAACTCTAAGTGCACCTTGACCCGGTTGTATGATATTTACTTTTTTTCATCCCCTCATCATCGTTTGTCCTTGCTCCCAAAACATTCAATGCTCTTTGAAAGTCTGCTTACGTAATATTTCTACTGTAGTTGTATCTGTTGCAAAGCAAAGAAATACTAAAATAATTAAAATGCCATTTACCACTTCAATTAAGTTAAAAGAAAGTTAGAGTATTTAACAAACATAGGACGTGGCTTATTACAGATGAAGAGGTTTCGCCTACGTAAGCGTTAAGTATTCTAAGTAAAGTTAAGGTTAATACTTTTTATTAAAGGTCAAGGAGAGGGGGCAAAGTTGATGCAAATCTTATTAATAATTTTCTATTACTGTTTTAATGGATTTATCTCTTGTGCCTTAAACAAAGAGAAACAATTTTCATATTAGGCAAAATTGTAGTTAAGTTGTTCCACTTGGTTTGTTTTATCAACTTGCGTTTTTATCTGGCGGCGTTTGCAGCAGTGAAAAGAATATTTTATTTAGCGCATAATTAGATTTGTATCAGTGTTGGAAAGTCCGCGCGCCTTATACATAGCTTGCTCTCGAAAACACGCTACGAGTATAAATTTTATACACAAGCCACATCATACACCCATCCTTGGTGCTGTCGGCCACTACTTTTTTATCACTATGGTGTACGCTTCATAAACCTTAATGTCGCGTCTCCCACTTTTACTGTTATCCTCAATCTCTGTGTACAAATATTGTAGTAGTAGTTCATATACTCGTGTCGTACATTATCAAAACTTAACTACTGTTGTAACGCCAGAAGTTAATTGTTTTCTTCATATTGCGGCAGAAATCATCAAAGTGGGCAATTTGTTTCTGGGAAATGCCGGGGTTATGTGGATTTTAATTAAAACCATTGTCAGTGGTCTCCTTCAGTACGTTAGGAGGGTGCCCGGGATCTTCTATGGAACGCAACTGTGCCACTTTGCACATATCTCAAGGCGACGAGCACAATTTAGTGCGGAAAATAACATCCTAAGTAATGCCACTTTGTTATTGGCAGGTTAATCACTTACCCTCAGGTGAACGTCCCGTTCATCTCATCGGTTCCTTAAATAGAAAAAAAAAAACTAAAGAGCCCAAAAAAACGAACGGAAAGTACCGGCGGCACGTTTCGGGCCGTTACGTAGCAGATCGCTACAAGGCGCTACGTGGCGCTACATGGCGCTACGTCGCGCTACGTGGCGCTGCGTTGCGTAAGGGAGAGTGCTCGTGACATTGACATCGACCCGCTGCCCGCGGCCGCGGCGCCATGTTGCCTGCCCGCTGCCGCGAGCTGGCTGCTTGTGTATTGTGTGCACCACACATGTTACGCAAGTGTCCTTGTGGTAGGATCAAATGTGCGGAGGAATTTGTAGCTGTGTCCTTGTTAATTTGCTACAAGTTTTTCCAACTTTCGTTTTTGCAAGTTGGTATTTATATCTTTTTAAAGCTGTTTCGCTTTAAAGTTTAATAATATTTTTCTTATATTCGACAAAGTTACGAGACATTCATCTTAACATGCGGGACGTTCATCTTCTGCTGCCACGTAATACTTCCGCCTATGGCGTTACTTGGCGCTTGTTAAGTTGATATATATTATGCTCGTCAACTTAAAGCATAAATTGTTCCATTTCGATACTACAATACTTTGTCTAGCTACAGCGCCCTTCAAACTGGACCACTATTATGCTTGCATAATACTGTTTTAAGTGAGAATCCTTTAAGCATCAACAGTGGGTCTCACATCCTATACATAATTAAAAACTGAGCTATAATCTAATAAACTATTCATCATTCCAACCTATTTAAATCTATTCATTTATATTACATTTGAACTTTTGTTTTTATGTAAAATATGTACTAAAAAATTTTGCTTTACTTAGAAGTAAAGGATAACAATGAATGTTTTTCTTTGCCAATATTGTAATGCCTTCTGTAAGGCGGTGAAACTTTTATTTGCATATTATTAACAATTTAATGATGTTGTTTCAGGTAAGACGCTTGTTATTCATGAATACATGAATACGCTTCCAACGAATCGTTGCTGTGAGTTTTTAAACTTGAAAATATATTCATCGTTTAGAAATTAGCTAAAGCATAAACGTTAGGTTTATTATGGTGACCATGACAATGAGATTAGGCTTTGAATTTTTATTATGGAGGGAAATAATAACGTCTTATGATTTTCTCGGATATCCTTGTCCACTCTAATTCGGGTGTATTTAAAAAAACAGTTCTTTATTTGTTGCTAGTTATAATGTCAAAATCACAAACATTTCCAGAATTGCTTATTGAAGGACTGGGTGTTTAGAATCAGGGTCCGTGCTGATTACTTATTCGCTATAATTCATTATTTATACTCAATCCAAGTGCAAGTATATTGGTACTTTTTCAGATTATTGTCTACGTTCTCGGTGCCAAGTTAAACGGAGTTCTTAAGTCTACGTAATTTCGCAGTCGTGACCCCACGTGTTGCTACGACACGTTGAGGGTCTGGCAATCTGCCAACACCAAGTGTCAATGTCACCGGCGCATTTTGGCTGCAACAGTTCTTTTCTAACGTTAAACTTTCCAAGTTCAACACTAATTAGATTTTAATGCTAATTCTAAGTTTGATTAAAATTATATACTTTCGTAGAGTTTCGCTGTCGCTTGGTAAAGACATTTAAGATATGAATCAAGTCATTTACTCAATGTAATGTTCTACAGAAATCGTTTCATTAAGATAAGAGGGAGTAAGTAATGTTTAATATTAATAGTAATGAAGAATGCTATTTTCTTGTACATTATATATTCGTTTGACTGGTACTCTATCGTAATAAAGGTACGTTCTGTGGCATCTCTACGGCGTAGCGGGATGCTACATACACTTAGCTACATCAGAATGATGTCTTCGGCCGAGTACCGCCAGCTTGTTCAATTCGATTGTTTGATGATTCTGGCCAGAGAAATATGGATGCAAAACTTAGTCACAAGTAATGTATTGATAAACCCGACAAAATGTTTACACCATTTTTTAAACATGCTGACCGAAATAAATACCGTAACTATAGTGAAAGTATAGTAAAATAAAACTCGCCTACCGAAAGCATTGCCTCAAGAATACGAAAAGTGGAATTCTGGATAAGATTTCAATGCGTAAATCATTTACGAAATAAATCTGTTCCACGTCTTATATTGTTGAAGCTCGCTAACCGTTTAGAAATTTGAACTGTGACATAAAATCAGCGAGCGACGTCAAGCCGACTTAACCAAGTAACCGGCGAAGGTTCCTGTGCGAAAAACAAAGCATCTATAATGAGTGTATATCCAGTCTTGTTTACGACAAGTGCCAGGAGGTATTAGCATACCTTTACATAAATTTGGCGCGCAAATTATTTTCCTGTTTATGGGGCAGGTGATGGCCCCTCAGTACACAAATTTTATTATACACCCATATCTTTATTGCGCATTCAAAAGGCCGCCATAAAAAGATGTCATAATGTCCTTTATATTGCCTCCTACCTATTTCTGTACGCTCTGTGTGTTTTTAGTACGTCGATATACAAAATGTATTGATATTTTTTACGAAACCACTGAGAGGAGGTTAGGTTCGCGTGGCGCCGTCGTTTGAACGTCCCGGATGTACTAAAAACAAAAAAATCTATGGCAATGTTATTAATATCAAACTTTGTTAATATATTATAAAATTCTATTTGCTTTCCTACAATGATGGGAGACAAGTTGGAGAAGAAAAGGCGTTCACCGCTGCGCTACGAAGGTATAGAAATCCAAGTAGCTTCGTCTTTCATATAATCCATCGCTACGGATTGAATGCTGTATGAAGTTGTTGTTGACAACAATGGGTCGCGGCTATCAACAGCAACAGTACAATAACCTGTATCACTCGCAAATAAGTAACGGTGGGTTGTAAAGATAATCCGCAATAAAAAGGCTGACGATATTATCTTTGCACCGTCATTGTTTTTCAGTTTCATATAATTCATCATTACAATGAGACAGTGGGGCAATTTATTGCCATTTCCGTACCGCCAACCGCTGTCTGGCCATCTTCCGGCTTAAATGTGAATGTGATCTGAACAAGGGTTTATTTCATTCAGTGTAACAACTAATAGTGTACCAAACTTGACCATTATTAATTAATTGGATAATGAATTTTTATAGAAGAGATTGTCTATTATCTTAAACTGTAGATTTATTTCGTATATTGTATGGAGCGTGAGGTAGTCTTTGTTATACAATAATCTTTATAATCGATAGCTTCTGGAATGCTTACTTTTTTATACTTATATGTGTTTATCTGAAGTCTTTTGTGGTGTTACTTCAACACATGAGATTTATTCTACTATTGTCTAATTCGACTTTATTTTCCAAAATTCAAGGCTTTTATCTAACTAAGCTAGTGATAATGTTTATTATATTGCTGAATATTCAATGTATTCTCCATTCAACAGGACGGTCGCAATAAATAAGCAGTTACGACTTTCCATCGGTATTTTAAAATTTTTGAAAATCTGTGTTCTGCTATTAGATTTTCAATTTATCGTAATATTTCTATGAACAACTCTAGTGCCTACCTGACCTTTACTAAAGCAGTAATACAAACCTAAGTGTAAGATACCAGTACTTAAACTTAAGACCTATTGTTTTGCTTTATATGTCGTTTACAGATGTCTGTGATCATCTATGTATCTTTCTATAGTTTAGTGAAAGTTAGTCCAGCTTACGAGTTTTAGTTTTGTACACAAAATTATCAAGTCTAGACGAATTTTCATTTATTTTCAGTATATAGACGTCATTCAATTTGAACATAAATAATTTTTTTATTCCTTGAAATTCATAATACAAAAATGTATATTTTGCTCTGACTTTCTATCGCGCATTGGAGAAATTAATTATATTACATGAGCGACGGGTACATCATAAGTTTACATTAACTTTAATAAAATTTGCCTTCTTTAAAAAGGTTATTTTTTGTTGCCTTGAAATTGTGTGCGGGGATGGTAGCTGTCGGACAGCGTTTCTATCTGTAGTATAAAAACATTTATTGTTTCATTTCGAAGAATGCTTTACTAGTGAAATTACAGTATATAATAATATTTGGACACTCGGACGAGGATCGGATTCCAGCTCTGCTGAACTGTGTCCATAGAGCAGTACCGCGGAAGGTATGCGGCTGGGGTTACAAGCATTGCAGTTAGAATGAGCAATTCTTAGACTCGATCACTCTTTAACTGTGTAGAACAGGACACCTTTGTATTAAATCGTTTCTCAAGACGACAGGTTTCGACGGTGCTTTGCGCTTTTTATTTTTACAAAGAAAATTATTTCACTCGGCCATTATTTGAAACGGTATTGTGAAATATAATACATTATTTACGAGTTGTGCAGTGCAATCTACACTGTGCATCTTAATGCGTTCGATACTTGCTTTAGACGCGGTGTAGCGTCGGTTTACTTTACGTTAAACAGTAGACGGCGGAGCGTCGTGGCCTCTACGATTTTCGTAGCCGGCCTACGAACCATACGGGCGTAGACCTCGCTTTACTGTTTTTAGTTAATGTTTATTCATACAGTTTCCTTTTTCGAAAGCGGTGCTTATGTATGTCTGCGCCTCTTATGTCACTGTATTTTATATTTATAATGGCACTGTAGGTTTGTAACTGAGGCGACTTAAAATATCATCTCTTAAGACAGTGAATGTAAATGTAGTGCTGTATAAACATTTCCGCATGCCTCGTCGCTTCTTTACAAGCTGAACAATTATGTTTACATCAGGTACGAAAAATGTGAACATACTCGTGCGGTTATTAACCTGCACCCGTGAGCAAATGGTAAAAATGTAATAGTAATCTATTAATATACGAATAACCCGCGAGCTGATTGCGTGGGCATGCGCGATAAGATAACCCGGCGCGCCGCCCTCCGCGCCCGCACCCGCAACCACCCCACCGGAAACACTTGAAATTATACAAATATTTACAATTCAGCTCTTTTTATGCTGAAACATTACATACATTTTGAATAATTCCGATAAGGTTCGTCTAATGAATGACGCGTTCATCACAGAGCATTTTATCTGTGAATTTATTTTTCTGTTAAATACAAATACATAAGTAATTTATTTTAAGGATATAATCTCCTGATGTGCATAAGTGCCTATGTATATATATATATATATATATATAGTATATATATATATGTATATATAGTATATATATATATATATATAGTATATATATGTGTATATATATATTTAGATTTTCTACTTTAAGAAATTTAAAAACTTTTAAAATAATCTTGTTTAATTACACCATTATAACGTAATAAATTAGTCTTTGGTCTTAGTCTTACGGTATTATAAAATTATTATATTATTAGTATTATAAAACAGTAGGTACAGGTATTATGAGGTAGTCCATACATATTTATGCACTAATTACAGATCGCAAGTTACGCTATTATATTGACAGATCACTTGATGAATTAGCTGATGCATATTAAATACGTTAAGATAAATACGTAATATCAACTGTCATCGTTACAAAAAGGATATACGAACGAAAAACAGCAAAAGGTTCATTTGTCATCGTTAGAGCTTGTCCAATGTGTTTGATACATTGGGATAACAACTGGGGAGCAAGCGGCGTTACGTTATCATTTATATATTATAAAAGTATTCTTTGATATTAACCTATAATTTAATTATAACGGCCTTGATTGATTATTTAAATCAACGCCGGGATGAATGCGACGATCATCGGATGATAAGTGATACACCTGCTCATAACAACGCGGTGCTAGTTACAATGGTATTCATAACACATACATTGTGCTTGTCGGCTTCAGACACAGGATATTAAGTTTCGTTACCACACTAATTTCACTAGCTACAGCGTCCTTCAAACCGTAAAACATTAATGTTTGCACGCTGCGGTTTATTGGCTGCAATCTGCAATGAGATGGTACCTATATGATCTCCGGTAACAGCCACTTTTATAAACAAGAAACTTTTACTTGTTACGACTCATTCCAGGTGTCATACATTGACTATGTAATTTAAAAGTAAATATAATGAACGGATGTTTTATAGCCTATTTACCGGAAGTTGACACATATCAAATTCAATACTCCATTCAATTTACTTACGAATATATCTAACCAACATCAAAGTGATCACTGCGATGGGTTTATGTATAAAAAATTTTATTTTCGTATAAAATAGCTCAATCTAGAACCTATACATATGAAGACAACAATATTAATATTTTGATAGTTGTTATAAGCTTATAAGATGCAATCGATCACGATCAGTGCGAACTGTTTCATCGGCGGCTGACCCGTCGATCTCGTCCTCCTCGTGTATTAAGCTGACGTACATAATTGAACGATGTATTCCCAATACACGATTGATTCATGACTAATTCAAGCACCAGTTGTGCATTACTACTTACCTTGATTAAGTTAATTATTATTATATTACGGAAAAAAAATAGAATTAGTTAAATACTATGACGTGCAAATAGAATAGTGCCAAATTTGTTTTAACGAATTTCAATCTAGCAATACTGATGTTGAAGATACAATGGATTCTGAAAGGCGGTTGATGCTGATAAACGAGTTGTTCCCAGCTGAAAGGACGAAGAAAAATAAAATAAGTTTTTAAATAGGTATACATGTAGTGGCATGCCCATGGGGGCAAGCTGTACCACTTAAGTACACATCTACATAATAAAACGGTGTTATGTTGTTTGTAATGAACTAAGTAGTTATCGAGGATTGACGCGTTCGAAATGTGGTGCTGGCGCAGAATGCTGAGGATATTCTGGACGGAACGTCGCACAAACGAGTCAATCCTCAAACAGTTGAACATAACAACACGGCTCTCAACAATCTGTAGGCAGAGAGTCCTCAAATTCTTCGGACACACGATCAGGCGAGACCCAGACAGTCTGGAAATACTGATTATTACTGGTTGTGTGGAAGGAAAGAGAGCGAGAGGGCGGTATCCTACAAGATGGACACGCACAACTCAGGACGCTACGGGAGCGACCCTACAATCATCCATTCAAATGGCGCAAGACAGAAATGTCTGTAAAAGAAATGGTGGCCAGGGCAACGCACCATAGTCACGTCCCTCAGTCATGAGGTTACGACAAAGAAGAAGAAGTAATATTTATTAACGTTAAAATTATTAGTTTTGAAGTAAGTCAAAGATTATACAAATTGATGAAACAGTACCTTGTGGTGTGTTATTTATTGAATTTCTACTATAAAAATCAAAACAATTTATAAGATTCTGTATTTCTTTAAATGTCACAACACGTCAGCTGCGATGTGGCTTCCGGAAACTTCACAAAGTTAGACTTCAGTGCGCGACCCACTTATAACGGAAACATAAAAATATTTTTAAAACATTTTTTGTAGCAAGTAACCTTAATTGATCTTCGAAAGATACTTTATCTGGTTAGGCAGTAGGAATAAGATCATAAAGTATACATACATAAAGCATCTAAATATTTGAGTGGAGAGATAGATTCTAATGTATATTACATGTACAGAGAGAATTTGTTGCAAAATAATAGAACCGGCCCATGTTAAAGTCTTTTGTATACGAGATGAGTAAGATTCTCTACTGATGGTAGACTTGGCTATAACACTGGTGTTAGAATGACAAACACTGCACCGCATAGTTCTCGTCATTTCGAGTCGCAAGTTGTTAAGCCTCGTTACTCCAGTAACCTCGCTAATAACACCATTTCCATTCCAAGTACAGTAATGTTTATTTACTACTGCTAAGCGAAAGCAATAGAGGCCATGGTCGTACCCATTTAGACAGCCTCTGTCAGCAGAGACTTGCCTCCAAAAGAAGATTGACAATATGTTATGAACAGTTACAGTTAAGTACATGAACGGTGAATGTTTTCGTAATTGCAATGGTACCATTTCAGTTAATGGGAGTATTGAAGTGAATTGGGATATTTGTCTTCATTAGCGGCGGACACTTGACCCCTTTTCCAGAAGTTTCCAGCGCAGCGGGCAAGTGCAGCTCTCTCCGCGCTGATCGATGCGCGGCGGTGCACGTCGCATGCTCCCGCCGAGAACCCAGCTACAAATAAATTTCCATCTGTCTACCAAGGTTTCGTTCAGACATTCGCGAAAGTTCTTTGTACAATTTATGTTTCAATTTTTTAGTTACGTATAAATAGGTTATTAAATATTTGACGCTACATCGATTTGTCATTTCGCGTGTCGTTGTTCAAAAGCATTAGAAAATGTAGTGGTGGTAGGACTTTCTTGTCACGGGTCACACCTCAGCTTCTATTGCAGTTGACACATATTATATACTGTATTCCGGTTTGAATGGCGCTGTAGCTAGTGAAATTACTGAGGTAAAGAGATATATCATGTGCCTGAAGGCGACGAGCATAATATGGTATTATGTATATCATTTTAACTAGCGCTATTTTGTTATGGATAGGCGTATTACTTACCATCAGGTGAATATCTTGCTCGTTTCGTCGCTTCTCCTACGAACAACAAGAGAAAACGAGAGTATATCCATTAACAACACTATTCGTGTAGGCATCCTCCGGTTGCTAAGTGTTTTCTATTTATGTGATAGATAAGTGTAATTTCTCAGTCAAACAGTTGACATATTTTGAAGTCTATACTAATTTAGTTATTATTTTTAAACAAAACTAACATGATGCTTGATTACCTGTATCCACATTGGTTGTGTGTTAGTTTAATAAAAATATAATTGTCGGGATAATAAAAATGAACGCGATAGTCCATCACGTTTAGTTTCATAAAATACAATAGCACAAGCAGCAGCCATTCCCTGCTAACTATACTTGACCGGAAGCTAAATAGGTAATCGAGTGGTTTTCCTCGTAAATAATGATTGAACAAAGAATTAAGTTTATTTAACATACTTGTATTAATTAATTGATAACGTACTAGTGCGTTGGAAGTTTGTCATGATAAATTTAGCAAGGGTAGAGTCGGAGTAGAGCCGAAAGCAGGTGATCAACTCAGTATTGCTTTTAATTGTCTTCATGGCGCTGCAGCGGTAGCGCATCGGTGCGATCTAGATTCTAGGTCACTGCGAATATATCGCTTGCTATGTCTCATTGTACATAGTGTTAACTGACTCAGCTTCTTTTAATCATTCATTACATTTATTAAGATGTAAAGTGGGGGGTGGGGTTTAATATTAATTCAGCCCCACCTCCCACCTACTTTAAGTTAACAAATTAATATGTCTAATTTTAATTAGTTCGCAAATATTTTTATATTCTTGTCATTTTAATTGTGCCCTTTAAGCTTATTTATTAAGGTCTTAATAGGATCTTATTATTTTCTTAGAATTTTAATAGGTTATTTTTTTACTTTATTACGACCTTAACAGGATGTTTTCGTTGTCCTTTGATCTCTTAAAAAATTTTTAGTACTACTATATTCGGTTTCGTAGTCCAGGCTTATCTGAATTGAGAATAAGTATATAGCATACGCCAGCATCCACCGTGGATTTATAAGCATCAATATCTTTGTTTTACCGTACGCATTATATGTAATACTTTCACTCTGTAAGATATTATTATGAAGCCTGTCGTAGCTGATACGATCAGGACGTGCTACGCATCCTACGGTTTTCGTAGCAGTACTCTTAAGACTACTCAGGCTTATACTTAAATTGTAATTGTAAAGAGTTTGATATTTTTTTAAATATCAGTTACTTCTATTGAAATAATTTATAATATGATAGAGAAAGTAGGTACAAGTAGAATAAGAAAAGTGGTATAGGATTTTTATAACCAAACGAATTCAATAATTGCAATAATCAATAGCAATGATAGCAAATTGCAGTGATAGTAAGGTCATAGTTCTTTTTTGTAATATCGCAAAGGTGCGCCTAGACTGAAACTCTCGGTTTACTAATAATCCGTCCAGGGTGCGGAATTCACCGGGTCACCGCATTCCAATTTGGAGCAGATTTCATAAACGCTCGTGTTCCCGGCGTAGACTATCATGTAGAGGTGAACGCAGCACGATTAAGGATACAGCTGTTTAAGGTTGCATATGGATTTTTTAAATGTTTCGAATCGTTATTGTAGGCGTTACTTTATGGAGACTAGCTGAAATTGATACTTGTATTCTTAAGTAACATTCTTTCTCATTAACTACAAGAAATCTTAAGTTACAGGTTTTACTAAATGGACAATTAATACATAAATAATTTGTTAGGTTTTTACTCTCGGACCACTGATCAAGGTGTAATTACGATACAATAGCAGGATTCAATAACCTGTTCTGCAAAAGCAAATGTCGCCATCGTCGCTTAGACCAACAGCACCGACATTAAATTGAAGAATAGATTTTTCTTATACCAAAAGTTCGGCGATATATTGGATCATAGTAGCGATTGAAATACGCCATTTTAACGTAATAATAATCTCAATAATGAGAATCGGTAATATTTAGAGCTGTCTCTGTAATGCAACTACAAACTGCATGCCTTTAAAAAAAATTCCTAGTTATAAGTCATACTGTTACAAATAACAATGTGACACTGAGTGGGATGATGTACTGCACCTGGTCTTGTTTCTTCGGTAAATATATTATTCTCTTCGACAACATGTTGTAAAGGATATTTCTGTGTCAAGGTCATAAGTTCAGTCGTCAGTTGGCGGAGTGCCAAGTTGGTGGGCTGTCCTTCGGGTCAAACCACTATCGATTTATGACGTTGTCCCGTTTAGTTTAAAGTAATACTATCTGTTACAGATTTGGCCACGCTCAAATTCTGCCGATTTACAACAGCTATATATTATTGACGATACAGTATAAAAATGTAGTACAACAGAAACAATATTTATATATACAAACAGTAAAATATTTGCAACGTGTGTAAGGAGTTCCGCATAACAACTGTGCAAATCTCCACAACGATCGGTCGATGTGGAGATTTTTAAGGGAGGTCTACGTCTACCAGTGGACGTCTATCGACAGATGATGATGATGAAATTATTATATGCCTCTATGAAGCAGTGGTTAACTGCTTACCTTGTGGCATGGAGATCTTTGATTTGGTGAAACGAATAATGATACAAAATTTTCGAATCTGCCTGTGTTACATTGTCTATCTCCTTCTGTAACAATATTGTTGTAGTAGTAGCGCGAGGACGAGGACGCCTCACCATATTCGCCCTTGTGGTTCCACAGACATTCTTCGAAATTGGGATCGCCTACGGTATTTAATAAAAATACTATTATAAATAACGGTATTATCATATAGCGGGGTATACATAGGTGCGAAATTTAAATCACACAAAGCACCGTGCCTGCATGAGGTACAGCCGTAACCTAGATTGTGCCCACGGCAAACGGCGGCCGGATGAGAATGGATTCCAGTTAATTGACAATTAACGCGGTAGATGGAGAGCAGTCGGTGGCGTTTATGTTCCATTATCTACGAGCCTTTCGCATATTAATTGCTTACTTAACCATTCAACTGAATGAAGAGTCTCGTTCAATGCTTTTTTATAACAGGAACATATTTGCTTACGCGGACGCAGTGAAAGGGTGAAAGGGGTCCCATACAACAACTCACGGAACCTAAGACAAGCCAGCTTCACTTGCTCGTGGTGCACTCTGCTAATCAACTAACAAGGCCATGGCTTCCACGAACCCACCCGCATTGGGCCAGCGTGGTGGAAAGTGGCCCGAAACCACTCATATGACACCCTACAATTGACGGCTCCTGGTGCCCGGTGATGCCGGTGGCACAAGACCGATGGATGTGGGGATCTTTGGGGAGGCCTATATCCAGCTATAGACTTCTATCGGCTGATAGTGGTGGTGGTAGCCACAGTGGACTCATTCGACGATCATGGCTACTATATTTTCGATACTTTTAAGGTTTACTAACTTTAACACATTAAAGTTTCTTGACTATGTAATTTTTTTAAATTGTTTTCACATTATTTTAGTCGTTAAAACTTACGATTGTCACCATCATATATTCCGCAGCGAAGTAGCAGTGTTAAAATATTACTAGTTTTTAGGTTATATTAAACCTCTTTACGTTTTGATTTAGGCAGAGTGTTGTTAACGTATTACTCGTAGCATAACAAACAAGATTATATTTCGCGTTTGACGTCACGAGGTATGGCCATCGCCCAGTACTGTTTGTATGTACACCAAGGTGGAGTATATGTTACACGCCAGCTGATGGGGTACCTAGAGTTAGTTCCATCGGCTGTATTTTTAATGGATCTACATTTTTTGTTCTCATAGAAATAGTCCTGGGTTGGGTAATCGTCGTGGTAATAATTTATTTCGATTTACTTATGCTGGCTAGATATTTGATGCCGGACCTGTCTAAGTAGATAGCTACCACCGCAGCTACTATTTTTGCTGCCGAACAATAGTACATAAACCTTACTGTGTTTCGGTTTGAAGGACGCTGTAGTTAGTAAAATTGCTGGGGTAATAATGAGACTTAACATTTCATGTCTCAAGACGACGAGCACGCAATGAGGTGTAGTCGTATATCGTCATAACTGGCGTCACATTGTTAATATACTCATCGCTCTTCCCCTTGTTTCGTTCAATAAAAAATATATTTGTAAAGTTAACCATAATATGCTTGTACACGTATGTTTATGTGTACACGCGCAAACAAGTGAAAGTATATTGATCCCTGTTACAGTGAGCGTCGTCGGGATAATGTACCCACGTCATGTTTTATTGCCTACCCAAAAAACGCAATAAAGGTTGGCTTATGAAATGATTCACTAGATTTTAAGATTTATATTTCACTGTTCTCCTTATAAAGATCACTTAAATCGTGACCCTGATATTTTAGAAGGTATACTATTTTGTACGGGTAGAATTTTATCTCATATCTTCACGGCTTTGAGAGTTTTACGCGGGGCAATGTAGGCTGCCGAACGTAGAACGTTATGCGCTGCGCCACTTTACGTCCTGAAGGCACAACCTACGTAAGATAATATGACTTTATTTTCCAGAACGTCTACGGAGCACGTAGACCGCTACGTCGTAGTGGGGCAATAAACTGAGAGCATCAAACCGACTATGTCTTGAAATTTGATTCTATTTCTTTCTACAGAGCCTGTTTCTTATTGTATTCTTACAAGACAAATATAAGGACGTGTTCCTTTGAATCATTGTTGTGATCGACAATGTTGTTTATCTAAAAAATTGAGACGTTAGGATGAGACGTTGGATTCGTCTTTGTTTACATTTTTCAATACTTCTATATGTTTAATATGTAAATATTGACTCAATATAACGATACTGGTACAAGTGCCGTACGTTTGTAATACGTGTAAATATTATTTTTTGTTTGATATCTACCCTGTGTGATGAGGTAGGAAAGGAGGGCCGATAACCAGCGAGCCTGTACAGTAGTATAGTCATCTATGATAAGCAGGGGATATCTTAGTCGTATTACTGTTATAAAATTGGGGATTTTAAAAAATATATAGTTATCGTGTGAAAAGGTAAATAGTGTTGTATAGGTTAATATTCACTCTTCGTGTGCGTGTGTGTGCAGGGTATATTCCGTCTGGCGTGCGAGCACGTGCTGCGGACGATGCGGCGCGGCCGCGAGACCTTGCTGACGCTGCTGGAGGCGTTCGTGTACGACCCGCTGGTGGAGTGGGGCGGCGGCGGGAGCGCGAGGCGCGGGGGCCGGCACGTGCGCGCCGCGCGCGCCATGCTCGCCGTGCGGGTGCGCGAGCTCGAGCACACCATCGACGAGATCACGTACGTTGTGGCTGCTCCATGAACTGCCCGCTCCTTATTCTTATACTGGTGGTAGGTCTCGGTTGACGGAGACTGTCTAGCAAGGTACCACCGCAGCGCCTATTACAGCCCACAAACAGCAGTGTGCAAATATTATTATGTTCCCGTTTGAAGAAGGGAGCTGTGTCTAGTAAAATTTTTGGAGTAACGAGGCGATAACGTCTCATATCTCGAAGAGACGAGCGCAACGTGATGCTGGGTATACCATTCTAAGTAGCACTAGGTGGTTATAGACATACTTGACATCAAGTGAACGTTTCTCTTTTCATCGTTTCGTTGAATAAAAAAAATACTGTCAATGTCACACCCAACTACAAAAGAAGAGAGGTGTCACAAGTTCATTACCTGTTCCTACTTGTCACATCGCAGTTTTTTAACAGCCGTTCAGATTAACAAAGTTAAATGTATCGGTTATCAGCTCTTATTTAAACAAATTACCACGACCGTTTACATCCCAAGGTCCAACGGAGACTCGACGGGGGTCTAGGTTGGCACTAATCTTTACATTTTTGGAAATATGGTAAAAATGTTGCTAGCTGCAAAGGTTCCACAGGATCCAGCAAAATTTTGAAAGTGGTCCTATGAGAGAAAAAGATCTGGGAACCACTGCTTTAGATTATCACTACAGCATCTCTAGTTTTACTTCTTTGCTGCACGTTTCACACTAATGCAACCTATTCTCAAACATGACTCGCATGTGTTCATGTACGACTTAACATTAGTCACTCACATGATGTCTAGCCAAAATGATGAGTGTGCCTAAAAAACTTAAAATATTATTAAACGATCAGTATTATTCTTAAATTACGTTGTGATTTTATTAGTTTCATTGAAAGCAGTAACATTTTTCATCACGTGTATAATCTAGTCACAACGCGAGGACGCCGAGCGCGAGCGCCGGGCCCGTGAACACCTGTGACGTGTACCAAACGGCCAGCGATAACTACACGATTGTCAGTAGGAATGTTTACGCAATGCGTCACGTGGTAGGACCATGATCAGCGTATAAAATTTACAAGGGTTAGGTTTTAAGATCTCTCGTGCTTACGTAAAAACACAAAGTATACTGACTATACTTACTAACGTGCACGGTTTCCGAAAATATTTTTAATGATTTTTTTTAAACACAGACAACTTCCTATTTTTTTGTATTTCGTTTTTTTTTATTTTAGAGAGCAGTTCATGTCGATACTACCAGAGGTGCAACAAACCGCCCAGAAGTGGGCCGAAGAAAATGAACACTTGACGTCGATAGAAACAAAACTACAGGACTGTCATCAACAGATGGCGTTGATTAAGGAAATAGAAGCTTACGGTTCCAATCTCAGCAGTCATCCTTTGTATGCGATTTCGCAGAAGTACTCGGCATACAAACAAGCTAAAAACGCTGTCGAAGATTCGATGAAGGCACTCATAAAGATACTTAAGGATTTTGATACTCAAATAGAAAATTTCGCTACGACAAACGAAGTACTAAACGGGCCACAGTTAATGGCATGGGTTCAAGAGTTCTCTGGATCCAGTGAAGACGATAACAGTTCGATATTCGAGCATGTCAAGGAGTTTATGACTAACGCTGGACAAAGCTCAATGATATCCCAATGCGAACAAGCGGAGATCGAGCTAAACCAGAGCATACAGCAAACAAGTATCTTAGTGCAATCCTGTTTGGAGCTACTGTCGCAGTACGTAGCTATCTCGCAGTACTACCCGCAGAGTCAGACCGAGTATCACCGCATTATAATGTTCCGGAAGTATCTCGCTACGGCGTTGGAGAGCAAGTTGCCCGAGGTTTGCCGAGACGTCTCCAATCAAGTAACGACTTTGGTCAACGCGGACGCCGACACCGGCGACAGGCAACAAATCATAGCATACAATTATCGTCTGCAACAATTAAACGCGGATGCAAATGTTCAGCTCAATAAATGCTTAGAGAGATTGCAGTTAGAAGGCGGCCCGGACGCCATAACATTGGCACAGGAAGCTTATAGGGAAGCGAAAACGAACATTGGCAACTGGGTTAGAACGGAGGAAGGAGCCGCTTCTGCCCTGGAAGGTGTCGTTATCGGCATGCTTTGTAATTTGAATAGGAGATACCTGATGTTGGAAACGGGAGCTCAAAGTGCGGGCGATTGTCTCGTTGATTTGACTTCAAGAGAGGGTGAATGGTTCCTCGATGATATGAACGCGCTTTCCGTGCAGGCAGTGGAATTACTGGCCCTTTTGCCATTACAGTCGGCTTCGGCTGAAAACTCAGCCATGGCAGTGGCCACTGAATGTGTGAAAAATGCAAATCTTCTTCTAGCCGATCTAGTACAGCTTAATTACAATTTTAGCAATATAATATTACCGGAAGCTCTTAAAAAAATACATTCGGAAGATCCATCAGTACTTATTATGATTACAGAACTGAATGCTGTGATTATGACTTCCCCAGTTCCATTAAACGACCTTCTAACTCAGCTGGAAATGCATTTTAGATATTTAGTAATGGACATGGAGGTAAATATAGTTCAAATTAATGCATTAATATTTTCTATTACATTCTTCGTTCATTTATTTACTTCTTTACTGCAGTCACCTGCCAGCGGAGTTCAAATTTTGGCATCAGAACTTCGAGCACGGTTTGAGAGTCTGCTCTCGTCTTCATCATCAGACAGTGAAAGTCAGTCGGCAGGACGCATGCTCCTGATGGGTTTCAACGGTCTTTTCGCCGCCGTCGAGATGCGCGCCCGGGAGCTAGCTGACCACCTAACCGCACCCATACCACCTGCTTGGAGAAAGATCGACCATATCAATGAAGCCATGCATATGTCGGTAAGACATTTTAAGAAAATTCTAGTTTGATTTAATTTTTCCCGTCCATGTTAGTTAATGAAAGATTTGACTATGATGAGTTTATTTTGATAGTTATTGTATAACTATAAATAATGCTTTTTATGTGTTTAAATATTTTTATTTATTTATCTATTTAATCAAGGCAACAAACAGCCAATACATAAACAAAATAACAAAAAATAATTAATGTACCGGGTCTATAGTTCCGTATGTTTATACATGTAACATAGCATAAAGTAAATATAATTAAGTCTATCATTAGTACTAGTCCATAGCCAGGTAGGTAATTACTTTTGTTTTAAAGAATGGTAAATTGTCAAAATGTTGGAAAGGCTCGAGGGTGTTAGTGGCAAAAGACTTTGATAATAATTAATAGTATTTCTAATATTGGCAAAACTAAAATAGAACTTTTTTGTAGGCGGCAATGCAGAGCCCGGCGCTGCGCTCGGTGCTGGAAGACATATTCATAGTGCGCCGCATCCAAACGGTGGCGGAGACGCTCGGCGTCTGCGCACAGCTCGCGGCCGCCTTCCGCGGCAGCGCGCCCCCTGTGGTCTGTGATGACGCACAGCTATGCCGACCTGTGCGAAGGTAAATGCTTTCATTTATAATACGGAATCCAGGAATGCAGGAATCAGGTGGTTATTGCTACTCCTGCCTATGAATGGTCAGGGATCATCCGTGATATTTACACGGCGACATTTTGGTTTTAATGAATAATTAAGCCACTTAATTAATCTCTTGTGTTATAAGAATTTTTCTTTTAATTCACATCACTGGCTTAAACTATAGTGTTTTATAATCGTCTGATATCACATTATACGTCTTAAAAGTTGCGGGCTTAATCCACACTTAGCTCGACCTTCGGTGAAGGAAATCATCGAGAAGAAGTTGACTTGTTCCATGAACAAGAGCTTTTGGGAACATGCGAAATTCGACCTTATCTTGTAAAAGAATGCACTGAGTTGCTGCAGAGATAAAAATAATTGGACTGTTGTTTATTAATTAACTAGAAAATTATAGTTATACAATATACATATAATACCAAAACAATTGAATTTATGAAATGATGGCAACATTTCTTCTGTGGGTGTGACCATAGGTTTACAGCGGAATACGTGTCACGGTGCGTGCTGGGGGTGCACACTAAAGCGCTCGCTTCTGTCCTGTGCTTAATGCTGAGGAGGGCGCGGTTGGACTTCGATGCTGAAGTGGAGCAGAAAGAAATAGGTGAGTAATTTAATTGTACTGACGTTCAGCACAAAATTAGGCAGGTACACTCCAAAAGACTCCGGCCGAGCCGCCTCTGTCAAATTCTAACGTTTTTATTTTTACCTTACTATACGCTGTTAGTGCCAATCCATCATCAGCTGCTAGACATAAGCCTCCTCGAAGATGTCCACGTCAGTCGGTCTCGCGTTGCCCGCTTCCAGTGGCTTCCCGCGACTCTCGCCAGATCGTCGGTCCACCTTGTGGAGGGCCTCCCAACACTGCTAATGAATGTTCAAAGAAAAAATATTTGTACCATTGACTGTGTTCTGTCTAAACTTTGATTAAATAGTCAAAACTTTGTTTACCTGGTTAGTACCATCAAATGTTAAACTAAGCTTGTCGAAGTTCCTCGGAAGATCAGATTAATAAAGACTTCACGGTAAGGTTATGTCCTAGACACAACTGGAGGGGAAGAATTTCAAGCGTAGTAATGTTTATGTTTTTTTACTGGTGCTAGGTCTCTGTTGCCGAAGACTGCATGGGTGGGTACCACCGCAATACCTATTTCTGCCGCCAAACAGAAGAGTGCAAACATTACTGTGATCCCGTTTAATGTGCGTTGTAGTTAGTGTAATTGCTGGGGTAACGAGACAACTTTTTATGTCTCAGGCGACGAGCACAATGTGATGTAGTGTATAAGATCTACGCTATCTAGCGCTACGTAGTTAGTAGCAGGCGTATCAATTACCATCCGGTGAACGTTGCGCTCGTCTCGTCGCTTGGATGTTTAAAAAAAATGTGTGTGCAGGCGCGTCGTGGAGCGTATCGCTGGAGTCGTTGTGCGAGAAGGCGTCCGCATCAAGTGCCAGTGCGTTGTCGGACTGGGGCGGTGCGCTGGCGGCGGCGCTGCAGACGGCAGCCGCCCGGCTCGAGCGCGCTCACGTCGCGCAGCGCCGCGTGCAGTTAGCGCAGGCGGGGGCGCGAGCGGTGCGCCTGCGCACTGCGGCGCATCGGCACCTGCACGCCGAGGTACGTATCAGCTACCGCCGTACTTATAAACACAACAAGCGACGAAGTGTTCAGGTCATCGTCATAGATAGGGCATTGTGAAACAAAATCTAGATGTTATATAAAGGGTTTGACAAGACGATGCATAAGGTGCCGTGTCGCATTCTATCACGCATTATTTTCAACCCATATAAAAGAGCAAGAGTCGTATAACATATTCTCACGGTAGGTTTTGAGCTGCAGTCCAGAGCTGAGTCCGGCATTATCGCGGCGCGCGCGCGAACTTAGTACAGCCGGCGAGCGGCTCGCTGCAGCGGCTGCGCGCGCGCAGTCGCTTGTCAACTCTGCACACCAAAGGTACTATTACATTAAAACTTGATATTTAAATTGAAATTTATTTTTTAGCGCTATTTTCTACCGAACGATGGTTTTTATAGGACGTAACTGGTAAACATAAGTGCAGTCAATTCTTGTATATGTTCGGTTGTACGAAAGTAATTATATATATATTAATAACGAAAAGAATTGTTGCAATGTTTTAAAAAATTCTTACATATTAAAAAGCAAGTACAAATAAGATAATAATCGTAGTAGTTTTATTGTTCCTTGTAAGTTGATAAGGATTAGTTCACGAGAGAGACACGGAGAAATTTCATCTTAATTTAACCGCACTGCAACCTCCACACGTATGATTACTGTAAAGGTTAATACGCTTGTGTCATAAGGACGGGGGCGTGGCGCCGCGCGACGCGACGAGTATAAAAGGTGTCACCGTATGGTAGGCAAGGCCCCCGTTCCATTCTCATTAGTCGCGTAACAAACGCAATATGTGAAGAGTTGGGGCCAAGGACCCACGGTCCGCCCTCCACCGCGCTAATTAGTGTAAAGATGATGATGTCTGTTTTATTAAAAGCAGCTTTGACAAATGTGATTATTTTTCACAAGTTATTGGACATTACGTACAATATACGTCTTTTGAAATGATGTTTCCCTAATAGCACTTAAGAAACTGTTACTGTTACCGGTTACCAGCCGGCTCACCCCAACGTTACACAAACAAAAGTTATTGTTCGACATATGTACGAATCATTGAGCAGCCATATAGTTTGTGGTTTAATTTGTAAATCGGAAATTCCAGGACAGAGTATTATCATAAATGATGATTCGGAAGCAGCGCATCGGTGCATCTTTTTTAACATTCAATTATAATATTAAATAGTTCCCTAAATGTTTAAAAAGTGAAACTTTTAATTCTAAATATAATAAGCAGTATAATATTATTTTATTCTTCACCTACTTTACTGAAATCTTCGTCGAATTGTTTTTTTAAATAATATTCCTGTACAAAATATGGGTTCTATAATTTCGTAAAATGCCATTGTGATAACTTACATCAAAAACAATTTATTCCTGTACGTAAAATAAAACTCCGCCACATCGTCACCTCGCATATAGCTCAATGGCTCAAGACTAAAGTCTTTAACCAGTGCGTTCTCCCCACCGTTACTTACGGCACCGAGACATGGCACCTGACCATCGAATTGGTCCACCGATTCAAAGTAGCACAACTAGCGGTGGAGAGAGCTATGCTTGGCATTTCGCTAAGGGACAAAATCTGGAACGAAGAAATTTAACGGAGAACTAAAGTTGTAGCTATCAAAATCTGCAAGCTGAAATGGCAGTGGGCCGGCCATGTCTGTCGTGTCGGTGACGACTGATACGAGAAAAAGTCTTGGAGTGAAGGCCGCGACAGGACATAGCAATGTAGAAAGCCCTCCCTCCAGATGGACCGACAGCATCATCAGGCCGGTCGAAAGTAGGTGGATACGAGAAGCTGAGAATCACATTTGGTGGAAGATATTGGAGAAGATTAATATACAGCAGTGGATAAATAAAGGCTGATAATGACGATGTAATATAATAAATTTGGCATAAATCGTTGAACAGTGAGTACTTATCGTTGATTAGGGTAAAGTGGGGCGCAGGCGCGAATCCCGCGCTGCGGTCGGTGGTGCGCGCGCTGGAGGCGGGCTGGGCGAGCAAGCAGGCGCGCGCGAGTCGGCTGGGCGCAGCCGGCGCGGCGCTCACGACGCATGCGCGCTGCGCCGCAACTCTCGCGCAGCTCGCCGCGCCCGCCGCGCAGTCGCCCCGCGCAGCGCGCACCCTGCGTACCGCGCTAGCGCACTGGGAGAAGGTATGTGCGCGCGTTACTTATCACCATCCTTAAAAATACATAGTCATTTAAACATTTGTCAGCGACAATGACAGATATTGATTACACGAATGTACCGATGGAATGAAAAGCGATCGTATTCATAGGGAGGGTTGTCAATAATATTAACAATATTTTCGACCAGGCATGCACGTTGGCGCAAAAGTATTCACTGCAGGTTTCGCCTGTGGAAGAGTCGCTCATGGAAATGCTGCACCCCGAAGGGAACATCGATACCCAATGGGTGAGGACTGTTTCTTTGCTATTGATACGACTACACTTTTTGTATTATGATAACGTGTGTGCGTCGTGCAGGTAGAAACGGTGTCACTGCTAGTGCACGATCTAGCCAGCGGACTGGCGTCGGCCGCGGAGCAGGCGCGGGAGCGCTGCGACTCCGCCTCGGCAGCTTTGCGTGCCGTCGCCGCGCGCCTAGAACGCCCTGTAAACAGCCGCGCGCAGCTGGAGCTAGAGCTGCGTGGGCCACTGTTGGCCATCCAGCAAGGACAACAAGACGCACCGGAACCTGCGCAAGAGATGTGGTTACGATGGCGCGCCGCCGGTGACGCCCTGACGGAGCTAGTTGCGGAACCCGGGCCTGGTGCCGCGCCTGCAGCGGCCTCCGCTGCCGCTCTATTGTGCGAACTGCCCGCTTTGCGTGACGCACTCAAACAGTGAGTAAACATAATGTGAACAGTGAAGTCGAACAAAGTATTCTTTGTTTCCTTACTGACATAACATTTAATTTTTTTTAATATACTTAATTAAAGAGAAGGCAGTAGACAGTTCACATTTTTTTTAGATTTTAACTAAAATAAAGTAAGGTCGGTGAATCGTCGGGTTACCGAGCGAGTCTCGTGTCTATACAAAAGGAACAAACATCGTTGCAAGTTGTGCTGTGAGCAACCGCCCGAAGTTTTTAAATATTCTCATATTGACATTGTTTGTACGCCGTCACAGACTCCCCACCACGTGGACGGAGCATGGCCGCAAGTTGACGCGGCAGGCGGCCATTGCCGCGCCTAAACCCGCCGCCAGTTCGAAGCATGGTAATATTAATATAAAAAAGTTTGCTTTACCAATCTATTGGAACATTTACTAGAACAGTAACCCTTTAATACTCACTTAGTTCTCGGTTGAATCCTGTTATATATATATAGTTTAGATGACATCACTATGCTATTAAAACGCGGTATTATTTATGGGCTAGCAACACTTTTATTATAGCGTAAAACTTTTAAATATAGTAATTTTAAGGAAATCCAGTTATTATTCAGTTTAATCCGAAATTTAAGTTGATATAAAGTTTTACATAATAAAGAAAGTATCGTATCAAAAACTGCTATATAGATGCACCCAAATCGCATGTTTCCGTTTCTGTGCAAATGTTGCATTAGTTTTGTATACAGAGCCTTGGGGCTGCAACTACTGCACTGCACGAATAAAATGCAGACCTCTGCAAGTTTTGTCTGGTGGTCTTTTGTATAATTTTTTCATCGAATTATGATAGCGTTTCAATGAAAAGCGTTAAAATTCATAAAATCTGTTTAGCTGTTTGCAATTGCTAGCCATCTACTTTATAACAAAGAGAATAATCTTTCAATAGTTTGCTTTTGTAATATTATGATGTGGCCGATATATACAGAGTGGATGTGACATATGTGTGTGTGTGTGCGTGTACGCCGTTGCAGGCGCGGGCAGTGAGCAGCGCAACGCGATGGGTGCGGGCGTGTGGAAGCGCGTGCGGCTCAAGCTGGAAGGGCGCGAGGTGCCGCGCCGTGCGCTCGCGCCGCACGAACAGGTACGTGCCCATATATTTGAACATATTCCATATATATATATACATACACAGAAGGAATAGTGTCAAGTTTTCTGTTGAATGTTGATTAATGCACAGGTGGACTACATAATCACGGAAGCCACGAGCGCAGAGAATCTGTGCATGATGTACGAAGGCTGGATGGCGTGGGTGTGAGCCCGGCCGCCGGCGACCGCCCCGCCCCGCGCCCAGCCGCGCCGCGCCCCGCCGCGCGCCGCCCGCCGCCCCCCGCGCCTGCGCCCCGCGGCCCGCGCGCCCGGGGGCCGCCGCGCACGCGAAGCGAGCCGAAGCGCTCTGAAGCGTGCCGAAGCGATCCGAAGCACCTCGAAGCGGATGCTATTGTAATCGGGCCAACTTTGATGTTAGAATACGGCAGAGGTGACCAAGCTCCGTCTCGTTCGGCTTTCCCACGCGAAAGCGTTTACATGTACTTTTCCCCCTATCTTTTTTTCTTTTCTTTATATTTCTTGGACCGCCGTAAGCTCGGCCTGCTGCCAGACTGGTAGCTTCTCATCCGGCTTTACATTAGAATCTATCAACGAATCAAATCAACCAATCTCACTACGTGGGGTATTTTGTAGCTTCGGAAGCAGTCGTGTCTTAACTTTCCAATAGATTCCTTGCCGTAGTTCACCGCGCAGCAGGAGCGACGCGTTCAGAAATAGGCTGACTCCCGAGACGGCCCGCGCTACTTGTTTCGAGTAGTACAACAGACACCTTCTGGTTTTAGCGAAGCACTCGCTCGAGTGTGGTCACTCCTTAATGTTTGTAAGAAAAAAAAAACGAGTTTATAGTACGATCGAGACGCCATGTTCCAGCAGTAGAAGCCCGACACGCGGACCCCGGCAACGCTTTCGTTGACGGATTAGCTGATCGCTTCACTGAACGTAGTTACCGAACATGGCGCACTAAACTTATTAACAATTAATCTACTGACGTATATATATTTATATCTATATATGTAATGTACTTCGGTGTATATGTAGTTTGTGTTAATTGTGAACTCGCCTTCTATATACCCTCGCGATCGAAGGGTGTACTCCATTAGAATTCTACGATATATTACGTAAAGAGTAAACAGCCGAAAGGGCTCGACAAAGGCAAAAGTTATTGTTTAAGCGAGCAAAGATGCGGGGTTCCTACTGTACTCAGGAACTCGCCGGAAGTTGCCGAACAAACATCACAGAATGCACACAGTAGTTATAAGTTAAACACAAGGGCTAGGATTTACAGAAGGCGACTTCTCCATTATATATTTAGCGCGCATTGTGTCTACGTGTGCGTGTGTATGTGAATGCGTTTAAAAAAACTAATCAATATATCTTTTATTTGATAGGGTTTTGCGAGTTCGAGAAGCGGACACGTCAATTTCAGGAACTTTGGAAAATGTCACCTTACATATTATATTTACGTATCACAGCGATGTAAGAGAACGTCTAATCTACTTTTACTCTTACAACAACACTTGCATCTTTACACGAATACGAAGCCAAGTATACCGCGTGCTGTGATACACTCATCCATGACAAGCGGCGCCAGTTGGATATGTAAACTACACCAATCCCCACCTCATTACCCCAGTGGTAATTTTTTCACAGTTACTGATTAACGACGGAAAATAGCACAACAAACCGCCGGCGCCAATCGACCTAGACGGTAGTCGGCTGTAGTTCTACCAGCAGTTACACTGTCTGCACTCTCTTTATTCTCTTTTTCATAACAAAAGAATAAAATGTTATCGCTGGTTAACTTATTAAGAATTTACAACATTTAAAGCCATTTTGCTTCTTTCTCTACGGAAATATACTTTAAGTCTATAATTATAACGAAAATGTGGACAGTGAAATAGTATTTACAACAATTCAATGAACATTTTTTTTACATCGATAAGGTTAGCGCTGACCACGATCCTATCTCATGCTAAGTGCTGGTGTGATCTGCAGTGGTAAGGCGCACTAACCTAACAACAGCCTGTCACTATTTTCTTGAGGCATCTGCATATTTAGTAACGGCATTTTATTGTGAATTTGATCATCGTCAGCCGATACAGGTCCACTGCTGGGCATAGGCCTCCCGAAAGACTTAAATTTATTATAATCTAAATTACATAGAAACATCGTCATGGTATTCAGGCTTCTGACATGTTCATGCAAATAAAACTTCGATATCTTTACATTAAATATTATTTTAAAGTTTAAACTAATGCTTCAATGTCTCGACGTAAATTTACCCGGAATCAGACTTTTTTTATTTATAAACTACTTACATCCTTACCGTCTAAACGAACGTTGTTTAAATATAAGTATTTCGAAAAAGGAAAATGTTACTATTATTTGAATATTTCGGACATTGTTGGAAACTAATCTGAGAGAAACTGTATAGCGATATAAATAAAGAAATCCGATAATTTACAGTCGTAACATGTTTATGTGTAAACCTTTGCGTTTCTCTGACGACGTGTCTGCCTACGTTGTGTGTATGTGTGTGTGTGTGTGTCGCTTCTATATGGTTACATTAATAAATGGTGTATGTCATAATGTTGTTTCATTTGCGGATTCCTATTGGCGTAGTATCCTTAATCTATCTTTTGTCGCTTATATCAAGAGAGTTTTTACTCTTCCGTCTTGATGCTTAAATGCTTCTGGAAGCCGACTCTAAATATCTTATGGTTACCAAGTCAAATAACTGTTACTCAAATTTTTGTCGTCGGCGAACTCTTTGATAACGTCCAATAACTTTAAAATTTATCGTTTGGAAGAAAGAAAAACGGCGGGTCACGTATTGGCTGGTGTTCTCCGTCTGCCCATGGACAAACGGAACAGCAGTGCCAACGCTTATTGTATTTTATGATTACACATGGAAACGTAAAGTATAAATAAAAACGTACATTAATAAAAAGTCGTCGTGAATATCCGTTTCGGAATGAAGTCTCATTATGAGATCTCTAGGTTCTTTGTTACAGACATAATGCAAACGCAGTGAATATTTGCAGTATAAATAGCATTTCAATGATAATGTTTACTTTCCGTTACCATTCTACCCTCTCTCCCACTCACTACTTCCCCACGCGATACGCTTTTAAAATGTATCGTAACGCTAAGCGCGTTCCGTTACACGGAGTAATGTAGCAGCTCAATTTAATGTTATCTTATTACAGCGAGACCATTCAGTAAACGGAGTACAAATGGTTCTCACTTTCTTATCCACAATGGGCTAACACTTGACCTCAATTTCACACAGTCGAGCGTGCCAAACTCGTAAACACGTCATAAACCCGCACAACTATATTAGAATCACTATTTTAAAACACCGACATCAACGAGAACTTCCGTTGAGTAAAGTACTACAAAATTTTATACGTCAGAAACTAGAAATGAGATGACACGGCAAAACTGTTTGAACAGCTAAGAAGATGCTTGATGGAGTCTCAATACAAATTAAAAAACTAGATCTTAATCATGCTATTCGGTAAGGAGTCTTAAGTCTAGATAGGAACCGATGGAGCTCCTATATCTGCGGACAAACATTACTGCACTCTGGTTTAAAGGACATTGTAGCTAGTGAAATTACTTCGGTGAAGAGATTTATTCCCTGTGATCAAGGCGATGAGCACAATGTGGTGGAATGTATACCACCCTCAATAGCGCTACATCTTTATGTGCCGGCATATCACTTACCATCAGGTATACGTCTCGCTTATCTTCGTCGTTTCCTTGTATAAAGCAACTATAGACATATATACCCTTTAAATTTGTCACAAACCCTTTTTTACGATTTAATAATTTTTGGATTCACTGTTGCGACCATTGTTTTGAACTGGCTCCAATCCCAACATTACATTGTTGGCGCGGTGGATAGCAATTTCACTTTTATTTAGTTGTTTCTATATAATCCTGTGTACATACATACATGTTTCAATTTTTTATCTATGCATACAACAGAGTAGTTAGAATAACTTGTGCACGTGTCCATGTAACTAGCTATATCTGATGGAGATTTCATGAAGCATTATAATTTGATTAAATAAAATTGTGTCAATATACTTAAATAATGAAACTGTTTGTTCATATTTTGCATAAAGCTCATCGCGTCGGCTGATCGTAACCCGGGAACCAAAAGCTTTACGACTAGATAATAGATTCGGTGTACGCTCGAGATACATCTGGACCCCGCCGGCCCGCCATAAACTATATGGTAATAATGTATGGGGGCTCATTATCGTGACCATTGTACCATAAGCGGGCTCTTTTCAACTTTCAGAACTTTACGAGTCTGTTTATAACCCAATATGTCTACATTAATGAATAGACGGTAAAGAACCCAAGGGATATTTGCGTCCCTCGGCACCCGTCAGAAAATAACCGCTGCGATGGTATGAGAAAAGGGAATGTATTATGGTAATTAGCAATCGACATAACATACAGTATATCACTTGAATCATGTCATTAAAAATATGATTTCAAGTCGAGTAAAAACGCAGTTCTTTACGCAGCGATTGTGAATGAGACTGTCAGAACAATAAAGTAATAAGTTACCCCTTCGTCTAACGGTAGTTGTTTGTATTTCATTTATACAGTTATAATGAACGCCCGGGGCCTCTCGCCTCTCGCAGCGAGACCCGCCCCAGTTGGAGTTGGAGGCGCGAGGCGCCTTGCACACGCCAAGTTAAATAAACAATGAGCGAACTCAACTGCAGACCGACAGCCTTACACTTTACCGTGAACTTAACAGTTGCACACGTCGGCGCTGAATAATAGCTCTTAGACATTGTGGAATCTTTATCCAATCCGACCATATATTAAAATACAATTCTTGTACAATTAATCATCCAGATAGGAAGAACGTACGTCTACTGATAAGTTTCTTGAAAATATCACAAGTAGAAATTAAGTATAAGTAAAAAACCGGCGCCCGTGTGGTGGATTTGTTTCCTCTTAATCATATTTTCTATCTCATCAAAGTAGTAGTAGGAATGCTATAATCCGTCTTCCACACAGATATAGAAGGCTTATTTGTTGAGTTATACATTTGCTTTATCAATGAGCTTAGCAGGTCTATTGCCTCAATAATGTAACTAAGCGCCTACCAGTTTCTCGTGTAGTAGTAACTTAATACAGTTCTACGTAGTGGCATAAGATATTCGAGATGTAGAAGGTATAAATAATTGAACTTTATGCTGAAACTTCTAACGTGGTTAGTTGTACGAGTCACGTGAAACGGAGCGGAGTCTCCGTGTTGCCAGCTGTAACAAAATGGCACCGTGTCAATGTCAATGGCGCGCGTTAATTGCACGCTATTCACGAGCATAAAGAAACGTTTACCCTGCAAAGTCAAGGCCCTCTAACGTCGAGGTAATTGAAAATACGCTTTAAGCAATTCATGGCACTGTTTTAATGATTTCCTATATAATATTAATTGCTGTTAACATGGCATTGCCTTGGTAAAAATAATACTAAAACAATTTGATACATGGTTTAAACGATCCACGATGAATGAATATTAGTCATTTAAGAGACTTAATCAGCTCATCGCATAACGGTCTCGAGAACTCGCACCCTAGTCCGTGTAACTCGGAGAAATTACATGAAATTAAAACACGACAAAAATTATACCAAAACCTTTTTGCCCAATCTGGTGTTATATTAATACGTTGCAAAATAACTGATAGCTTTATAATCACCATTATAATGGCCACTGCCGGGTATAGACCTACTCATGGATTTCAATCCCACCAGTTAATATTCCCATTATTAATCCACCCTGACTGAGGCAACTACCTAATAAACTTAATACCTGATAAACTACCTGCTAAAACTTGTCCAGAACTTATTTGAAATAAATATAATTAAAAAAATTGTGTAGGCTTTTCGGAGTGATGTCATTACTTCACACGCGCCGGCGGGGAGGAGTCTGTTTCACTGCGTAAACTACGCAAGAGACATTTCCTATTTAACATTTATGTAATATCTTAGTTTCTCTTTTCATTTCAAATTAGTATTATTAATGAACTAATTCTGGCACTAAAATTTTCTTAGTAGATGTCAATGGGAAACTTTTAAATATTCCATCCTTGCAATACAAATATAGATACATACACAATACTAGCTTAATACACGTAAATTATAATCTAGACGGTAAACTATAAATGGGTTTTGTTTAATTGTATTCGGCAGAAATTTAATTACTCGTTCAAAATTAATTTCAGTTATAATATCAATATGAATACTATCTGTGCCAAAGGAAACCTGTTTCTGAAATTCAAACACGTCCCAATAAATAAATTAGTAAAACTAAACCGGAATTTATTCATTGCTTAACTATAAAGAGTAGAATATATAAGTAGCTTACTTAAATGTTAATTTTACATTTCAAGTAACTTACCCGTGTTAGTTTCATCATAAACAAACCTGGCGTTTGGGAGACTACCTGAAACAACAAGACAAAAATCGAAAAGCTTCAAAATATATTTTTTTATATGGGTATTGCGTACACAGCTTCTGTTATTCGGTCTGTTATATTTATGTTACACACGGTAACTCCGTTCTTGTTTATTTGTATAGATAACACTGCGTAACCGTACTTACCGCATTAACTACTACTTACTAGTAAGTATAATCGACGAGGTAACCAAGCGCGTTACCTGTGGCGTGTCAAGGCCGCGTCCGAACTGTCTTCACATGCTGTGTTACTGTAACAAGGACCTGGTGGTCTTCTTTTACTTTCTTTTTTCTCATACTATTGTAGCAGGCAGACGGACATAGTAGCGTGACGTTTTTAATAAATATAGATATAATAGGCTACAGCGAACTGATAACAACGGACAATAATGTAGTAGAACCAACTGGGACAAAACTAAGCTTAAGAAGGAGGGAGCGTGACAAATGCCCCCGTCTGATGGGAGTACGTTCAGCAGGGGACACAAAAAGGGCAGAGACAAATGTGAAATATAAAAGTAAGTAAAGGTTAGAACGATGTTTATTAATAAATATTAGCATATTAATATAATAATGAAACGGAGTCGGCGGTTATTTACGTTGCGGTGCGCCGTGGTAACCGCTTTTGTCGAGTTTGCGAATAATTCCATTTTATTTTGTAATTACAAAGAAAACAGGTTGGTGGGCGATAACGGAAGTATACATTTTGAGTGTTTTATTGGACACTTTTAATGTTAATATTTTAGCGATGTTACGTGGAAACTGCTGGTTATCTATACTACACTATTAAAAAGTAAACACTGCTACTAAATTAATTAAATTACGTCCAAAATTAAGTTTAATAGGTTATTTTTAAATTAATTTAGTTCTTAAACAATAATAAATGGGAGACATAACTGCATTAAGCAACAGCAGATCCATCAGGCGGAGTTGGCTCATGCGACATCCACGGGATGAGATGGAGCTGCCCTATTCTTAAGCTGGGAGCAGCACAGCAATGCTGGTGAGGAATACAAAATATGCCATCGGGCGCGTCCGGTTAAATGGCTTCAATTATTTATCTTGAACTTTAACAAAACATTAAATTCGTGAAAAAACAACTCGTTACATACTTTTACGTTTGGGTACTGGGAGCAATCAATACAACGGTATACTAATAATATCAAAAGAAAATTAGTTACCATAAAAGTCAGTAGAAGCCAATAAAAGTAAATTATTATATAATAATAATAATTTGTACGGTAAATTGACAATGTACAGATCTTTGTATACCTTCAATATTAAGAAGCAAATAAACAAAATAAATACAATAAAACCGTACCCATACAGGAAACCCATATTATTTAGCACCACCATTCTCAGAGTCACCTCGAACATTATCTTCGCCAAAAACACGCCCAAGGTCTCCTGTAGTACAAATGGAGTGTGGATGGTTATAAGGGTGGAGGAAGACTGAAGAAAGTGTGGATAGATTGTGTGAAAGATGACATGTGTAATAAGAGTATGAATTTAGATGTGGCGGTTGATAGAGAGATGTGGAAGAGAAGTACATACTGTGCCGACTCCACATAGAATGGGAAAAGGGCAGGAGGAAGAAGATCCATCAGGCGGAGACGCGGCTGCAGTGCGGTGCAATGTTTAATTGTACAGCGAACCAAATGAATATGACCTTGAATATGTAACAATCATTCTCTAGCATTGCTCAGTCGTTCGATCGATTTCTTCTCTAGTTTCGTTAATCAGTAGATGCCGGGCGCTCTGATGGACCACAGTAATGTTTGCACACTACTACTTGGTGGCAGGAATATGTGCTGGTGACAAAAGGTGCAGTGCAGTGTAATAGCTTTAAGTATATTTTCCTGTAGCTAATGTAATTACTGGGTAGCGAGACTACGTCGCAGGCGACGAGCGCAATGTGGTGCAGTATATACTATCTAGTTAGGATAGAGCCAGGTTGTTATGGGCAGGCATATCATCTATCATCTGGTGAACGTCCGGCACATCTCATCGCTTAATTGAATGATAAAAAAATAATTCAATCAATAACACGCCATCATTTAAAAAAGCGCTTTAGTTACCAAGTACAACGCGACATAACCATAAATCCATTGTTAAACTTTATTAAAAATCCCGAGTGTAAAAGTGTGCACGTCACTCGAATCTAGTTGTGTGTACGCGATTGTTGAAATTGATTGTTAATACAATTTTATAGCGTTACAGAATATATGCGAAATGTATGCGAACGTGCGCAGTGCGGTTAAAATGCAAATCCACCGCAAACATGCCCAGGCACCGGCTGCAGCGGCGCGCGGGCCACCGGATACATTACATTGTCTCATTGTGTTCATTGATGAGCACCGCGGCCCTCTCCACCACTGACGTGCGAGAAGGCTCGGATAATCAACTATTTCGAACAAATTGCAAACAAACATTTTCAAACAGTAGTTCCAGAACATTCAACTTACAAAAGACGATTGAACATCATCATTATCAGCTTTGGTTTATCCACTGCTGAATGTAATCCTCCCCCGATGTCTTCCACCAAATGCGATCCTCAGCTTCACGCATCCATCAATGGGTGGGTGGATTGAATCTATTGCGGACTAATATTAAACCTCATAAAGAAAATGGTACATTACTAAATATTCTCTCTCTCTCTCTCTCTCTCTCTCTGAGTCGGTTCCTCAATGCTGAGGGTCCCGACTCCTTAGTATACAACATTACTATAAAACAATTTGTTTAATTTTACGCTTCTAGTTTCTTTTTGCGTATAATGCTCAGATAATCAAGTTATATTCGTAGGCATGTAAGCAGTAAGTTAATTTACCTGCAACCCTGTGAATTCATATTGCAACCCATTTCTACATATACTCGCAGGTTGCACGCGATTACCTGTGCAGACCACAACAAGCGCGAGCAGCTCTCGCTGACAATGTGGCGCAGAGGTCAAACGTTTCGCCAGTTAACTCCAGACGGCGTTAGAGCCGCTCCGTGCTGTAAGCTCGGTTAAGTTTAACGATTGCAAAGTAACCGAGCACACCGAGCAGACGAGGGCAGAGGGCGCACGAACCGTACAGCCGCACAAAGTAATACTTCGCACGTACCACCTACCACTGTTGGGCGAGAACACCCTCCTACTTCTCAACTCGTGAAATAAAAGGAAGTGATGGAGAATGAAAAGTTTGATAATGAAGAAAAAATTCAATGCTAACCTTGCACGTCGCTACATTTCCATCAGTAATATCCGACCAATACAACGGGGACCTTGGTGGGCAGACCTTACACTTTTCATAAAGGTCGGCAGCGTTGACTACCCCGGGGATGCGATTTTATTTGGAAGCCGGTTATTGTTTACCCTTTTCTCTTAACCATGTTTTTCCTTTAATATTATGTATTATTTAAATATATTGCAAATTAAATTAACAAAAATACTTAAAAATCGCAAATGAGTTAACTGACCTCGGACCGCGGTTGCCTGCCGCTGCAGTCTGCGGTCCGATTCCTATTGCTACATTGAATGCACTGTTACGGAGCGTGAGCTACACTGCACCGACAGTGTTGCAGCTGGAACTGCATCGCTCGCGTGCTAGCTTTACTAACTTTGACTTGACCAACTGACCATGATTTAGCCTGACAAACCTTCGAAGTTCTGGAAGCGGTGGACCTGACACCGGACGGTAAGTATATCAATTTTAGTAGACCCTATGCCGCGACCTCCGAACCTTTGCTGATCAGCACGGTGTGGATATAGAATTTATAACCAATTCATAAATCACGTAAGTAATATTATAAATAATCCTACGCGAGTTATGTTAGTTGTGTGTACTTGTCACTAAAGCGGAAGCTGGCACCATTCAAAGGTTCGCAACACTGTAAAGAGCGTTAAATACACCTTTCGAATCGCCGATCAGTATTTCGCTGACTGGGGACGGCATGCTGCTCCGCTGTATAAATATCCGATGTGAACACTGTAACCGTTTACTTATCACTTATGTAGCACTGTGTGGTAGTGTATATATTTGTATTACTAGATATTGTACAAAAATATTGCCCCAACAATTAAAGTGTGTGTTTTACCAGAAGAGGCTACGCCAACCATCCGGCGGTAGAAAGTAACGTTCACTTTAATTGCGCATTTATCTTTCATAAAATCCATATATATATATACATATTTCTACTGTGATATAGTAAAAGGAGTAATTTTGTCCATAAATACTCGACTGATCGGTAGTCTATATTCCATAATTGAGAGTAGGAGTTATTGTGTTTGGTACTTAATCCACGAGAAGTTTGGTTATAAAATACTGTCCCGGAAACTCTGTAAGAGAATAAAATAAAACGTTTATGATTGCATTTCCTCTCAATAGTTGGAAACTTTCGAAGCCCCCGCCGAGTCGGCGAGGGTGTGGAGGCCGGTGGAGGTTCGAACAAACTTTTGTCATATAAAACTTTTTGGGCAATTCACAACTTTTTAGATACAAACTAAATACAGCGATTTATTTACTCGCTGATTTTACGTACAAATCCGAAATCAATTTTGGTTGCTCGATTGTCCAATATTATTCATGTACCACACAATACAATTAAGTGACAAGAAAGGTTAAAGTGAAGATGCTGGTCACAGCGGTTCTCTAGAGCATAAACCTGTTACAGTCACTTTCCAAAAGGATGTCCATAAAGCTAAAGGATAGAAATTCAAGCAAACAGAGCCTTGATTTGTTAGTTTACAATAAGTTTGGAGAGTTGTGCCTAGTTATAACATGTTTTAATATTGTCGTACAAGTATATTAATGGAACATGTCCTAACGCGTCAGAACAGGTGAGAACAGTGCGGCCGCTTGCCTGCCTTCATGTATCAGTCTGTATGTTCAAATGATATACGATTCCGATTATCGTACAGTATCCACTTTTCACCAAAGTAATGATCCATTTAAAATCCCTTCATCATTGTGTCGGTTGAGCAAAGTAACACAGCAGCAGCAGTCGACGCGTGTCTGCAAGTTCGATTCACTCAATGCATGAGGTAGCCATCGTTCAGGTTTTGTACTTCCGGCTTCAAGTGCATTAATATGAATAAGCGTTTTGTTAGGTTTATTACGTATTAAATGTTTGAACACAACAGCTTAAGGAGGACAAAACATCGCACAGTGCACTATCTGTCGGTCGATGACTTCACTGCAAAAATATATCGCGGTAAGTAGTAAGCGATTCCCTTTAGTGACATTTCTGCTGCGATTCCAGTTCGCAACTGGGTCACATCTACACCCACGCCCGCCCCGCACCCCCGAACCGCTGATCTGGCCCCGGGGAAATGTCTGATATTTTAGGTTAGTGGATTGCATTCTAGGTGTCTTTAAATTCTTAAAGTTGCAGTTTTAAGTTACCTTGGCGCTTGGCAATGGCCGGGCCGGTGTCCGAAGTGGGTCGCGTACGACTTTATTCGAATATTATATCATACTTATCATTATCATCGTCAAGGTCCGTATTCCTTAGACAGCTACATTAATTTCTAAAGGATACATTTTAGTGTTTGGATGATCTTTACAAGAAGGGATGTATATCATATGCGGATGCTTTATTGTCTGTTCGCGTAGGGCAACGTATCCCTCCTCCCCCCACCCCCATTAACGATTACAATCTATCGTTTTGTTTAATAATTCATTGAGATTTTACTCGGCCGTATGCAACGCAGATATATTACAAGTTTATAAGTTAATTCAACGTTTTACTTTTGTTAATTTTTCCTAAACACTAGACACAGAAACATTTGCATGATTTAAAATGAGTGCAATGTGCGCTCTCTGTGCTGCTGTAACCATCTGTATTTTGTGAGCACGTTTTCACAAATGAACTTATTTGATTTGTTTACATTTTAAAATTCTTATCTAAGATGAGAAAGCAACGTGTCGTAGTTAAATTTGGTAAATTCAAAAGTTTAATGTACTCGCGTGTAACAGTGCAGCACTGTAAAATACGTTGTGTGCACTGTATGCACGCGGCATGCACCGCGCCCTTGTTTAGTATTGTAAGGCGCGATTGAGCAGTCCGGTCGAGCTGGTGGAGAGCAGCGGCCTGAGCCTGTACGCCAGGATCCAACCGCTGCCTGGCTATCGAAACATTAACGATAACTACCTAATTCAGTTTCTAAATGCACACAATATGATATAGTAATAAACTGCATAAGTGTAAAACGTTGCTACGGGCAACTTGACACTAAGCAACGGTTACTTTGTATGTGAATATAATAGAGAGGAAATGTATAAGGATAGTTCACAGTTACTGGTAGCGATCTTCAGGGTCTTTAGTATCGAGTGTCGGTTACTTCCGATTTTTCTTAATAAATTAAGGTTCCTCGGAAGATCTGACAGTGGACTCGTCCGCCGCACTTGGCTGCTTCTTTCGATCGAGGTGTCGGAGATCAGAAATGCAATACAGATGAACGGTTTTAAATAAACCAATTAATATTTACAACATAGAACCTGCACGCTGACAGGCTGAGTAACGTAGCAGGATAACATGGAGGAGGTCCGATGCCCGAATAAACGTTACAAGTGTACAGTACACCATCAGCAGTCAACATGAATGTGAGTATGAAAACGTATGAATGTGTTCAACCTTCTTTAGTCGGGTGTGTTAAAGTTGTTACTCGGGATTCGCGTCACGTTCCTCCCCTCTCCCCCATCAACACGTACCTGCGCGTGATGCGCCTCGCTCCAGCAGTATTAACTTAACAATCTGTCAGCAGCTGCCAGCCCCTACCTCGTGCAAGTCATTTTGTTCGCCGAATGACAGCTTTTAATATCAATGGATATTGTTTAAGAATTTTGCAGAAGAAGATGAACCGAACCCGTCGCGCTTTGCAGAGAACAACATACGTCTTGTGTGTTGGTCATATTGTACACATCACATTCAAGAGATGGTCCTCTTCCCCCACAAAAGAAACCAGCCAAATGGAAGTTGTTATTTAGTGTCGAAGTGAATAACCTCTTACCATTTAACATACAGATCCCTAGTCAGATTTCAGAGTCGCATTGGGGGTAAGATTTTTACTAATCCACATGGTTAGTTACTACACCTGCTATGTTAGTGTTGCTAGTGATGCTGGAAGGTACAAACCTTCCAGCATCACTTTGTTTTGGTTATCGACATATGAGCGCTGCGGTATTCGCAGCTTCAGTATCCGCACCTCGTCACGCAACATCGTGTGAAAGTGAGGTCAAATGTTAGCTTAGGGTAGATAACAAAAGATAATAAATAGTGTATTGTCACACTATTATCACGCTACTCTGTGCAGCTGACACTGGCTCCACAAACAATATCTTGGCAGCTGGTGTCGGCGCGGGCGCGTGGTGGCGTGGTGACGGTGCACTCGTCTCAATTTGCATTTTAATTGCAAATCAGTTCGCTTGCTCATGACGCCGAGGAAGTGGCCACGCGATGGTTTCCCGTTGATGGTAAAATGAAAAACTTTTCAATCGGAACAGATGACGGTTCTAGACGTTTTACTTATTTATTTATTATTGTTATTACATTGTTACTGTTAGTGAAGCAGTTGTAATTGTAAGAAAAGGTTAACAGCTACAACTATAGAGAATGTATTAAAGATGCTGTAAAAATAATTAGTTGTAATAACACAAGTTGCAAACGTATGCTAAGGATAATGCAGCCACACCGGTAATTGCATATATCTCTATTAGATTATTACGTACAGGTAAAATTTCATAAACAATTTTGGGTAGAATCAGTGAAGTTGTAAGATGTATCATAAGTAGATGATGCTCTTAAACTTGGATGAGAAATACTCATACGATATAAATTTAATAAAAAAGCTTTTAAGGATGTTAGATTATAGCTTTCTCATAGATCATAGTAATGTTTTCTTATTTTCCTACAGTGTTGTAATCTAGCAATGTGCACCACATACCACCACAATTACTATAGTACAATTTGGGTGCCGCGCCCATAAAACAAAATGTTTGCGTCTAAGGGAGATCACGATATTCAGTTACATCTAATTAATTAACAAAATAAGGAGTTCTGTTTCCTCATCCGGCGAGTGTCGCGTGCTTCTGTACAGTGCACAGCGATTGTGTCTCTGTGCCGCGATCTGTTTACGAAGCGGAAGCGGAAGCGGCTACGGCGCCATTTTATTTGCTAACTGAAAGCTCGCAGCGTCACATTACTGATGCGGCTTACGTGACGTTGTCGGGAATATTATACATTCCGTATCTTGCAGTAGTTGTCGCAGCCATGTCGACACGTCACGAATAGAGCTGCGTGCGGTCATCATCAGCCCGTCGACACGATGTACCTTTTGTACATTCAAAATTGGGTTTAATCATTTACTTTGATTTATTCTTATAAAAGTTATTTTAAAAAAAGTTTAATTTTCATAGAAAGTTTAAGCAAAATCGCGCTCATTAAAAGTTGTTCGGTTATAATGTAACAAAGGGCAAGGGCCAGGGGCCCAGCGACGGAGGGCGGGGGCGGGGGCGCGGCTTGTTAAGGGATGTTTTGCGTGAACTCTGCGCAAGCTCCCGCTTCCGGAACAAAGCGGTGCCGCAGCTCGTGTGTCTGCATGATTTATAAACGCTGAAGGGAAAGCTTAAATACACGTGGTTGATGATGTAAGGGTCTCATTAAAGCTACTTCCATATTTAACATTGATCGCCAACAGTTTCCAATAGCCCTGCCGTAGACCACGTTTTAATGCACCTTAATTAGTTAATTAAAAAAGTATGCGATGCTTTGCACGTTACGAAACTTGCTTTCGTTCATTAGTGCTATTAGATAAACTGTACAGTGAATGATGCACTGTGGCGTGGATACAGTATATATGTGTAAGTAGTTCCTGTTTCCTGAACAAATGTCTTTATATCTGTTTGTTGAAGTAGAACGGCTCGCGAGTGGAAAATACTTTTGATGGCTGAAGCGATAATTCGGAGCTGACGAACTTAAACAACGGAAAGTGAAAGTCGAGAAACTCGTTTTAACGGAAGCACGAACTGTAACGCGACGCCGCGGCTTTTCAGTAAACAAATTAAAAATGGCGTCGTTTCCTCAAGAGGGAATCGGGGCGCAGATATATACGTAAATTGATTTGGACTCGACTGGAACACCTCCTTACCCCGTGCCGCGCGCCCCGCGCCTCGCGCCCCTGCCGCTGTTGCACTACAGCCTGCAACTGCATGCTTGCAACATTTTAATGAGTGTTTAACTACAACTCATTGTTTTTATATCCGCCTAAATCAAATAATCGGTATTTTCGCTTTTCCCACGTAATGTGTTTATTTTTCACGATGCGCACTAAGTCGTTTCCATGCCGACCAATATATACCATAGTAAGTCTAGGTATAGCTCTATATCTCTAAGAAAGTCGAAGACACAAGACCCGTGGCCAGAATCCCGATGGGATAAGTGTAGGCTGCGGTGAGCACGGGTGTTGTGCGAGAGCCATCCGCCGCCACGTTCACCAGAATACGACAACCAGGACCACCAAGGAGAACCGAAATCAACCTTTAAACTTAAAAATATATGAACAAGTAATATGAACTACAATATTTGATTTCAATGAAACACTGATGAGATATTAATTAGCTATGCAATACATTGTAAATGAATGTGAATAGTCATTTAAATGATAATGATGAATAATTCTAATGTTCGTCATCCAACAAGCTCGGCAGACGCGATGTGTTCAGGGAAATGTGATTCGGTCCTGGGCGCGCTTCCGTTGCATCGCATTGCACCACGCGTCGCTGTACTGCAGCAGTAGTTGAATGTTAATGCTCGGTAGACGTTCGCCGTTATAGTGTAGTCACTTTATACTTATATATATACGAGTATGTGTAGCTTAAAATTAGTTTATTGGTGTCTCATATGGTGCTTGGAATCTCATTAGACGGGTCCACATTCAAGGGACCCTTGCGAGATGAATCAGTTCGCAGGTGGGCTGCTTATCATAATGTGACAAACGTGATGGAGTTATTGTTACGGGCGGTATGGGATAAGGATGAAGTTTTTTTTTTAACTAAAGCTAACTACAATTTTATCTCAAGTTTACATTATGTTCCGTGACAATGGGAACATGGTTCAACCAACTTCAGGAGACTGGCCGGCTCCCACACGTGTGCCTGCCGAACTCGGCAACGCAGCGGCAGCAAGGGGTTGAACTTACCGTGCGTATGCGAAATAAAAATAAGATTTGTTTTTATTTATTTCCTCCCCCATACATTTTACCTTTGCTCATTCACCTTATACCATTATTAACATTACTTATTGTTTACAGCGCGGCGCAACTTTCACGCCGATATGTGACTTGACTTATTTAATGAACTAATAGCTTTTTTATTAAGAACACATTTATTGCATCACTGCTGGTAACAACTGGCAGACGTCTAAAGTGACGTCATCGGTACCTGATTAGGTTTTGTTTTCTATGGGGAAATCCTGCATTGGATACTCTTTTGCTGTGGGGGCAACAGAAGAGTTATGCCGGACTCTTACCGGCTAAAACCCCACGATTTCTCACTCATTGCATTTGGCCGACACCACGGGCACACTTTCGCACACAACCGTGGTGAAACTTCTGCTCTCCACCCCCTATAAATAACTGATTACCTACTCATCATCATGATTTTTACTAATTTATATCCACTAATGAGCATAGATCTCCTGAATACATTACGAGCTCGAATTTTGAACTCGCTAGGTTGGCACGCTGATTGGTAACAGCAGCATGCCGGTCACGACTACGGGTAAGTGGCTGCCCTGTCCCTGAATTATCCCCTCCTCGGTCGCGATTGATCAGACACTTGGTGGTGAGTGGCAGTGCCGATACGATGGACATCAATAGTGAATATTCGGAATAAAATGATTAGTGATCTAATTAGCGGGATGGACAACAGTCATACGTGGATACTTGTCCAGGTCCAGGTAACTATTCGTCAACATAATACCATTGCGTTAAACTTTATTATAGTTTAAAGTTATTAAACGCCTGGGGCAGTTTTATAGTGATGTTTACACGACACCCTCCACGTTGAAAGGGTTCGCGTTCGATTGTAGCTAAATCTAAATTGAAACGCACTGACCCGGACACTAGCGGCGCGGAGCGGAGACGGAAGCAGGCGTTGGCCGGGGCCGGGGCCGGGGCCGGGGGCGGGGGTGACTGTTTCCCATCAATTCTGTTAAACAAAAAATGTTTGTTCCAATGAAATAGTTCGTCAAATGTAGCGGGGGTACAGCGCCACCGTAGGGCGGGCGGTCGTCTCAACTGACAGCTGTGTATCATACGAACCTTACATTATTATAAATATTTACTATTTGTTACTATTTGTTTGTCACATTTTAACAAAACCAGCTGTTGTAAAACATAATCACTTACAAATTAAATAATAGGTTATCGTTGTGCAGCGGTAGCTAACTTAACTGCATGTACCAGAATCCTGTGCAATAAGTTTTTCATTAATAATTCTAGCTTGATTAACTTAGTTGTGCATCGGGCAGTACGTCTGTATTACTGTGAGAATATGCCTATATATATATATTAAAGGTAAATTTCTTCTGTAATGCTGCATCTTCGTGTATGCAACTAAAAGGTTTAAAAGAATTGCTGCGAGCACTTGCCCACCTTCGGAACCTTCCACGGAGCCCATGATGTGTGTTATTTAACAACTAATATAACTAACAACTAATACAACTAATTATAGAGATGTAAATAAATACATGTCAAGAGAATGTTTTTAAACTTAATAATTATGATATAAATGAGTTCGCCGTGTGATTACTTCCGTCGATTTGTAATATTACTAAAAACTTAAGGCAAATTAAGGAAGCCGCGGCATACATGCGACAAGTTTGTTCGTCTGTTAGTTTTACAATGAACAACCAATTAACTAATTTTGGTGAAAAGCGACTTTTGAGAAGGGCGGGGTTTTTAATAAACTTGTAAGACGAGGTATAACGCTGTAAGCGGTAAAAATTATTTTGTATTCATACAACAAATGCTGAAATATTTGTGGCAACAATGTTTCCTCGTGCTCAACGCGTGGTAGTTAGCACTCGTATGAGCTGCCAGGTTCGGGAGGAGCCTTCAGAACTTCAGAACTTGCCGTTGGCACAGCACCATAGCATACGTCTCTCGCTAGTCTGAGAATACCATCATCATATTGTCGCCGCGAACCCGTTACAGTTGAGTCTCAGATCGCGACGCCTGCCATCCCATAGCGAGTCAAGGAAATAATATAAATAAAAAAGTTCTCGTTGTCCATTGCAACCCTTACGTGAATAGTGTATAATGAATATTGATATGTACGTTTCCATCATTAAACATTTGTCAGATCACATGAAGAAAAACTTGATCATCCGATTGACATTGGAGAAACAAAACAATTAGAGGGCTTCGAACTGTTTCATTATTGATGGCATCGGATGGACGAGGGGAAGCTGCTCTTTTACGTGTTTCTTAATCCTCTTCGTTAAGAAAGTACAAAAGTTATCATTTCAAACTTTACCAGCCCCGCAGCAAGCGATCGGCTGTTAAGTTAAAATTTTCGGAAATTTTCCACCGCTGTCGTTATTTCTGGGGATCGTTTGGATTCGCGCAATGTAACACCGTAACAATATTGTTACACTTTTAGAAGGACGACGAGTTTGACGAAAACCTGCCTTTTTTTGTGTAAGAGTTAAAACTTGGTGTTGTCATTTCGAGCGCGCTTCGGGTTCGGCGTGCATTTCCGTCGGCAGATTATTTAGACCGCTGTTACACGCATGTGCCACCTAACCGCAAGGCAGTGGGGGCGCGATGGAGGGAGCGCGTCGCGCCGCACCGCAACCTCGCCAACGGGTCAAGTGTCACTCGCTAATGAGGAAAAATAACCCTCCCCCTACAGTTACATTTCCAACTTCAATGTTAAAGTAAATATTTGAAAGTGTCCTCTCCCGATTTCACTTCAACATTACTTTGTGACTTGATCACTGAACTTGTACGCGCGACTTTGTACGGGTACGGGTACGGGTACGGGTACGGGTTTATTTCGAATTAACAATATCTTTTCTTCTCATATTTATTTCACAGGGGGTAATTATATTAAAGGGGAGAAAAGTTAATAGAAGAAATTAATCCGCAGTGGCCGTAGGCTCTGTGGTAACGCGGATCGATTGGTACAGCGCGGGCTCGGCTCCCGAGGCCCGGGGGTGGGCTTTGTGTGGGGAGGGATACCCCGCATCAATATTAATATTGTCTACGAGTAATGATTTGCCTATTTAAAAAAAATCGTAACAAAAGTCCGTCGCCGCTGTTTAATGAGCACTACACGGTTATGCCCGCATAGCTCGGAGTAGGGGTACCGGCGCGGGCACGCCGCCGCACGTAGGCAGTGCAGGGCCGGACTGCGGGACGTTTGTACCAACTGTTTACATATTTGTTCTTGGCGTGGAAATATCTGTTACTATACTATAATATCTATATATAAACAACAACAATCTGAAAAGTTATTCCTATATTGACTGAAATTTAACTTCAAATATCTTAAATTAGATTAAGGGGTTGTTAATGGTACCAAGTGAAATTTATTGCTGAAGTAATGCTGAATTAGAGTCGGGGTAATCTTGACTTTCATTTCACATGGTGTTGTTGTTACGTTACAATGAGGCCATGCAGGAGTACCCATCTACACTCGCGTGCAACTGAATCGACTCAAGCCGTACATTGGTATAAAAAGTTGATTTTTCAGAAAATGGCTTATCCGATTTTCTTGGTGTTTTTGTTTATGAAACTAATCTTTACTCTAAAAAACTGTTGAAATTTAATTTGAACAGAAATGCATAAAAAATGTAGAAAAATTAAAACGACAACATAATGAATAAAAAATTATTTTTTCATAAAAGTAAAGAATGTTAAAATCATCAATACTTTGCATTCACCTCCCCCTCTCCCCCCCATTGCTTGCTGCCTTTATAACGGCTTGCGTGCGATTATTCGTAGACTTTATCAAGTTTGTGATAAAATCATGAGCTATCATATTCCATTCTTCCTCTTGCGGAGTTTAGGGCTCGACGATACTTGATGGAGCCGTATCTCTAGTTCCAACTCTTCGTTGCGCTTGTACCATAAATGCTCAATGGGGTTCAGGTCAGGGCTGAGATCTGGCCACATAATCGTCTCAATTTCAATCTCTTCAAGAAACTGGCGAGTAACACTTGCTGTATGGCACCGAGCATTATCATGCAACATGATATTCTTCTATATACCCTGCATAAAGTACAACATGAGCGAGGAGAATATCGTCCACGTATTATTGAACTGTCAGACCCTTTCTCTGACCGCCACCAGGCACGAACACAAGCTAGGTCTTGCCTTCATGTGATATTCCAGCCCACATCATGACTCAACCACCGCCATATGATACTGTTTCAATGAAACAGCATTGCGAGAAACGTTCCACTGGACGCCTGTATACTCGGCCTCTTCTGTCGTTGCCATGGAGACACATTCTGCTCTCGTCAGTGAACAGGATGGAGCTCCATTGCTCAATAGTCCAAATGAGATGTTCATCAAGAAATTGAAGTCGGGCTTGACGGTGAGTTGCGGTCAGTTTCGGGCCTCTGGCTGGCCGCTTTGGAGTTAAATTAGCTTTCTTCAGGTGTCTTCTAATTGTCTACTGACTTACAGCCACTCCTGGAAACCGTCTGAGCTCCTGTTGCACATTAATGCTCATGAGATGACGATTTCTCAACGAAGTTGAAACAATGAAGCTGTCGTCCGTCTCAGATGTGCTCCGGTGTCTGTTGATGTGTGTTACAACTTGGACCACTGCTTCTGAGGTAGTGTGCATTGGATTGCGATTCATATACCGGGAGCTTAAGGAGATGTGTACCTGTCAACGTCTGGCGAGTAACTGATAAGAAATAGATTCTTAATGATGTCAGCGCTGCAAGCCATGCGACTGTTATCTGACACTGGGCACGTGGACCTGGATCCACGGCCTGTTTCCAAAAAAATGTGTACTACTTATAGTGTAGTTATCCGACGGCGGAATTTTGTAATCTGTGTCTGATTGTTGGTTTCTCTGGCGAATCTACTCGGTTCTCGAAGGCGGCCGCAGACCCGTGGCCCGACTACCTTCACCTGTATCGGAATCTCTGGGCGGTGAGAACCGCCTCTGATCGCGGGTGTACTTAATGTACGCGGTGTGAGTACCTGTGGCGCCGCTTTCTGGAGCGAGGGCAGCGTGATGCGGAGATTCGGAGCGTGTTGGTAGTATCTGAGGTGTGGGTGTTGTCGGTGACGTGGGTGTTGTCGGTGACTGTGGGTTCATGTGTGGTGTGAGGGACTCCAGGTGATGACGGAATTAGCGCATGCCGTGGTCTGCGCTTGTTAGTCTTGGGATTCGAGGACGGCTCGTAGTTGGCCGCTTTGTCCACCAGAGGGTTGGGGTGAGTTGTCGCCTTGGCGAAGTATGATTCGGAGCACGCTCTGAAGTGTTCCGCAATGGTCGGGAGTTTGAGGTCGCTGTGGAGGTCCACATTGCGCTGGTACCATTCGGCACCGGTTGCGATGCGGGTGAATCGGTTTTGAAGAAACTGCAGGGGTTTGAGGCGTGCTTCGGACGAATGGGCGAAGACTACGCTGGCGTAAGACATTATAGGTCCTACGCATATCTTGTAGAGGTGAAGCTTGTGCCTGAGAGAGAGCTTGCTCTTTATGCACAGCAGGGGGTATAGCTTGCCCAGCACTTGGGCCGCTTTGTTTCTCGCCCCGCGAATGTGGGCGATGAAGTTGAGCCGGGCGACGCGCGTCACGCCGAGGTATTTGACCGAGTCCCTCCATGGGATGGACTGGTCGATAAGGGAGATCTGGCCGCGTTTATGGCCTTGTAAGACCGACTTCCAGTGCAGGGTTGAGGGCTTTCAAAGAGTGAAGTGGATGGCTTCACTTTTCTCCGGGTTTACATCGATTCGCCACTTCCGGAACCACTCGCCTAGACGAGTGGTCGCCTTCTGTAAGCGACTCGTAATAATACCCGGAGCTCTGCCCGAGTGGTAGAGAGCGGTGTCATCCGCGAAAAGAGCGAGGCTGACGTAGCGGTCTTTGGGAATGTCGCTCGTGTAGAGCGAGAAGAGTAGCGGGGAGAGGTAAGGGCCTTGGGGGACGCCGGCTTTGATCGGTCGGATCGAGGAGAGAGCGTGCTCGACGCGGAAGCGGAAGGAGCGGTTCGAGAGGTAGGCTCGAATGATGGTGACGAGTCGGTCTGGCACTTTGTGAGCGCTTGTATAACAAGCCTTCGTACCAAACTTTGTCGAACGCCTTCGCGACGTCGAATAGGACGGCGCAGGTGTCGATCGGACGCTTGTGCTCGAAGCCGGCCAAGATGTGTTCCGTCAGTCTGTGGAGTTGTTGGACGCAAGAGTGGCTACTCCTGAATCCAAACTGTTCATCGGGGAGGAGCTTGTTTTCAATGGTGAAATGGCGTAGATGCTCCAGGATGATGCGCTTGTAGACTTTGCCCAAGGTGTTTAGAAGGCTAATCGGGCGATAGCTATCGAGAAGGTTCCTCGGCTTTCCAGGCTTCGGAATACCTATCACTACGGCCTCTTTCCAGGCGTCTGGGAAGGAGCAGTCAGCTAACAGAGCGTTAAAGATGGCCAATAGCGGGCCGATGATCGGGGGAAGAAGACTTTTCACCACTCTAATAGGGATGTTTCTCGGAGCCTGGGGCTGATTTAGCTTTCAGCCTCTCGATGATGTCAACGACCTCACCGGGGGAGACCAGTTTAAGAGGGGGACCTTCTGGTGGAAGGGTTGCTCTACGGTGCACCTCGTCATTAACCAATTTGAGGTGAACGGGGTCCACTGGTGTGGTTGAGGGAGTGCACTGGCTCTCCAGGCTGTCGGCAAGACAGTCTGCTTTATCGGCATCCTCCAACGCTAGGGTGGAACCATTGCTCACTACGAGAAGAGACATACGGGTCATGTTCTCCGCTTCGAGACTGCGGGCGAGATGCCAGAACGTGGCGTTCGCAGGCTCCAAGTCGCAAAGCAGATTGTCCCATCTGCCGGATCTGAGTTCGGATATGCGCTGTTTTACTTGCCTTTGAATGCGGCGCAGTTTTTTCCTGGTCTCCTCGGATCTATATCGAGATTATGGGCCCGAGAAGGTGATCCGATTCGGGAACCGTCCTCGACGATTCCTCGTCGGCTGTGACGATATGATGGGACAACGAGTCGATCGCTCGGTTTACAGTGTCGAGCGAGTCGATCGTGCTAGGGATTCCGTCTAGGTGCTGGGGTTCCGCGGCCTTAAGTTTGACCTCGAAACTGCCCCAGTTGACGATGGTTTTGGTCAGAGGGACCTCACCAGCGGGCCGACCTAGCTTCATAAGAACCGGGAGATGGTCGGATCTGAGATCGTCGATGGCCTCGATCGAATGCAGTGGGATGGTGACGTTGCTGAACAACGCAATGTCCAAAGTGGACGGGTTGTGAGATCCGTTAGGCGGAAATCTCGTCGGGGTTGGCGGGGCTACAATGTTAAATTTGAGCTTACCCGCAAGTTTATACAGGGTTAGACCGTTTGGGTTTGAATTGTTCGCGTCCCAGGTGTTATGCCTGCTGTTTAGATCGCCAGCGAGGATAACAGACTGGCCTAGGTCGAGAAGGGTTCTTATGTCTGTTCCCCGCACCGCTTTGGACGGGCACAGATAGATGGATGCGATGACGATCGGTTGATGACCGGTGAGGGAGATTTTGAGAGAGACTTCTATGTTGGCGAGGGGTGGACTATCTAGCGGTATGCAGTGCAGGGACCGTTTAAAATAGATTAAGGTGCCGCCTTTTGGGCCCATCAACCTATCGTGGCGGATGATGTGATAATTAGCGATTTTCGGGTCACGATTGAAAGGTTTAAGGAACGTTTCATGAATGAGCATGACGTCGACGTCGTGGTTCCTGAGAAATATGCTTTTTTCTTCGTTTTGAAAGTGGATGCCGTCCGCGACAGTTAGGAAGCGGGGTATGATTCTGCCCAGGATTTTGGTGCTCATTTTCGAGGTTAAAAACCAAGAACCAAGGGTCGCGGACAGAGTCCTGGGACAGTTATTGGAAGTCTTCCTCCAGCGCGGCGAGAGTTTCCCTGTGCTCGAGATAGGCTTTGAGCCTGTCCTGCGAGTTCTTCGCGACTCGCAGTTTTTCTCCGAAAACGAGAATACCCTTGATGTTCACGTTTTTAAGGTAGGCGATCTGTTTCTGGATTTCCTCGAACGGGGGCTTTTGGCTGGGAGCAGCCTGGAGTTTTGACGGCCTCGACGAAGGGGCGGCTTTGGGAGCCTCGGTGGGTTTGGGTCGGGGGAGTGGTTTTCTTCACGCCGAGACAGCCGGCGTTGACGCATCTCGGGCGGGCGTAACAATTACGGGCCGAATGACCGTAGAGTTGGCTTCGGTGGCATTGGCCAATGATGCCCGTTTTGCACAGTCGGTCTATGCCGAACATTTTTTTCCTCTTCGGGCAAAGACCGAGGGTCGTGAGGATGAGCGGAAGAGTGGCTTTAGTGCGCGCTAGTCATGCGACGAGCTTCCACTACGGGAAAGTTTTGTTTTTTGAGGTCGTCGATGACCTCAGAGATGTCAATCTCGAGGGGAATTCCGCGAACGACGACGCAGAGTTGCTTCTCCTCGGGGAGAGCGAAGGTTTGGAAGCCGAGGCCGGCGTTTCGCAGGTGCTTGGTAGCAGCCCGGAAATCATCAACCGTGGTTAGGTTGACACGAATGTCCTACGCGGTATTCTGCGCTTTCGGACATTCTATTTTGTGGTCCGCGAACCACTTGGAAACTGCGTTCCATTTCGTTTTGTCCTGGAGGACAATCGGGGGAGGTGGCTTCGGGTCACGTTTCTCGGGCGGGGCCGAGATGCCGACGACGAGGGCTTCACCCTCGTATATGGATGGTGGATATTCCACCTCCATGTCGCTGCCGCTGTTGTTTACTTTCGAATCCGAGTCGAAAGAGGCGGGCACCTCGGGCTTAGAAGGCCCCGCCACGGGGGCCCTTGGTTTGGGTGTCGCGCGAGTCGCGGGGGTTGGGTCCGGAGACGCCGAGCTGTCCGTGTCAAAATTCACGGACGTTGATGGAATGGTGGGAGGAGCCTTTAAGAATTGTTCCCAGGCTTCTGCGAATTGTTTGTGCGCGAAGCACGCAAACTGGGCGAGTACGTCGTCCATTGGCATGGCCGCCATTTCCTAATGTAGCCGCCCCGCCATACGGCGGGGAGGATGTGTGCCTACTTGCGTAGGGGACCTAGCCGTCGCCTAATGCGACAGGGCCTATCGGTAAGTATAGTAACGCCTCTGAGGCGAATAAAAATGGCTACTTACAGTGCCGGAACCAAGCTCCGGCAGAGTTTTCGCACGCTGGAGACACGCACTAGTTCACTGCATTGCACGAGCGCTCCCGAGCGCTAACGGTGGCCAACCGAGCGGCGACTTGCCACGTACTGGGCACGAGCGGGTCCGGCGGGGGCGGGGTGTAGCGGTAGCGCGCACCTCACGCACGGAAAATATCGGTATAGCTCCCTACCCCTCTCCGACTTCTCCCACCGCTCTTGCCAACTGTGGAGCATCTCCTCCGTCACCCTGGCCTTGGCCGTACGTCGCTCCTCTCTAGTCGCAAACTCACGAATGGTAGCCAATCTCCCCAAGCGAATGACCTCGAGGTCGGCCGCGAGCAGTCCGGCGAGGACCGGGAGTGCAGCGGAGCTCGTCGATCGATATGCCTTGGTCACAAGGACCAAGGCAGGTCTCTGGGTACGCAGTAGCGCACTCCGCACCACGTGCAGGGAGGCTCGCTTATGCCAACATGGCGCAGCATACGTCATTGTAGCCACAAAGATACCCCGGTATGGCACATTCAGCGTCCCATACCTTACACCCCACGTGGATGCCGATATCCGCAACTTTTTGCTGAAGCATTTTGCCGCTCGATCCCCGATCGACGACGCATGCTGCACGAACGATAGACTCTGATCCACCACCACCCCAACAACGTGGCTGACACGAAGGCCCTGACTGTTTCGCCACCAAGTCGAATAGTAGGTGGGCGCTGAAACTTGCCTTTCACCGTAATTGTGGCCGATTTCGCGGAGGAAAAAAACAACCGGTTACGTTCACCCCAATCGCACACGAGCTTCAGAACAACCGAAGTTGCTACCTCTATACCCGCTCTGGACTATGCCTCAACAATCGGCGTACGCCACGAGTCGAAACCCGTCTGGTAATGGTAAGCGGAGCTGATCGTCCATGAGGACATTCCACAGCGAGGGTCCCAACACAGAACCTTGCGGGCAACCCATCGTTGCCTCCTTCCACAACGTCTTGCCTCGCACGACCATGCCCACCCGTCTACGGAGGAAGTAATCCGCCAGCATCCTATAGATGTTCGGCGGGCAGCCTCCTCGCTTCGACTGAAGCATGATCATGGGCTACCAAGCGTTGTCGAAGGCACCAGAGAAATCGCGTAGTATAAGCTATACATACTTCGACGAGCTTCGCCGCACGACGTCCAAAATGGTTCTGAGCGCCGTTATGGTGGACCTACCCCGAGTGAATCCATGCTGGGTGTCCGATAGTCCACCGGTGATCTCCGGTGCGCATAGCAGCATAGCTCGCTCGAGGATCTTGCCGAGTACAGGAAGCAGCGTGATGGGTCGATACACTTTCGGATCGGTAAGCGCGCGGTCGTTACCTTTCGGTAGAACTACTAGCTTGCCGTCCTTCCACACAGCGGGAAAACACCCCTGCTCAACACACTTGGCGTACACGTGGGTAAACTCAGCCGTGGCCGCCAACCACACGTGCTTAACGATACGAGCCGTGAGCCCATCGAGTCCCGGAGCCGTGTTAGGCAGTGCATTAACTATATCCCGCATCGTATCGACTGTCAGACGCTGGGCATCCCTCCCCGTGGGTGTGCACGCGGCCATTATCCGCACTTGCCGATGGTACGCCGTATCCCGAGACACATCGTCATCTGGGCAGAGGGCGCACATCAGGCCATGCATGGTCTAGTCCACGGAAGCAGCGAATCTCTGCGCAAACCTGGTACGGTTTATGACGTTAGGGGAGGGTCTCACCCGCCTAATGGCGACTCGGTACGCCTGCCCCCAGGGGACCAAGTTTGCGGATTCGGCTAGAGATCGGAAAAATTCCAGTTGTGCAGCCGCCATATTCCACCTGTACTCCGCTCTGGCCCCATGGTAGTCCTTACGCGCACATTGCTCTGCTAGCCCACCCCTCTTACGAGAGTCCTACCATTTTTTCCTCAATCTCATATTCGTCTTCCTAAAGTACTCTAGCTTTCCGTTCCACCATTCATAACCAGCGTTCCTCTTGTAGTCCTTCTTTTTACCGAGACAATCAGTAGCCGTTTGGACGATTATCTTGGTACATTGTCTACCTACATCGGATGCCGGCTTACTCCATTTCATTCGTCCCATTCGTTCCTGGATTACAGCCTCAAACCGCTCCCAGTTTACGTTACTGTCCCGAAAGCGCTGTTGCTCGCCGGACCGATCCGAGCTCGACGTCGGCCCGCTAGCCACCGTGACCGTGATAAGCCGGTGGTCGCTATCGATCTTGTTCTCGTGAGCCCTCCATCCCGTCACCGAGACACCTCTGGTTCTCATGGTGAGGTTGATGTTGGACGCCCCGTTTACTGTTGAGAACGTAACCGGCTGGTCTGGCTCATTCAACAGAACGAGGTCACGGGCCAGGATAAACGCCTCTATGGATTCCCTCCGGTGCGTGACGTCTGGTCGCCGCCCTGTGTACTGTTTACTCTCACAGTACCACATCGGAGAATGCGCATTGGAGTTTACCCCTAATAGCACTCGCTTCCCCTTGAGCTGATCTAGAACCAGCCCCAGGTTTTCAAGGTGCAAATCGATGTCGTGAGTAAACTTGAAGTACGCGGACATGAGGTAAATACCGCCGTGGGAGTCGTCCATGTGGCACACGGTGCAATAAGTGGTCGACATGTGGTGCAACAGAGCACAGGCTATTTCCCTATTGGCGATATATATCCCCGCGCGCGCCTCCGCACTCGGTTGCAAAAGATTCCCACCGACATCTTCCTGAGCCTGGGAGGTATTGTTCTTGTAACAAGAACGACGTCCAGGCCCAGGTCTACTGCCACCAGAGGTAACTCCAAAGTGACTAGCCGCGCCCCTGCCAGATTTATCTGCCCGACTGTGAGATCTTTTAGCACCGCCATAAGTAAGCCGTAACTTCGGCCCATCGCTGTTCCGCATACACTCTCGCGGGGCAGTCGCGGGCTCCGGTATCGTGGCCCACTGCATTGCGAACAAAGCGGACACGATGTGCCCAACGGCTCCACACTTATGGCACACTTCGTTTTCGGCCCGACACGCCTTTGCCTGATGGCCGTATGTGCAACAGCGACGGCACATTATGGCCCGGGTAAAATCGCCGACATAGGACACCTCCCATCCTATGTAAAGGCGCCCCTTCTCTAATAGCGCGCTACGGAGGGCCGGCGAACACGACAGCACGAGTGTCGTCCTCGGGCCGCCCAATCCGCCCTTCTTGAACGCCAGTCTGCTTTGCTCTTTCAGGCGCTGAAGGGTCCACTACTTACTGTCGCGGAAGTTCTGATCGTGGATTGCAACCAAAACCTCCTCAAAAGAAACTTTGTTGTCCAAATTTAGTTGGGGGCCTGCCAACACTGTGTCTTCCGGTACACGGTGCTATTCGAAGACCTTTCTGCCACTTCGGCGATCAGTCCTTCGAGTAATTTCTCCTGCCCATTGCCACATGAAATCTTTTGGAGTGTGTCGGTGATGTTAATTCTACTGTGGATATCATTTCTAGTTCGATCAAGCAGATTAAAACCCCGAGCATAGCCCTGACCATTGCTCTCTGTGCGATTTGAAACTTTTCTTCGGTTCTCATATTTCGACCATCGGAACACAGCGATGTCATCATGGCGGCAGGCAGCCGGGCGGTATCGAAATAACTTTATCATCAACCGTACATGTGTCTCAGGAATTGAACCAGTGACCTCTGGACTACTAGGCAAACCGAAAGACAGAGCAGCGCCAGCTCACGCGTCGCAATAAAGCTTCATCTCAGTTTCCAAATAAATTCGCCGAGTTCGTTTGCGTTTACGAGCTCAGCACACGGGAAAGCTTTTACGCCAAATGTAACACTGTCTGCGAGCCAGCTACGTAGCCGTAAAATAATCAGGGGACCTGGTCTGCCCTCTCGCAGGTGCTCCAAAACTATTAGAAGATACAGCACGCTTTTACTGAAAATGTTTTCTAAAATGCTAGCGGTTCTTTCCAAAATTGGATGCTTAGTGTCTATAAGTGACCGTCATGAAAAACAGTGCATACGTTTACATACTGAAGTCATTACACGCGGCGAGTCACACAGGATATCGGAAGCCTAAATGTATGACATGCACATGCACACGCACACGCACACGCACACGCACACGAATATTGGAATTGGATCCGCTGATGTCACACCCGAATAATCACAGTAACAGACTAGTTTATTTATATATTTATGTAAATATTAGCTAACGTAAACTTAATCAAAAAGTTTACGGAGTGTTAAGATGGTTGTAGTGAGATAACGAGATCAGAAGCCGCCCGTCAGCGCCAGGCGCCAGGCGCCCGCCTTCATATCAGACTCGAGCATCTGATAGCGGGGTCCGGTTGAGCCGCCAGCTGGGGGCCGCAGTCAAATGATAAACTGGCGGACAATCTCAAAGTGCAATCTTTACGCACAAGTTAAAGGCCAAGGCAACTTACGCGGGCGGCGCAACAATGCTTATCCGAACATTATTTTGAAGAGAACTGCAAACAGTTTTCACTTAATGGGGTTTACTCTTGTTCAAAACTAACACATTGTGTATTTTTACAAACACGGAGATAGCCCTATTTCACATTAAAAAAACAACGAAGCCGACGATGGGGGGCCCACCCGTGTGACTGCCGGAACACAACAATATTATTACGGACACTTGACAATAAGGGAGTTAGCTGATAAAATGGCTGGAAGAAAATCTTTCCATTGTTTAAATTCCACTGCTTATAGACTTAGAATTGTTCCGGGGTGTTCCGTATTACCTGACTCGGTGTCGACAGTATGACTAAGGTCTATTACTTATCTCAGAAAAAAAGGTACTTTACGAAAAAAATCTTTTTTAAATGATCAAACAACGATGTGATAATATGCTTGTTAGATGTTTTATTAAATGTCTTATAAAATAACTAAAATCTAATGCCGATTTATATTAAATAGGAAAGTTAAAGAATACTTTATATTAAAGGTTTCAAAGCATCGGAGTACGTCGGTCCGCCCTGCAGATGTTCAGCTCATTGTTATACATTAAAGTAAATTTTAAATACTTTTGTCCTTTGTTAAATTTCACACGTCTGCAAACGGAAAGAAACACATGCGGAGTGAAATAGTACTTTGTGTTAAAACAGAACAAAGGGTCCGCATTTCCACAGCGATGCTGCGAGGTCAGAATTTAAATGTACCCTTATCCACGTCGGCTCGGAACCAAATGAGCGTTTAACTCGACCTTTTCTTTTTCTACCTAATTAAGTAGAAATCCTTTTAGCTTTTATAAATTTCGTGAAGTGTACTAACCTTTATTAATACTTAAGTATAACTTTGTAAACTTAATTTTGCTCAACTTATTGAAAGTAGTCTTTTGTTTTTTTGTTCTTTTTATTTCGGTTTGAATAAAGTTTACACTAAAGAATGCAATTCAACCACCTGGTGGATGCACTGCCCATTTCATAGTTTGATTTGAAAAGATACTCGTGACCGTCATCATGATCATTACCCATAAACTTACACCTTCCTCGATAACCAAATCAATAAGCACCACGTTGTCTTTGTTAGATAAGTCCAATTTCATCTGAAAAACAAGTTGAAAGTTAAACTTACAAATTGTGCTACTAATGCCAAAAAATTATTTTCAATTGTTTTTATATTTTAATAAAGTAAATACTGATAAGTTGCCAAGGGGTGTCAAAAGCCCAGTATATGTGTACATGTCACAAAATTGCAGCATCATAGGTTTTCACCAACACCGACCGGTGCAATTACTTGCAATTTTATCAGCAATAAATCCACCCTGTCAATGTTTCAAAGGTCTATGTTAATATTAATGCGAAATCTGCCAGCGCGACACAATTGACGCGGGCGCGTCCGATTACACTATTTTTTGTTTGGGTGGATTTACTTTCTTTCATCCTGCAACAGGATAACACTTGTCCTTGATTTCATACGGTGTTAAGGGACAATAAAATCACGCTATCTCAGAACACTGCATCATAAATTCATACCAGAAAAATAGCAGCACTAACCAAACAGTTAGCCAAGAATAGTACTAGAAATCCATCTATTACCTAAAGCCTATAACATGCGGCCCTGGAGTCGAATCAAGGTCGTCCGTGTCACGAGGCAAGCGCTTAGCTCCTGTTCCACGACGACACATAAATGAGAAATAATTATCGAGTTCTAAATCAGCAGTGGAAGTCAATAGATAGCAGGGAACGGATGTAATGTACACATGCTCAGGGCTCTGCCGCTGTCCGCCCTCCGCGGCGCGCACCTGACGCCACCGTACTCTGCAATCATTATCATTCGTTATCTGGAACTAAGCTGCGAGTGATTAATGCTTGCGAATAATTTTTCATCGTTATTTTATAAGATAAATGAAAGTTTCAAATTGCCTAAGAATGAAGAAAGTTTCAACTTCTCAGGTTTGTTCTAAAAACGAAGTCTTGCAAAGAAACGAGTAATTTTGAACAGTAACTTGGAAAATGTTTTTGATTAACTTACAAATGAAACTCGGGACGGAACATTAAAACAACGTTTTGGTTTCAAAACTGAATTATCTTCTGGGTTAAATTTAATGTTATTTGTTGAAATACTTTTTAACGGAAAAATTGTTAAACCTATTTAAGATGGTATAATCGTGCAGACTTTACCGAGACACTCACTATTTTTACGGTGAATACGGACTTGATAATTTTAAGACGGAATCAAATGTATGAATAAACGTACATTATTTACATTCAAGTAATTAAAAAAACTTGTCACTTTCAAAAGTAACGGTTTACAAGCTTACATACGAAAACCATGCAGATGATCAATTTTCTTCGAATAAGGGTTAGAATGGTGTGATCGCACCGCACTTGCTGCAGCCCTACTTGCACCACATGACAGAAACCATCCGGAGAGGAATGTCCTCCAGTAGATGACATTGTTCGGTTAAATAATCAAACGACATGTTATGGCATAGTTAAATTTATTTACATAGCGGCTGTCGCAGCGTCTAGTGCCGACACTGCACTTGTCTATTTCAAAGCAATTTAACAATACGTTAAACGTAATAAAAAAAAGTCGCCCCAATTCACAATAATCATTAAACAACAAAATAAATTCATAACTATATAATCATTTATTACATAAATATTTCATTCCGTAATTTCAATTCAAAATCCATTTGTTAGATAACAATAACCTCTCGAATAATACTTCGAAAAACTTTACAATATCACAATAAAGGCTATGCTCACGGCGCGACGCCTCCGACGGCAGCGTGACCGTCCACGTCCGTCCACACGGTGAGTCTCCGTACATGTTCCACCAGTGCACCGGTGCATCAGTGCACCGCTGCGGCGCACTTGCAACCACACGGGCCGCCGTATTGTATGCAGCGACGTCGCGTACGGTCAGCGCGCGCTCTTCTTTCACATATCCATCAGTTGAGCTTTTGCTCTTTTCGTTATCAGTAGATAGATATTGGATTGATTGCTTTGTCACTTGTTAGATAAAACGTTTTGCAGATTTTACAAAGTTCATACTTTGCACTATCACTAAACTAAATGGCGTGTGTGTGTGTGTAGTCATGTATCCGCCGCGGCACCAAACGACGTGGCGTGCGGTAACGAAAAATAACTCTTTACTTAATTTATATAAATGTTTACACGAATTTGTTTAAACGAAAATGGATTTTTTATCTTTATCAGTCACTTTTTAATAGATAACAATCGACTGATAAGATTCGAGGGGCATTATGTTGACATATCACTGAAGATGTCATGCGACAACTTGACTACTTTAATTAATTAATTAAAGTGTTCAGGCCAAAAGATTCTTAGAGAACTCTTACTCCCATTGAAATCATAAATTCTGATAAAGTTTGAGCAATTCCACTGTAAAGTTTTTGTATTTTTGAAAAACTTTTCCAATGAACATTTGAGGTCGAGTTACTGTAACAATGTTTCCAGTTCCCCAACCGTATGGTAATGTAGTGAGTAGTCGTTAATTGCTGAAGGCTTGCTGCCGCCAGCCAGGTCTATCGTGAGAAGGTATCGTTAACTACATATTTATATGTAAATAGATGGCGCTGGTCCTGCTTTCGCGTTCGTCTGCCTGCGGTGCGACACTTGTGAAAGTTCGAAGGGACCGGTACTGCGTGTCGTTTGGTGCTAAACGATAAATGAGCGGTGAGCACACTGTTAAAGGGATGGTAGCTTGCGGTTTCATGTTGTAGCACTTAGTCAAAAGATGACCGCGGTTAGCAGCGCACTGCGTCAGGACTATTTTGGCACCGCGGCGATGTGTCCGCAGAGCAGCGTCCCGGCGAGCGCGCAAGGCCCATCAGGCTACCGCTGCGGCTGCGCGTGCGCCTTGAGCGCGACCAACTCGTCGAGTTGCGCCTTATACAGCTGCGTTACATCGTGCAGGTCCAATCGCAACTCTGTCAGCTGCTCCTCCTTCTCGCCGTACATTTGCAGTAGGGCGTCGTATTGCTCCTGCAGGCTCTGCGCACAAGCACAATATGCGTATATACTAACATAATAGTAGATGGTGTTGCATGGACAATAAGAAAATGTTTAAAATAATCACAAAATTCGAATATTTTCAATAAACCTCAAACTTACAGAAGTATAGCTTTAACAATAATTTAAATTACTATTATTTTTGTATAAAAGGCTAATGTCTTAGAAAAATGCAAGTTTTGCAATATTTCAAAAATTACGCTATAGTGCAAAGCAAAAGATATTCCAACCATTTATTGCAATTAGTCATATCAGACTATAACCTGATACTCGTGTAGCTGCGCGTGTAGGTGCGCGAGTTGCGCGCGCAGGCCCGTGCGCTCCGTACGCAGCGCCGCGAGTGCGGCGGACATGGCGCGCAGCGAGCCGTCGCGCCGCGAGGCCGTCGCCAGCGCCTCCTCCAGCCCCAGCGCCGATACGCCGCCTGACACGCCTACCATTGGCGGCGGCGACAACCTGCTTGCCTCCTCCGCCTACGCAACGTGCGCATCACAACAACATTACACAATGTACTAAAAGTATCCACACAAAATTTTTACAGCGCCATCTCGCGACGAGATCGATAGAAGAGATAACAAAAAAATTTTTAATTAAAAAGTACAAGTGGTGGCGTGGTTCGTTACCAACCGGGGTCCAAAGAGAGGCAGAGGGCGAGTCCGACGCGAGCGTGTGGGACGGCGACACGTCCCCACGTGCAGACACCTGCTCCTGCGGGAACATCAGATAATGAAGACGAAGTAAAAGTAAGTATAACATGTATTTTTTTATTTACAAAGCACTAACACTTGAACTCGAATACAGATTGTGTGACTACCATGTCGTGGATGATGGAGCCGCCGTATTCTCGCAAAACACTCGGCTCTTCAATGATGACAACCAGAGTACAGTGACACTGTTGTAGCGACAGATCTACAATATGAGGATAGTGGCACTTAACCAGGTGGATTTGAAAAATCTTACCATCAACCACAACACGTGGCCGAGGAATCGCTCCGAGATCCTTTATGTCGCTAAAAGAAGTGGCTGGCTGCTGCGTCACCGAGCACACAAGTTATTGTGATTATTATCAGTGAGGTGGCTCACTCGACAGAATCGAGGAAAGTGAGGAAAACTATGTCTAGAATAAATGCACGTTGACCACCTGAACATTGTGATGAATAAATGCAGTATAATCGATTCATACCTGCAAGATCTCGTTTCTCTTCCTCTCGGTGTCGAGCGCGGCTCGCTCGCTGTCCAGCTGCCGCTCCACCTCGCTTAGCCGCTGTTGCAACGCCAATATCTCCGCCTGCGTCTCCGATTTTACTTTCTCCAACTCCTCATTCTTACTACAAATCAATTCCATGATGAGTCATAATCTGTGTAATACTCCGAGCACATGTGGTTAGGGATCTTGTGAACTTAGAAAAAAAGACTTAATGTCTTAAAATGAATCATTAAGAGTTTCCAAACTCTAAGACAGAAAATTTTCGTTCGACAGACCGTGCGAGCTCGTCCTCCGCGTCGCGCTGCCGCTGCACGGCGCGTGCGCACTGTTCGCCGAGCGCGTCGCGTTGGGCGCGTGCGTCCGCCGCGCGCGTCTCCGTGCGCGCCAGCCGCTCGCACGCCGCCGCGCACTCCTCCCGCGCCGCGCGCTCGCCCTCTGTCGCCTTCGTGCACGCGCATTCCGCCTCCTCTGCCAAAAGTACAACCAAGTTATATTATTGTAAACTATTTACCCCCGCGCCGTCTATTTCTTGTGTCTAGCAATTGTGATGTTAAAATTACCGTACACCAATATTAATGACGCTTTCAATGGAAAAAATCGACATATACTATTCTATGTGACTAGGTGATAAAGGTGATATATTATAGGGTCAGTCAGAAGTAGTGACGAGACGGCAGCGATGCAACAGTGATGTTATGTTTAGAAGATAGTTTTATTTGTACACTCCAAATGTGACTACGTCCTCATTAGTGCTTGTCGCGAAAGTAAGTGAAGTCATGGTGAAGCCCACGCGCTCACCCAATAACCGCCGTAGCGAGGCTGCAGCCGCGGTGTGCGCGCGCTCGCGCTCGAGGGCGGAGCGCTGCAGCGCGGCCAGCTGCGCGAGCAGCGCCGCCGCGGCACCTTCGCCGCACTGGGCGCACGCGCCGCCCGTCGCCGCCGCGCCGGTCATCCCCGCGGCACCGGCTGCACCCGCCTCGCGAGCCTCCGCCACCTCGCGCCGTAGCAACTCCTCGCGCGCGATCCAGCGCTGCTCCTCTAATTCCGAATGCATAATTTGAATTACAAAATCCGTCTTTTGACATTAACGTTATAAGTAATTTATCATGTATTAATGTTATAAAATAGTTTGAACGAATCAAGTTCAGGGTGAGCTGTGCCGCCCGTAGCGTCGCGCACCCTTGCTCCTGTCGGCGCGCAGCTGGCGCAGCTCGTCGCGCAGCCGCTCCGCCTCGCGTTCGGCCCGCTCTGCGCGCGCGCACTCTCGCTCGCCGGCCGCGCGCCGCCGCTCCGCCTCCACCGCGCCGCGCTGCAGCTCCGCCAGCTCGCGGCGCGCCGCGTCCAGCGACCTGCGCGCGCTCTCCAGCCGCTGCGTCGTGTCGTCCAAACTACTCCTCGTCTGCAAAATTAACGCCGTAAACTGCAAGTCTTGGCGGGCTGCAATCTTCGCATTAGTAATCCCATCTCTGTCTCTCTCTCTCTTTCTCTCTTTCAACCGCTGTCTATAGCTTTATCGTCTTGCATCTTGAAATTGACAAGTATAAAATGGTTATTACGCACCACGGTGTCGCGGGTTGCAGTACGTATAGCGGATTGCGGAAGTGCATCAGTAATAGAGCACACTCAATCATACAACGGTTACATTTTTATACCGAGCACAAATTGTATTTATCCAAAATAGAAACAGTAGCGAATGTATCACCTTAACGCGCTCGTGGATACGGATGTAATCATTTTAGCAGTTTTTATTTATTTTATTTATTTATAAAATGTAGTATTAATTACATTATTAAATAGATTAATTACTATAATAATTAATTATTGCATTTCAGCATTTGCATTAAAGCATTTCACCAAGACGGTGACGCAGTCTGCTAGTTACACAATAACTGCATTTACTTAAACTTAAGTTATATTTATTGTGTGTGCACGTTTTGAGATTGGAAACTACTAAACAAAGTATATCCTTTTTTTTTCGTGGAGATATCTTCGAAGATACCCTGCTTCGGAGGGACGTCGTGGTTATGTGAGATTCGTACTCACTAAAACTCCTTCGGTAGTCAGCATCAGTGCATTCGGAGAGGTTCCAGGATCTCTCATAGAACGCACCAGTACCCCTATACACTTTGTGTGAACACGTCGCCGAGGAAAGGCCTAACCCTTCTAGGGACCATCGCCGAGCCGTACGCTGTCCCACGCAGGTTCGCTTGTTGCTCAAGGCCCGCGAAACGCCTAAACCCTTTTAGTCGCCTTCTATCTTAGTCTTATTGTTACTAGCCCGAGACTACAGAGCTGAACCAAAGTATATCCTAGCGCTCCGGGCTCCGACCGCGCGTGCACGTGCACGCGGCCGGCAGGCGCGGCCGATGACATTGACATTTGCCGTCAGTTGGCCGTTTATTCGCCCAATGAGTGCCACACGTGTAAGTTGACAAGGACGGTGAGCAATGTTGCGACGAGTTAACTCGGTGCCGATTCGAATGATCGCTTGTCAGTGTAACGCTGCCTTGCTTCGCAGATAACGCGGCGAGGATATCTATTTATAATCAATTTCATACAGAACAAATTAAGTGGATCAAGGTGTTAACGCTGTCCGAGTGCATTCTATATAAACGAGAGGGGGAATAAACCAACAGCTAAACAGACAGCCCTACCGGAGAACAAGGAGCAAGGAAATAAAATTATTTTTTTTTTATAAAAACTAAAAGTATATATAAAAAAAAAATCTGCAAAGACCTCGCCCTCTTCTTATTTTAGATTCTCTTATTTCTTTTTTCGTTACAGCATAATAGTGATAGTAAAATCAGCGATACAGCAAGACTAAGACCAAGACAAATTTTACGGGAGCAAGACCAAAATCAAGACCGATGAACAAGAGCAAGACCGGACAGGCAAGACCAATACCAAGATTGTTTAACTCTTGGTCTTGTCGTTGCTTTGCTCATCATTACAGCATATAGTGAGGGTAATCGCATTCATCCTCGTTTAACCTCTACGGAGGGCTCGCCGCAGGCTGTGGGGGCATAGGTTATCAAATTATATAATCATCATCGGCCAATAGACTTCCACTGCTGGACATGGGTCTCCCCAAAAGTTCTCGACATATAGTCAGCATGGCTTCTGGTACCACTGGACAATAGGAGCTATCGTATGTAGAAGTTCATATGGGGGGGTTTGAACCATTTTCCACCATGTTAGCTCCTCTGTTGATTATTAAGGTGCGCCACGCACCACGAACAGGTGAGTTTGGCTTGGGTCCGGTGAGTTGTTGTGAGATTGTGACACTCCATACATATAGATATATAATGTATATCACAAAAGCTAAATGATATTGTACATACAAGAGCGGCGGGACTCAGCGCCCTTACGAACGGATCCGGCGCGCCGCTAGCCGAGCTCACACTCGTATGTATGTACAAGTACGGAACAAAAATCCTTGCCAAATGCGCGGTCGCGTGAAAACTTATCAATGGAATATATGTTCATACTTTTTAAATAGATTTCTTCATGGTTATTCAATGGCTAACAAAATATGTCGCTCTGTATCCCTATTGAATATGAATTGTGTAAATACCATATAAAAAGGTACTGGCGCTTACATACTCGTACAGAACCCGACACCATTGTTAATAATATGTATAAGTTGTGTACACACAGAGCGAGTACTACGACATTCGGACTCATCCCCCGCGCCCCCACGCCCCCGCGGCGCAATCGGCGCAGTCCGCCAGCGCGTGCGTGCGGCTCTTAACCGAATGGTCGGTGATTTGAGCCCGCCCCGGGGCGGAAACTACTTTTTTGTCTATTAACGAGGAATATTAAAAGCAAATGTTTAATGTACATTTAAAAAATACTTTGTTAATTTTATCAAACCATCAGAGTATATTACATATAAATTCAATTTTCACATCCGAGTTGGCTGCGAGAGTATACCTCTAAGACGTTATTAAATAAGTAATACACCATAAGTCCGCCCCTCGCAGTATATTTTCACGGTTTACAGGTAGAGAGCGAGTAAATAGTTAAATATAACTGTTCAGTACAATTGTGTGCAATAAAAAGGTAACATATATAAAATAAAAAATGATACTGTATGATGTATGATGTCTGAAGAGAAGAATTGCTTTATAAGAATATAACGTGAACATTTTGCGATTATCGCATTTTTGTATTTTATGTCACGTGCGCAACCCCTGAACGATCGGGTCGATGTTTGGAGATTTTCAATAACTGTATCTCCTGTAAACAATTAAACACTAATGTTTTACTTGACATCACCTCAAAACATACATAGCAATTGTTGAATTTGCATTGTCCTTATATTATTATAAAGGTTTCGTTATAAAACTAATCGAAATTCATCAAATTAATATACATCGTATAACATAACAGAACCGCTCTAGTTGCATCACTAACGAAGAAATAATAATGAAATAGGTTATTGTTTGGGTCGGTACAATTTCCCTGGCACGGGCAGGAGACCCGTGGAGCGGTGTGCCAGTCGGCCGGTCCCCGGTGACGTGGACCCGCGGCGTATCACGCGCGCGTCACGCCCTCGCCTCGCCACACAACACTCGACTCGTGTCAACATTAAAAGGCTAACATTGTAATTAAACCGTGCCGCCTGCGCCCCTCGCGCCACTTGCCGAAAGCGGGCACCGGCAGCAGGCGCAGCCGGGCGCCGGCACCGCGCCGGCTGCACAGCGGTTAGTTTCATTCTACGAAATGCGACTAGCGAGACGTTTACCTGATAATAGGTGATACCTTATGAGGTGCGCTACTTAGCATGACGTACGCGGCGCCACGCTGTGCTCGTCACACCAAGACGTAAGTTGTCAAGTCTCATCACTCCCGTAATTTCATTGAATGCAGCGCACTTTGAGACCTAACACAGTATTGTTTATACACTGCTGTTCGACATCTGCAGTAGAAGTTGCGGTGCTACCTGCCCAGACGCTATGCGGCAACAAACACCTACCACTAGTAATGTTTGAACAATAAAAATAATAAAAAAAACCCCAGTTATTTAGTAGTAAGACCGTTCAGCACCAGACTAACCATGGCGAAAAAACAAAGCAATGAAATGTGGTGACCATATCACATAGGTCATGTAATAATTGTAAAACCATTACGGTCTTTATTTATATTCTGTACTTAGTGTTTATATTTAGGGAGAAAGTGTAATTGTTTGGGGTGCGGGCTGTGCGGGCTGTGCGGGACGTGCGTGTGCATGATTAAATCAGGTCTGTGTCATCAAAACTATTATTAAGGGTGGCTGATAGAAATATTAACGCTGCTAATATTACTGCTTGACGTCAATATGTATTGCGAAATAGGAAATAAAGATAAGGAGAGTACGGCGTGTTGACACTCGCGTACCACCACGGACGGTTTGGTGGCGGCACCCGGCGACCGGCCCCCGGCCCCCGGCATCCGGCACCCGTCGCCCCCGTGGCGCAGTCGGCTGTCAACCGAAAGGTCGGTGGTTCGAGTCCACCGGGGGCGGAAACTACTTTATGATTATTTTGACATCCAACTAATTATATAACCATTTACTTAGTTATACATTATAATCGCATTTAAATTTTCTTTTTATTTGTTAACAAAACCAATTTGCATTATAGATACATAAAAAGATGCGCAGATAACTTCAAGAACAAAATAAAACGTTACAGTCGAGAGCAGTCTTGCCTGACCTTACACTTTTATAATTTTTTTTACTAGAAACAAAATAATTATTGGAAATAATTTTTAAACTAATATTTAAAGTGGATTTATCTATACATATATTTAAATACATTAAACTAACATTTGACCGGAAATTCAGTGTAAAAATGACGATAACAACTGACAGCTATTATGACGATGTACAAGTTTAAGGAAGAGCTAGACAGCGGTGTTAAATAAACTCCTGCCACCATTCCCTACAGCCCTGCAGTCGAACCGGCAACAGCCCCGTTACGAGTCTACTGTTTAGCCACTGCACAACGGGGCCGGCCATTAATAATTACTAAATATGATATTCTGATATAAATTACAAATTAAAAAAATTGATAAAACTCGGTTCAACACGCGATAGCTGATAGCCCACGGGTGGATGGAAAGATACAAAATCCATCCCCCCAAACTTGAGCGACGGCGCTACAGACAGACGCACGGACGCACGGACGCACGGACGCACGGACGCACGGACGCACGGACACACGGACACACGGACACACGGGCACACTACGCTAAATTTACAACACCTATCTTCAGGACAAAGATACAGAGATGCTAAAAACAACAATTACCTCAACCAGCTCTGTCTCCATCTTCTTGTTGGCCGTAGTCAGCCGGTAGACGGCCTCGATCTGGTTCACCTCCAGCTCCTCCTTGGCGGCCATTGACCGCTTGAGTCGATCCAATTCGGCGGTCAGCTCGGTTATTTTGTCTCTGAACATAAGTACTTGACCTTAATAAATAACACAAGACAGATCAGTTCGTCGTACGTACGGCTGCGAGGAGTAAATTAAATGTCAATGCGATTGTTGTGAAACTTCACGGAGAAATTGTTTGGACGCTGCGAAAAGCTTACGTTAGATACTCACCTCAAACTCTTGATGACCTGTTCATTGTCCTTCTCCTTGTTCCGCAGCTTTTTAATTATATTTGAGTGTTGCAACTCCTGGCGCGCCAGCTTCTCCCCCTCCTCCTGTAGCTGGGCGATCACCTCGTCACGTTCCTTGATGCCGTTCTCCAGTTCCGAGGAGCATTTACGTGTTGCCTCCGTTTTCAATTTGTCGAGTTCTTTCCTCAGCTGATCCTAAAAGAAGAAACTTTCAATTGTGCCTGTTGAAAACTGTCAAATAATAAAAATATAACCTAACGTCGCTATTAATGTAAGCCCAATGAAAAAGTTAAATTTTGAAACAATAACGTCTAAAGTGCAGGAAATGTAAATATTTACATGTGTACACATGACCACAGCTGACCAATGTCAACTCATATATGTTTCGCAAACAACAAAATTTGTCTCGGTTTGACATGAAAAATGCATTTAGAACAATTAGGCTAATCAATGTATACATTTCTATTTTTTATCTTATCTATTGAAAATAAAATATTTAAACGTTAGCAGTAAATTTTTACTAGTCATTAGTTAAAGACATTATGTAGACATAATGCTCTAACATAATATAATAATCCATAGTGAAATTGAATACTGCTCGATGGTTTGTTATCTGCACCATCAGTGCACATAAAAATGGTGTAATTTATTTATTTATTTATGCACACAGAAATTACAACGGAAATATAAATTACATAGAAATAAGTGCAAACACATTTCTATTATGCATTACATATATATTCTTATTCCAATATGGAATTTCTTCCAGTAGGCCTGTAGTCGGGAGGTTTGATTAGTGACAGTGAACCTGCACTCCGATAATACTATAGAACAAAACTTATTATCTAAATGTAATCTAGAATAGTAATAATAATGCATAGGATCTATAATTAAACAATCTTATGTTTACATCAATATATTGTAGAAAAAAACGCAGCTCTAATTTACTTGAAGATACTTAGTGTAAAACAAAGGTTTGATCAGATCTAATAAAAAGAATTGAAGAGCATAACACCATCCCTAAATTATAAATGTTGCCATAGATATTTTATTAAGTTTGATTATTCCCATGAGTGGAGAACTTGTATGATGATGTTGTGTGTTTCATTGCTCTCATATTTCCTATGATTTATATTATATTACTTACATAGATTTGGTGTGTTTTTGAAGAAGTTAACTTAAATCATTTAGTACACTACACTATGAACTAATTACTATTTGTTTCTGTTCAGTTTCTATTTTCCATGTATGACATGTATTAGGTTCTAATTAAATGATGCAATTAAAATTGGTACAAAACAACACCACAGTATTTTTTATATGCGATTTTGCCAAGTGTAAAGCTTACATCATTTTTTTATTACATTGGCATTGAATATTTTATGTACCATTAGCTATTTTTCTAGTCCCTAACAGAGATAATAGATGAAGCCTTATACCTCCTCAATACCTAAAAATAACTCGACGATAAGGTAAGATGTCTCTATGATTGTTCATAATAAACACCAAATGTAACCATTTAGCCCATGGGATCAGTCTTCGTGAGGGCCAGTAAGTATATTGAGGTAGGATTTGTTATGTAGAAAGAGAAATTATTTCTTAGATATAAGTCATAGTACTCCTCACTTTCTATGATATTTTGAAACAATAATAAATTGAAAGAACTTACCTTTTCTCTAATAGCCTGTTGGAATTTCTTCTCCAAGGCAGACATCCTCTGTGTGTAATCCTCTGTAATCATATTTATGTCTCCGACATCATGCTTCGCTATAAGTGATTCCATCTGACTCTTTAAATGAGCATTGCTCTCAATCAGCTCTGCATTGTTCCTACTAACTTCCATCAGTCTACTCTCCCTTGCGTCTAAAATTTCCGCCATTTCACATAGTCTCTTCATCAGCCTTTCATTCTCTGAGCTTTGACTTTCATCACTTGTATTGCTTTGAACTGATACTTCTGACAATTCCCTTGTGTGCCCACGAATTTTTGTTGATAAGGACTTACTTAGAACTAAATCCACAAGGTTAGGGGACATACTTCCATCGAGCTTTCCCGGCTTGAAACCACATTTTCCTGGACTATTCCTACAAAAGCTGTGACCATTGTCACCATTTGGGCTGGGTATAATTTCAATATCTGAAGATGTGGCTGTTTCTACTTCGTCTCCAGATGTGTGCCCGGAGGTACGATCTGAACCAATTTTAACTAAGTCACTTTTACTATCAGAACTGATTGGTGATGTTCGTTCCTTAATGCTTTCTTTTTGTGAAGATTCATTACTGCTCGGTGCACTGCATTGCTGCTTTTCTACATTAACAAATGCTGAACTTTCAGACTTCAGTAAATCAGTAGATACATTGACATTATAGAATGATGACGAGTCACTTAACTTCTCCACAAGTGGATCATCATGGTCAACTTCTTTCTTTTGGTCATCAATGGTTTCAAGGTTAATGCTATCATTATCTGCATTAAGTGTTCTGTCTGACCACGACCCATCATTTGAAGAGTTCTCACTTATCTGCATCTTTTGACTAATGATTGGATGATCTAAGTGTATCAACTCTTTATCTGATGTCTTCTTTTGGATGTCAAGTGTCCTTGGTTTTTGAAAAGGACTGATTGGGTTCTCATCAGTGTCCAGTACAGTAGGTGCTGTACATTCAGATATTGAATTATATGACATGGTATCTTCGTCATCATCAGCCACCAAGCTCACACTGTCAGCAGTTTCAACTTTTTCAATCACTTCCCCAAGAGGAGTTGATTTTTTATCTGATATATTACCAGTGGAGAGATTAGAGGAGGTACTTTTATCACTGCAATAACTATCAAAACCAAGACATTCTATAGAACTGGGGCTAATAAGACTATCAGGCAATATTTCCACAGATTCTGAAGTTTGCTTTTGTCCCGCACTGCTGCTATTAGATATTGTATGAATTGATGTCTCCGAATCTGGTGTGGTCTTTAAACTGTGAGATAGAACTTCAACAGAGTCTGAACTGTTTCTACTTGAAACAAGTGAAAGTCTATGTGATAAGTTAGAGCTTCGTCTCTCTTCATATTTAGACACTGCATCATCCTTCTTTCTGTCCAAACAATCAGCTCCATCAGACATAACAAGCTGACTTCTAGAAAACAAATCATCTTGGCTATCGTACTTGCCGTCGGCAATAACGTTCATGGATTTTGCTTTAGGTGGTCGTACAATTGTGGAATCATTTTCAGATGATTTTTGTTGATCAAAGAACGAACCAGCGAAAGATCCCCACGCGCTTTGAGTGTTTAACTTCGAAGGACTCGCAGTGACCACTGGCTGCTCTTTTATAGGGTCTTTTGAACTATCAGCACTTACAGTCAATCCCCAAGAAGCGAAAAAATCTGAGTTATCTTTTTGAGGCGTATTACCGCTACTCACAGACTTGGCTTTAATAGGAATAGGATCATCTTCCGGCTCTTCACTGCTCTCATCAGTGATATCTAACGCCTTGTCAATAGTTTTCTGAGCCTCCTTCAAAGCAGTTTTTGCTAAACTTGCTAACCCCGTAGTCTCGAACCAATTCATTTTGATCACACATTAGACACAGGAACACACAGATGAATTTTGCACCAAACAATCGAAACGTTTAGGCATCACTAAATGTTATCGGTAACGTAATCATAACATACACTACAATTAAATGACGTTTACATTTTACATTCCATTTTCTGTTTATGTTCTATGCAATTTATCAAATTTCTGCTTTTGCCAAACGCTGACTGAAGTTGTAAACAGACGAACGATAGCGACTATTTAAGGGAATGTATATTGAAAAAATCACCTCTATTAATGATCGAACGGGTCTGCTTTAAAAATATTAAATAAACATATTTAATTGCAGTCTAATGATCGTCTTTGACATTTGATAATCATGAAAAAAGAACGTCATTTGACCTGAGTAACGCAGAAGGAGCTCTATGCAAATTTTGACACGACACACGTAGCTCCAGTGGCGCAATTGGTTAGCGCACGGTACTTATAAGACAGTGTACGTGTGAGTAATGCCGGGGTTGTGAGTTCGAGCCTCACCTGGAGCATTTTTTTTGATTTTATAAAAAAGTTTTTATTTTTATTTTCAGACAATGATATTTTTATATTAGAAATATTCTGCTAAATAGTTTGATTTAAACATAAGTAAAAATGTATTACGTATAACTCGTTAGGAATCATTTGTTGCAATTACTGTCTCTTAGTTTTAAAGTCATGACTGAAAAAATTTAATTTGATTTAAATTACATTACATAAAATTTTAAATGTACACTCTCAAGTAGAAAAGAATTACACACTTTTTTTCATACATTAAAATATTTATTATTAAATTTAACAATAGGTTTTTAAAATTTTATAATGTATACAATGTAACGGTATTAATTAGTGATGGAATGTGAAAAAGCAGAGGATATAAAAATCGAGAGGCGAGAAGACAAAGAACCCGTTATATTAACCCGCAAGTCCCACGTTACGAGTCAAACACCCTCTAATAGGAACTCTTTTATTTAGCATCACAAATTATCCAAAATATCGAAATATTTAAAGTGAAATTGTTCCAAGAAATCACACGATATATTTACTATTAAGAATTTAAGTAAAACAATTCTAATACTTTTAGGTTAAAATTTATTAAATCATTCAAAATATTAAGTCAAAAATATAATCTTTGCAAAAAATCCCAAACAATGTTTTTTATACAAAGAAGTGACGCGACGACGTCACGCACGTACCTGTGGTAGTAAGAGAACACAATGCCACATTGTGCATTAACAATTAAGATATAAAATATTCATTTTCTCACCAAATTAATTAGACCAACACAAATTGATATGAATCAGCCCGTTTAATTAAAAAAAAAACTATATATTGACAAACAAACAGTTTATACTGTATTATCACAAAACTTAACTTATTAACACAATATTGCGTACATATAAGGACACGCGTAAACGGTTGATTCGTTTCAGTTTCCGGATCTTGAAAAAGGGGAGAACCTCGCTGGCATTACTTGACTTGCATTTGTTTTTGCCATAACAGTGACAATAAGTGTTGCCCCGTGCACAGACGAGGTCCATAGAAGCCCGGAGATTCTCGCAACATACTCAAAGGGACTACGAGGCGGAGAAGAAGGGTTAGTGGATGGCAATCCCACAACACTTATTTCCCTCTCCAGCGATGACCTTTTAAAGATTTACCTCATCACTTATAAAAAAGTTTCCGTATAATAATAATAATTCCATAAATAAGACTGAACATGTAAGTGAAGGTATGGATGAAATATCTTTTATTGTTACAGCGAACTCAAATTCCAATCATGTAACACTACATATCATGAGAAACAATATAAAATATTTCGATTTAATTCCACGAAAGCGCCCATGTGATCAACTGCAATGGAAAAAGTGTAGTGTATCAACCATTTAGTCAGTCTGTATAACCAGTCTCTATCACTCTATCAGTCTCGCGTAGAGCATATCGGCATTGCACTTGCGCAGGTGGCAGGCTATTGCACTAAACTTTTTCCATTGCCGACTGTCGGACTGAGGAATACATAGGGGGGGCAGTTAGACAACACCAGTGGTGGTGGTGGCCGTGGGCGGCGTCGGCTGCGTGAACATGAACGAGCTTGCATTCTGCAGGATCTGTTTCTTCACGAAGTCCGTGGTGGCGGATTTGAGGTTCTCTTTAGCGCCGAACTTGCACTTCACGAAGCCGTACAGGTTTGCGCCGGTGAGGGTCAGCGCTATTAGTACCAGCAGCTGAATCATAATTGCATACATTATTTTTTTTTATATAAAAGAAATATTTCCGTATCCACATACTAACGCTGGAGATATTTTTTTTGAAGACGTTTCGTTGACGTCATCGTTGAGTATTGAAGAATTGACTTAAGTACAACATTAGTACACCTCAACAGGTTCCCGCCTTGTCGTGGCGGAGGGGCTTAATAGCCGTGGCTGGGTCGCCCACAGTGAAGCAGAGAGGAACCTACCCGGCCGGCCCGAGGTGTAGGGCCGGTCCAAAGCGGCTGCTCCAGGTTAGAGCTCCAATGGTCCACCGTGAGCTCATCTCAGATGCACGACGGTAGCCTGCAGGGGTAGCTTTGTGTTGTTCTTTGCAATCGAAGTGGAGTCGCAGAGGGTACTTCCTCCGCCACTCTACCTCGACTGCAAACCCTCTACTGTCTGTGACTAAGCGGTACCGCACCGCTAATGCGGCGGCGGTGGGGCCACGGGTGAAGAGGAGTGTCGGTATTGCGCTGCGCCGCTCTCTCTATCCTCCGCGGCCGTATAATGGGTAGCGGCGGGCGCAACATCGAATCCGCCGCCTCCTCTCTTGGCTCCCACGGCCTCTAGGTTATAGGTTCGGGGGAATCCGTTGCATGTGCGACTGCATGAGGCCAAGGAGGGGGCGCGCTGAGTGTTCCGGCGTGCCCCACAGAGGTAGAAAGGGAGGGTTCTTCCCCCCCTCCGGAGGTGGGGCCGCGTCATACGGCTAACGGTGGCGGGGTCGCGGATGTGTGCGAGAGCGTTTCCGTGACCCCGCCTTAAAGCGACGAGGTGGAACAACGTGAGGATTTTAGTCGGTGCAAGTCCGACATAACCTGTCCTTGCCTCCGCGAGGACGGGTATGCGCAGGTATTTCCCCCACGTTGAACAAAAAAAAATGATATAACATTAGTAACAATTATAAACTTAACTCCAATTACTATCAGAACATATTTTAAATCATAATTGATCAGCATTTTTGCTGATCAATTTATCATTTGGATAATAAATTGATAACCAAGCAAAGTGTAACCTTGTAGTTGAGTTATGTGTTATCATGTCAATGTACACATAATGTTGTAGTCCAAGTGTGCTGACATGGTGAATATTAACTACTTCGGATTTATGTGGTAGGTAAGTTTGAGAATGTTATTAAGTGACGGAATAATAATTCGAACATAAATGTACCATCCATTTAAACTTGAGACTGAAGAGGCAGATAAGGAAAAAGCCAGACCAGATCATGGGGCACAGGATCAGCCCCAGCCAGAAAAGACGGCTTTCGTTGCGGTTCACGCGATTCTGAAAATCGAAACAACTGCATATAAAAGAAGAACTGAAATGTAATGTACTTATATTTTATTTCGTAAAAGAGAGAGAACCGATAAGTTCAATAGATAGTAGGTGGTATGCCTGCCCACAACAATCATGCAGTAGGATGACATACACTGTGACACACTGTGCTTGTCTCATTAAGATAGAACAATATTGCATGCTATTGTTTGGCAGCTGAAGTAGAACCTGCAATGGTACCCAACTAACTAAACACAGTACGTCAAGTCCTTTTAACCCAGTAATTTTACAACCTACAACACTCTCTAAACTAGAATGTAATGCTGGTACACTAATGTTTGTCAACGAAAACTGATGCTGTGGTCTCTAGCATCAGAAACCTACCAATAAAATATTCATTAACATGAACATGTTTCATAATTTAATATCATTTTGCATATGCAATTTCTAATATCTAATATTTGTTGTATTGTTGATCATACCTGTCTTGATTCAAAGACCCAATGTGATTTGCCTTCATCATCAACATAGTTCCACCATCTCAATCCAACTAGTAGTCGACCTGGAAACATTAACTTATCACAATATTGTTTTACATAAAGCTTAATAGGAAATCATTTGACATAACATTCACATTTATTTTTGTTTGATAAAACCTAATTTCTGATTAATGATAAAAACAATGTTTTTCTTTATATTTAAACATATACTATATTAATCAAAATATCATATCATGATCAACAATCTTTTCTTCAAATGTGTACTGCTAGCTACTTTATTATATTATATAATATATTTTATATGAAAATAGTAGGTATTCATTTTTGTAAAGAAAGTGTGCTCGTAACTATGCTTAAAACAATTTTTATAATTAAAACAGAGTTTAATTATTAACAAAAATAAATTATTAAAAGATATGCCAAACTCAAATTTTCTCAAAACATGAGTCATTCATCGTTTAATACTTACCACTGATGTTTTTCACAGTCCAGAAGTCTGCAGATAACAGCATTATCACTAACACAAAGCTTGCTATGAATGAATCGGAGAACCAACCACATAATATGTACACTACAATTGCTGAACTTCGGAATATCAGATGGAAGAACACAATGTAGGGATGTCTGTAAAGTACCAAAAAAAAAACTGATAAAATTTTTAAATACAAAATTACAAACAAAATAATTTAATTCATTGAAATTTTATAAATATGCACATTAAACATTTGTTACAATTTCTCTTATATGTGGTAGATATCCATTGCCAGAGATCATCTAGGTAGATATTACTGTTACTATTTCAACTACAATATAGTTACTGTGTCTACTTAATCACTGACCGCTATACCATACTGTGTATTAGTCTAAAATTACAAACATAATTTATAAAGTTTAGTAACAATATGTTGATTATCTGTTAGATTTTTTTTTTGTTCAAAATCATATAATTTTTTCAAAGCTAATGTGCCTATAAATAAATTACACATTAGAAAGCTAATTTAGATAATAAGAAACTATGGCCATTAGAATTTTCTTCTACATAATCAATTTATTTCGTAATAAAATTAGCAGGAACACAAACACAATGTTTAACTGAAGGTAACTGTAACAATACACTGCTGTTTCCCAGCAGACATTTTTTTAATCCACTTTATTAACATCTCATTAAAGTTTTTTTGATAATAATCAAAACACTCACATAAATTGCTTGTTGGCATTATCCTCTTCCCCAAATGCAACTGTGTCATCATCAAGCAACGGCACCTGAGGTACACCTGGCTGTAAGTAGGTTAGGAACACAACTACATGAACACAAGCCGTGCAAAGCCAATATCTATAGAAATTAATTTTTGAAGCTCTGATGCCTTAGTAAAACTAATAGCAGTAATGCCTGGTGACTTCTTGAGTAATAATTTGATGAAATACAAATTATTTATTAAAAAGACATAGAATTGCTTAAATTGGTGTTATTATTTTTAAAAACTTGTTAAAACCAAAAAATTACATGCTGCAAATTATAACAACTACGTACAATATAAAATAGATGTTACCAATTGGTAAAAATAAAGTCATTTTGCTGCTAAATGGACTAAATTAAACCAAAAAGCGTAATCTTACTTACAGTGGCTGAATTCATTGTTAATATACTTATTAACGTTTTAACGTCTATAAATTTTTCGTTAATTTACACGTAAACATTAATCACATCATTCATGAATAGTGTAAATAGCTATAGTGTGTCAATTAAATATGTCAAATTGACAGTACTGTATGCGATGTGGACGATTAAACGTTACAAGTTTACAAGGGCTGTTTTGTATTTAGGGATTTTTTATAAACATAAGATGTAACAAAACCGGTAGATTTTTCTATTATCTATTATTTCAAAAGTTTCTTTGTAAAAATTTCTTCTAAATAACCTTTTAACATATGAAGCAGCATCTATTAGACGTAATATACGTACCTTTTATTGTGTTGTATAAATCGTGTGTTTTTAAAGTGAAATTAAACTCGTACACTATTGGAGCAAACATATTAGATAAATTTGCTGAATCAAAGCAAAACAGTAGTTTGGTTTATTATTTATTAGACTATATATAATCAAGAAATATAATCTCGATATGGTTACATGTTGCGATTTACTTTTTTGTTATGTAATTGTCATTATTTCGAAAAATTTATTTTCATTTTATAACATAACCACTTGTGGTTTAACTTAAGAGCTAGATTAAAATAATTCTGTACGCTTTTAAGAAACTGATTATAGAAACATACATTTATATTTTAGTTTTCATTATTGGAATGAACATGAGATATGTATGCAATATATATATAGAGAATCAACAGAATCTGTCTAGATTATATGAGCAATCTGAGTTTTTTTAAAAATTAATCGAAATCGGTGTCGGTATTAATATCGACTTTCGAGAACTGTCAAAATTTTGCAGGAAGGCACATGCAACGCTGTTTACAAGTAGGTACTTGCGACGTCCTTCTGTTTGTCGTTGTTATAGCATTATATTTTCCCAAACCGCTACTAATTTTTATTTTTCCTATGATGTGTCCACCCGGCGCGGATGTCGCATTACGCGTGTGGTTGTGATCGTATCATAAAATTTGTGTGACTAGTGCGTTTTGCGTAATAAAGTCGGTAGTCATGGGTGCTAAAGCAAGTACGGCGAACGGAGGGCAGAGTCCGCGCGCGAGGACATTCTCTACGAGCTCCAGCTCGGATGTGGTCTCCGGTGCGGCCGGCTTCAGCATGCTGCGTGCTTTACCCAGGATACAGATGTCAAATGATCGTCAGAGGGCGAGGTCGCTTTCTTCGGTGCCAGACCTTCATGATTCCCACGAAGCGATTGCTATACCGGCGAACTCTCAAAGTTACGAAGCCTCCGCTGCTGCAAGTCCTGACACAGACTCGAGTTCCAATGAGGAAGCAGCCTCAGGGCCTGGTACCTCGCTATCACTCGGGAGAGTCTACGCGACCCACTCCTTGCCTTCTCACATCTGGTCCTTAAACGGTAAGTCTTATTACCTTGATGTTGTTTCTATGATGTGTTACTTGGCTTACAACTTGACTTTCCAAGTTTTTTTTGTTTGTATACAGAATATTTGACATATAAATAATCACTCTTGTTAGTGAAGTCAAATTAATTCATAGATAAAACAAAGAAATATGGTAACTACAAAAACAAGGTAGTTTTTAACTAGAATCCAACTAGAAAATGTATGTGAATTATTCATTGAAATATTTGATGTGCCCAAATGAAATATCACAATTGCCTGCTTTAATTGGTTCATTCATATTCTTATGTAATATGTTATTATCATTAAATTGGCTTGGATATTTTCCAACTATATGAATTATCCTTTGTTTTCTTTATCAATTTTATTACTGCAATAATTGACATCTTATTGTTTCTATTTATTTGCTTTCTATTTGTTTTCAGTAAAGAAATTAATTTAGAGAAACTTTTTTTTATAATTTTGATAATCTTTATGCAAGGAAATAATTAGAATGTAGCATTTATGGATATAATAAAGTATGAAGCAAATCTTGAATTATAAATATGACTATTGTGGTGTAGTTATAGAGCTGCAGCCTGGTCTGGCAATTAAAAAGTGTTTTTTTTTCTTAATAGTTATCTAAATAGAAAATAAAAGAAATTAAATTCTATGAAAATGAATTACAACTAATTTACATCACGTTACACAAATCAGTTATGTAACATATTTAACTTATGTAATTTGTTTACTTAGATATTGAGGATACCCTTCATACCAGAGACTAATTATAAAAAAATTAAATGTTGTGTGTAATATTGTACGTCTAAGGGTGAATTTAAATTATATATTTTTTTTATTATTGACAATATCTAGCATACAATGAAAATATTTACATATAGAACCAATATTTAAAATTGTCTACAACTTATTAGGTAGTTTCACATTTATTAGTAAACTATGAAAAATAATATTTATTAATGAAGTGTCTACGACTACACTTTCTAAGCTATTTGTACATAATTTTAAATAGTTATTTATAACTTCATAAGTTGTTTGTCGTCCTTAGTTTACTGTAGCACAGATGTGTACCTAACTTAGTATGAGAAAGTAAGTTGATGGTTTAATTTGGTATAATTTTATTCAGAGTTAATTTTTGGTAGAATTTTGCAGATTTAGTTTTAGTTTAGGAAAAAAGGAAAAGTCATTGCTTTTTTCATCTTTGATCTCTTACAAATATAAAGTGTAATACATATAAATAGATATGCTTTGTAAATGGTTTAAGATAACCTTTGTTTTAACATAAACATTAGGTCAATGCCCTGTCAAATCAAAGTCAAGATGTTAGGCATCTGCTGTTTGCTATTGATATGCACCATTATATTATCATGTTCATGTCAGTTGGAGAGTTGTTTGCAAGCCATGGAGCTTTTGATATAACATCACAATCACCCTTTGCTTATTCTAATGTCTAACTATATATGTTATCCCTGGTATGGAAGTTTTTATGGAGATTAATGTTATTTATAAAACAGTGTTTTAGATGTGAAAGGAGTGTAATGCAGATCATCTTGCATTAGAATCTCAATTTTAGTGTGTGATTTTGAAAATTATAGCCTACTACTGTAGTCTACATGGTGATGGTCTGAATTGTTGTATTAATAGTTTAGGGGTAGCGAAGGCCATTTTTTCGACACATATCGCCCAACCTCTTCGAATCTACAGATAAGTATGAGGGAAATACAGGGCTAGTCCATTTTTTCTTTTTGAATTTCTCGCGGGAACTGCGCGTCAACCCATGATTTGTCATGATCAGAAAAGAGGCTGTTTTCGCCTCGAGCTATTCAGCTGCGCAGCCGCATGCCTGGACATGATAACAATATTGTTGCTCTATGTGAGCGACGTAACACTTGTCAACAAACTGTTTATGATTGCGCATTAATATTTATCATGTTTTGGTTTACGTAGTGAAAATAAGATATAGTTTGTTTTCGCAGTACTGTTTAACGTAAGAAACCGGCAGTGCTATTGCAGTTTATTCGCTTGTGTGACGTGGGGAGCAAACCATATTTGCTCCTAATTATACAGTGGACTCCAGGTACTCCAGAGTACAGGTCGAGCTGTTTCAATCGGTTAAGCGACTAATAGCACTTAACATTATCAGTGAATATATACCTGATCTCGGGCAACAAGGGACCTAATCGAACTCGTACCGTAAAACCCCCGGGATGTTGATACTTGGTCGCATTACGGGGCCACAAAAAACACACAACCGGGAACGCTCAAGAGCTGTGGGGGTTGCAGAATATAAAGTGTTGTCAACACTAGGCAGCGAAGGTGTGCGTGGATGTGACGTCACCGAGCTACGATGCGCTGCTTGTCCAAAGTTGGTTATAAGTTGCCGCGAGTCATTACGCGGACCTCTTTCGTTCGGACCCTCGTACGGACGACTGTTACGGCACCGTGTTTATGTGAACCAGATGAACGAGACATTCATCTCATGTGATGTGATACGCCTGCTCATAACAACGTGGCGCTACTTAGAATGTTATATACTGCGTTATGAGCTCGTCGTCTTGAGACAGGATGTTGAGTGTCGATACCCCAGAAATTACACTAGCTACCGTGCCTTTCAAACCGGAACACAGCAACGTTTTCACAGTACAGTTTTTCAGGTGCAGTGGGCGGTGCGGTGCGGGTAACATCGATTTAAACTAATATTGGATGAAGCTAATAAGTATAAACGAAAAAGCTCCTCTTTCCCCTCGTCTTCATCGTCGCTGCTGTACCATGTCACTTAGTACAGGGAGTAGGAGGTGCGACTAATCTTAATAACGACATTTCTATTCACGACTCCTCAGCTGCTGAGGGCTGTGCGTCCTCATGAAACTTGGAGGGGCGGGCTGATCGAGCCCTGCCAGAGCCACCACCACCTTGCCTTGGGGGCAAATCGCGTGGGGTCTACTGGTCTCTACAAGTCTAAAAAGGTGAAGTGGAGTATGGGGTATTTGCCCGAACTCTATCAGAAAGTCGAGCGTTATTAGGTGACAATTGTTATATGTTACTGTGCAGGCAACTTCATCATATAATACAGCACTGGATAAACCGTGCTGGCCTACAAGCACCGACTGGCTGGCGTGTCGCTGCGCTACGTATATTGTGGATATTCCACAACATCCGGCGTGGGCGTGCATATTAGACTACTTTGTATGTAACCTTGAATATCTCAGTATTTATCTTAGAACTGACGTTATATAGGACTAAGGTTTTTTTAAGTTAGTCTTAAGTTTTAATTAGTTATTTTAGGGACGTCAAGTCAAACTATATATCCCCCCTCCAAAATGATGGATTGAACGTCTGTCTACAGCCATACCACATCCTAATTCAGATCCAGCTGTATCGATTTTCTTTTGTTTAACAGTCGACTCAAAGGAGGTAGTTTAACTTTATGTTATTACTTGTTCATCGGCAATTATTCTTTGTTTGTACAACCGCTATTCATAATGTTAAGAACTCAATTTTGTGAAAGTGAAAGTGAAAGTATCGCACACCAGCTGTACCATCCATCACGTTTCCATGAAAAAATCATCCCTAAAACGTTTTTAGTCAGTTGTTGCTAAACGAAATTTCTGTACCTGATTATTTTTATGTTAACGATTAAAAATGTGATAAAGCACCCCGTGTATAACGAATCGGTGCCGGCGGGGTAGGGGCGTGGTCGGCGTGCGATCGGGGTAGGGGAGTAGGTTTGTTCTCCGCTCTATAATTCAACCGGGGCGGGTTTTCAAATTGCACTCTATTTCATTCTGCTATTAAAGAGCGTTTCAGTTAAAATTTGAATTTATATAAAATGAAGCTTTTTAAATGGTTCAACGTAACCCGTGAAAGTTGTTTGCGTGGGAAACAACCCCAGCGGAGAGTTTAGAATGGCGGGCGGTCAATGTGCCATCACACTACTCCTCGACCAATAGGTAATGATTGATTTGTCAACCGCTGATTCCTGTTTGAATAACTTTTAAGATAATAACAAATCTATACTTCGATTATTTCTCGCCTTCTCTTTTGTTTCGCGTCGAAGAGTTGCGCGAACGGTGTCTCATTCATCGGACTCATTGAGTTCTTCTGGGGTGACCTCAGCCAGACAAAACCGGTTCCTCGGCGCTCCTGATCAGTACTGACCTTCGCAACAGCAAGGTGAAAACCGGTCCATAGGGATCACAACCATGCCCCACCATTTGAAAGTCGGCAATTATATGCGTGATATTGAATGAAACGACACGGTGTTATACTAACATTTCAAACATAAGTGTTTCTTTTCATCTTTTCACAGTGATGAATAATGTTTATTGTGATGTTTAATGGATTTCTTTGTATAAGCGTTAATGACAAACTAATATTGATGTTATTACACGTATTTTAGTTAATCCCGACAAGTAAACGCTGCTGTGTGCTTAACATTGCGACTGTTCAGCAGTCCACAAGCGCGACTGCTCTTATTACTATTATGTACGGGTCGCTCTCATTATTCAAATATTTTAGTGTCTGGCTTTAATAGATGCGACTTCCGGCTCTTTCAATCGAATCGGCCGCCATCATTTGTTCTAATTTATAATATAACCTTCTTCGTTACTCGGAAATAACATTGCGTTCAATTAAAATTCAATTGTTAAGGGAAACTTGTGGGTCTGACTGCAATGAATTATTTTAAGCTTTGGATCGTAAATCAGCTCGCGGTCCAGCTTTTATTAGTCGAATATTTAATCAAACTCTATCTGTTTACTTACCATCCGAAAAAACAAAACGATGATTAAATTTGAATATTTATAACTCTTCATTAAAACCTCGCTACAATAACACTTTGTGGTGGATATGATAGTTTTTAGATAAAATAAAAGTACTATAACTAATACATACACTAAAATTATTGAAAACAATATTATTCTCCCGTCAACACGCATTGGGCCAGCGTGGTAAGAAATAGTCTACATCCTCCTATATGAACTCCTACATACGACAGCCCCTAGTGCCCAGCTGTACCCGAGGCCATACGGACTATGTGGAAATCTTTGGGGGAGGCCTATGCCGTGCGGTGGACGTCTATCGGCTGATGTTGATGAATATAATTCCTGTACTGTAAAGAGTAGACAGTGTCCTGTTGAATATTTTTGCTTACAAATATACAAACTAAAATAAACAGATTGCGATGTAGTCTCTCTCCAGGACTGGCTGGAGATCGTCTAGGTAGGTATCATCGCAGCCGCCTATTGCAGCCGACAAACAGTAGTGCACAAATTTTACTATGTTCCAGTTTGAATGGCGCTGCAGTTAGTGAGATTACGGGAGTAGTGAGACTTCTTGTCCCAAGGCGAAGAACGCAATATGGTGCAGTGTATGCCATTCTAAGTAGGTGTTATGGGCAGGCATATCACAAACCATTAGATAAATTTCCCACTAGTCTCGTCGTTTTATGGAATAAAAAAAAGTGTATAGGTTGTCTGTTTACCTAATATAGGAGTTACGTTTGTGTAGACCTTACACAATATTACATAACCAAAATATATTTGAGTTATATAATACATAATCAATAAATAATATACGGAAATATAATAAGATTATTATGTAAAGTTACTTATACATAAATACTAAATAACAAATGTGATAAAGCAACTACGTACTATAAAGTCTACCAGGCAGTTTCGCGTCGCTACGAGCCGTAGCATCGTAACACCGTAGCGCCGTAGCGGGCCGCATTCCTCGGAGATGCCTACGGGAGCAACATCTAATTTATCGTGTCACACTATGCGAGCGGGAGGCTACTCAACATTTTTTCATCTCGGATACCGCAATGTAGGAAGATAAAAGTGTTCAGCTTGTTCGCGTTGTCAATGTTGACATAGGTAACCGAGAGGTGGCCCCTTACTTGCAGCCTTATAAAAAGGCTCCTCGAGGTCATACAAAGGGCAATGGACAGGGCTATGCTCGAAGTTTCACTGAGCGATCGAATCAGAAATGTTGAGATCCGCAGGAGAACTAAGGTCACCGACGTAGCCCAAAGGATTGCTAGACTTAAGTGGCAGCGGGCAGGACACATTGCCCGAAGGATCGACGGCCGATGGGGCAGTAAGGTCCGGTAAGTACCGGTAGGCGTAGTATTGGGAGGCCTCGCACAAAGTGGATGGACAATCGGTGAGAATCGCGGGAACCCACTGGATGCGAGTACCGCAAGACCGATTGATGTGGGGATCTTTAGGGGAGACCTATGTCAAGCTGTGTACGTCTATCTGTTTATGATAATGATGATGACTGTACCGACAATCCTCTTCCACCGCGGCCTCACCGCCGCCGCATTGCCGGTGCGACACCGGTTAGTCGAACCTGGAGCGGTCGCTTCAGCCGGCTCTTCGCCGCGGGCCGGCCGGGTGGGTTTCACTTCGCTTCACTGCGTGTCGCTCCACTGTTACTAAACCCCTCCGCCACGACAAGGCGAGAACCCAAAGGGGGGATCCTCACGGTGTAGCCATTCTTTGTTTAGAGTCCAATGAAATAAAATGCTTGTCTTTTGATGATTTCATCGCAAAATTTTAATTACCTGTCGATTTTAAAGATGGTTTTTGCTTTAAGATTACCTGAAACTACTTTTAGATCTTCAATTTATAAAATCGAGTACAAGTGCGTTATACCAGACTTAACTACACACACGTACCTACTAGTGTATGCCTAAATTTTTACATAATAGTTAAAAATTATATTTAAACAAATCTACAAATGTTGTCACGAAAAACAACCTAGGTACACAAATAGTGATAGATTTAATTAGGAGCGGAAGTCGAGTGGTTACGATTAAGTTAACAGGCTTAGGTTGGCGCATAGCGTGAAATGTACGGGCTGCCTGATCCAATAGTACGAGCTCGTGCGAGGTGGCCCAAGCTGCGGACTGTGTTCGGGGACACACGGCGGTGGTGTCCGATGAGGCGCTAAATTAGTTTCCGTAACGCTTTATCATCACCATCATTAGCAAATATCCAATAATATAGATATAAAATATCTTACAATAATTTAGAGCTATGCCGTAGTATAACGATTCGTTTTCTATATCAAATTAAATATGACAATCTCATAATACTGAGCAAAATCTTACAAAACTATACATATATACTAGGATTTTTTAATAATATATATCGGTTCTAGCATATAAACAAATATGAAAAGGTTGTTTTAAAGGCGACAACTTCACCTAACCGTTTGACTGGCTAGGTTTCACTTACTGAATTAAATTAAACTCGAACTCGAAAACTCGGTTCCAAGAGTCAGTTTGCATTATTTATTAACTGTGTCCTGGCGGAGCGCCAGCGCTCGCTTTTTATACTTTATTGCCCAATTCTCTAAAATACTGTATTAAGACTGGAAGATATTTTTCATTCAGTTCACAAACAAATAAACTGTTGCGAATGTATTTAATGGCAGCCCTCACCGGACATGCGCGTGTCCGGCGCTACCGCGAAGCAATAGTGGGCTAACATTACCGTATTCTTCTCGGAAGGGCGCAGTAACCAGTGTAATTACTGTGATAGCCAGGTTTTGTATCTCGTGTCTTATGCTTATGAGCGTATTGTGGCGATGTGTAAATGTCCTAAATATATTAAACAATTGCATGTACATCTGTATAAAAGAGCTGCCGTACAAACTCAACAAAGACGTTCGACGACTGTCACCGCTTATTACCAGCAGCCGGTACATTTTTGTTGTTCCTTCATTTTAGTGTTATAGTTTGAACAGCAAGTATTTTATTTATTAACTCTTATACTCTTCGATTGCATAAATTATCCTTCCGAGCTGTTTAAAAGGAAAGCTTTCCTTTTCCACAACATTTTGGATGAGATTATGTTTGTCGGTTGTACCGTCTAGTTTCGGTTGTTGTATCCGAACCGCACCGACGAGAGCGGCGCGGGCGCGCCGTGCGTCACTCCAGCTCCGCACTCGCAATAAATCGTCCGGAGCTTTTCCGGGTTGCCTGCGCTCGCGTCCGTTTTGCTCAGTCTCACCCCGACCGCCGTCGCGAGCGCACGCGTCACCATGTACCGCCGCCGCTACCGCGCCACCCTGGGCCTCGGTCTCAGTTCCTCCTTGTCGTCCACCTTCTCGACGACACTCTCATTCAGAAGCACCAGCGCCACTGACTCCGTCAGGTCCGATGCGCGCGCCACCGCCGCCAAGCTCAAGTCCAAGTACGAGAGTGCCGGCACTGCGCAAGGTGTGTTGCTCCTCGTACGGTCATTGGCCCGAGATTGATTTTGTCATAATAAATATCTAGTCAATGGTATAATTAATGTTACCATGTAATATTGATACAAATAACTGTAATTTGACTAAACTCTGCATTTTTTGGAATGGTTATCCGTAATTATCACAATTATGGATAGTTTGACTGTCCGGAATTAAAAAGTAGACAGTTTTTAGTGTTTATTATGATGTCATTTATTTTATTTCGGTTTTATGATATAGCACCGGTACGCACGAATTTACGTTTAGATGTATTTGTGTCCCGGCAAACAATGTACCATAAAAGTAAACTCATCCCAATGTATACCATACCTTCCTTAGTGTAACAGTTCACTTATATTTAGAATTATTGTGGTTTTACATATTAATTTATAGCCCCCAGACAAAAAAATCATCTGCCGTCTTTCTATATTTCTGAAAGCTAAGATGTAGAAACTAGAATATTAGTGACAGATTATAATACGTCCTCTCAGCATACGAAGGGTTGGCGTTCAGCACCACCCCTATTATATGATAAATGAAATTAAAAAAAACATTACTTTGGGAGGTTTTATATACGACTGTGTATGATTATTCCGTTTATGGAGTTCCACAATTTTTTACTGTGGAACTTACTTACCCTTTAGAGGGTATTATTGGATTAACATGAGATGAAGGTAGAATGCTAAACTTCAAACTGGTACAACTCAATGAATTGGAGGACTGGTGAAAGTATAACATTTATAATTGCTTTTAACTCTTCTGACCTTTGGTTACAACCAAATAAAAAAGTTTTAAATTTGTTTTAGCCCCATTAAATGAAGATTTTTCACCATTTACTTTTATATAAAGCGTCAGTGGTTTTTTTGCTTACAAAGGGTCGTTTCATTGTGTTTTGAAGAAATTCTGGAACAATTTATTAGTATGCAATACTCCCGGTGGTCCTGCCGCCCGTTGTGTCGGATTTCATTTGTGCTCGTAAAGCCGGCGCCCAAGTCCAAACATTGGCTCGCGTTCATTGCATTTTAGATTTCGGCTGCGGCGGCTCTGGGTATGCATATTTCATAAACCTTTCGGATAGTTTCGAGACCTGGGAGGTGGCTGATGCACTATTCAAGTGCAATCACGGTCCTCTCACACGACGACTCGATGATGGAAAATTAATATTTGTATATTTTATTGAAATTCATGTACCTAATTATTTTTCTTATTCGAGGAAGCGTGGAGACGAGCAAGAGGTTCCACCTTTAGATAAGTTATACGCCTGCCTTAAACAACTAGGCACTTGCTGGGATAATATGCACAGCACTATATTGTGTTTGTCATCTCGAGACATAAGACGTTAAAACTTCTTACCCCAATAAATTCACTAGCTAGATAGCACCTTTCAAATTGGGCTACAGTAATGTTTGAACAGTGCTATTTGGTAGCGGAAACATGAGCTGCGATGGTACTCACATGATTTCGACTATAGAGACCTACCAGTAGTAGATAACCATTAATAACTAAAGTACAAATATCTTGTCAGCTCCACATTGCGCTGCTCAATTTGAGACTAAATAAATTCAAGGTATTACTAACTACATTACTTCCAGCGATCTTCCTATCAGAATCATTATCCTATGCATACCCCTGCCTAGTGACAAAGAAGAGCGTTGCATAGGTTATCCAAACTAAAAGACGTCTGCCAGAGGTCTATCACTAGCAAATTGGATTTAAAAATAGTTTTAAAGCTGACGCATAATAGACCTCTTGTTTTATCTTGCAATTAATCGAAATAATGCAGTTACAGTAAAAAGCGTTTCGACTAGAATAAGTAAATGTAATTTGGCACTACAGTGTTGGCAAGAGGTTTTATTGCTTCACTAAATTACTCATTTGTGTCGTCAACAGTTTTTGAATATGATATTGTGAAAGGGGAGTTCACAGGGGGGTAGTCTCTAAAGTTCTCAGAACATTGTACTTCGACGGCTAGTTTCTATAGGTAGTTAGTGTAATTGTGTACTGAGTCTGCGAGGTATTTAATTAGAAAGTTGTAGGCCGTGTTTAGTGTTGAATTCTCCTTAAAACTTTAACAGTGGAACTTAAAATACAAGAGCAGTTAGTGACGTCACTTAAGCTTGGGCAGGTTGCTATAGATTTTGTTATTGATGAATTATGCAACGGCTTCCTCAGGGATTGCGAGTCTCGACACTTACTCACTCGATTTATGCATGTCAAATAGTTCACCATCTACTAGCTGTAGCCTTCTCATAACTAGAGTATAATATTTGTAATATGTTGCATACAATACTGTTTGGAGGTAGAATTATATTATGCAGTAATACCTACGTACAAGTTCTCTCACTGTAGAGACCAACCTCAACTATATTAATTAAATGATTACTTAATAAAAAGAACTACTACTACACTGATAACTTAAACATTGAATTAATAAAAATAAGATAAACGCTGTTCTCCCAGGTTATTTAAAAAAGGCGGTAGGTAGGTACTAATTAACGGTATGAAACCCGGTTAAATAGTATAGAATTGTACACTGCAGCGCCATCTGCCGACGAGCCTCGCCGAAGTATATATTATATATAATATAATATTAGCGATTTGCGTATACTACATAACATCTTTATATAAATAATCGGTGATCGCAGTCTGCAAACACCAGGATGGCTGGGTTATCTTTTAATCAGTTAATTTATAATATAGCAAGCTTGTCGCCAATAGACTGAACCAGTGTTTCGCAACCTATTTTGTGCCATGCCCCTCATTAGCCTTGCTAAAATTGTGATGCCCCCTTATGTAACGTACACAATTTTTATATATTTTTTTTGTTTAAGAATCTTCTATCGTCTGAAATCGCTGCAATTATTTAAGAATGTGCTTCTTTCGTTAAATTTGGCACTGTAATCTAGCATGGCGTGGAGTGAAGCGAAAGAGAGCAATATTAAACTTTTGTCGAATCCATTTTCGAATTGCCCCTTTAACAATCAAATTGTCCCCCTGTGGGGCGTGGGCCCTACGTTCGGAAACACTGGACTAAACTGTCTAAATCGGAGTTGCCTGATGCTGTACAATATCGAAGCTTCTGTTCACGCTTATTTCTCAAAGATTTATCTTTCGTAATGACCTTACTGTAGCGGCGCTGTGCAAACACATTAATATCCGGTGGAAGTGACGCCAGTCCTCCAATATATTCCTCCTGTGAACTTATACGGAAAAACAGATCTTTAGAACCTTTAGTTCAATTTTTCAGTGCGTGGGAGGTTTTGCATGTCTAATGATGTAAATTGAAATCTACAAATCACTTTTGTAGTAACTTGGTACATGCCAGAAACTTGTAGTATTTATGAAAAATAGTAAAATCTGTACCGCCTTTTTTATACCAAAATGTAAAAATACTCAAGATGTTGTATATACTCTTTTATTATTCTACATGTATCGATCATTAAGTACACACTGCGTTTCGAGTAATTGTAGAGGATTTTTCCACGACATTGGTGCAATGTTTGCAATCGGGTCAAGGTCATTGATGGTGTTGCGGTGAGGTATTTTCGGAGTTCTGATTAAGTAAAACGTAAATATTTGCTAAATACGAACGTTATAAATGTGTAACAGTGCCTGTTACAGCTTCACATCTTTGGTATCGACAAACATGATACTTTAGAAAAGAACAAGAAGTTTTCTCTTGTCTCGGTAATAAGACGTGGAGAAAGTGTAATAAGAGATGAAATATGGTAATAGACCAATGAATTTACAATTTAATATAAATATATGAATGGCTATAAGTTTAAACAGTAATAAAACAGTTTTAACGTGCAACACGGAATTGACTCGAATGCCGCGGAGTGTGTCGCTCCCCAGTTTATCGTGTTACTGTGTATTGTGAAGCTTTCAAAAAACGAACCACAACCTACTGCCCCGCCGGATGAGGCCCGACCATGACGTTGTGTAAATATCACTACGTCGGTCCGTCTCCGTGCTGACATTAACCCGCCGGCAGCACCGTCAACCTTTAACTCCGGTATACAGTATACGTGTAAATGCGCGAGTGCTCGTACTTTACAGTAGCACTAGTTTTTGTTGATTACTAAACGAACTGAAGGTCGTGTTTATAAATTATGATTAAAACATGCGGTGGGTATAGGTAATATACATATATTTAACAATAGTGTTACGATGTGAAGAGGATACTATAAGTAGTGAAAATATTAGGGTAACGACACTGGACGCCTAATGTCTCACACGAAAAGCTCATTGTGATGCTGTAAAATTATCTTAACCGAAATACATAAAATTGACGCTGTCCGTGTATTCGGTATAAGATGTTCGAATCCGACGCAAATAGTCAGAAATAACTCGTGAAAGAAAAAACAAACACTTCGCTCTCTATTAATTAAGATTATATTAAATTTTTCTCTGACGTCTGACAGCATCCCCGCGTTGGAGATCATGAAGAATTATTTTTAGAGTTGAGATTGGTGCTCGAGACTAAACGAGCGTGTACACTGGAAACCGGGAGTTATAATTCTCTAGCAATGATAATGATAAACATTTTATTAATGTCAAAATCAAACAATGTGAGTGCGCACAGAACAGAAGTACATCAACGCGTAGTGAATGTTTAAAATAACGGATACTTTATTTGTTCATATTGTAATAAACCATTACACCTGCATCGCTGATCCTGAAGAGTTCTTATCTCACAAACTGACCGGAATATTCTAATCACAAGAATTTTATCTGTACATCGACACTACTTTACTTGCGGTGCTGTGGAAGGCTTTGTTCCAAGTAAAACCATCGGGGGAGACATTGTGAGGCGCTAGCCCTTAGGAGCCTGGCACACTGGCACACCACTTCAATAGCCTTTACAGAGGAAAGTTATCAATGTAGACCTTGCCCATTAACCGGCACTCTAAGATTAATGAGTACACAATTTTATAAAATTGCTATGAACAAGAGTATGTATATGTAGATATTATTTATTCAGCGCAAATATGTAAACCGCACCGGCGAGCGCGAAGGATACAGCTGCTGCGGCTGACGGGCCGGCGCCCGCAGACCGGGCTTCACCGCGAACAAGCCATGTCTGTTTGTTTGTTTGTGCAGATTGTACTAACGACAGACATTCAACATAATCCTGATTATGAATATGTTTTGTGTGGCTTCCGACACGACATGTGATATTAATGACCAGGATGCACTGTAATAAAGCCGTAGATAATTCTGCAATCGTATATATATATATATATAAAACTTCTCATCGCAGCGATTACTAAGACGTCGTCATTCTTGCTGCGTTTCATTTCCGTTTCTCTTATTATTTACTTGTAACCAAAGTTGACGACCGACACATCAACCTTCTCTATTTTTCTTAGCCTTGTTCCTTTTCGCTAGAACTTTTGGAATATCTCCAATGAATAGACCTTGTATTCGTTTTCATAGATTGTTTACAGAGTAATTTCTATTATAACCGAAATATTTTTTAATAACAAACAAAAAAAGTACATACATATAATACATACATATCCAAAATTACGGAGAAAGTATGTATTGTGCATAGTACAGAATGCATTGCTTAGACCTTAAAAGAGGGTGTCGAATAATAATACGAGTTGTTTATCTTCCCCTGTGGTGAGGTGGTTCACACGGAAAGGGGTCATCGACATTTGGATCAGGTGTAGTTTTATTGCTCCAGCGCTATTGAGCGTAGCGGAGGAGTGGCGTTGAAAATAGCGCGGCCTGCCCATCTGGCCCGCGACCGCTGGCCCACTGACTCGGCACACATCCGCAAATAGATCCGCGCACGCCGCCGTTCGTGGGTTCGAAACTCGATAACCGCGGCTCGTTCTTGTCCTTCATCGAGAAGCAAGCGATGTTGGCGTCCCGCGAGGGAAAGGCTTCGTAGTGGCGTTGCATAACCTAGCACATCATTGTTACCAGTTGAACAGCGTCCTCATTTTGCCATTTCGTTCATCCACGCTTTCTTTGTTTCTCCTCGCGTGACGGATATAATCAGGAATGCACCTCCCTCGCGTCTGTTAGGGTGCAGCAAGCTGGACTGGGGCCAGCCGCGCGTCTCCCAGGTCACGGAACCCGGGTGCTATGACCAGCGTGGGTGGGTTGTGTAACACTTCGATCGGCCAACGCGATTAAATTTTTTTTAATTATCGTTCGCGATTCCGATAACGCGACAACCCACGTCGCTCTATACGTCATATTTGCGGTTTAAATGCTGAGGGGACTCGAGGGTAGGTCAGTTAGGATCTTTCTTACTCTCGAATTGTTACTCTTGAGTTATTCTATTTAGAAGGAACACAGTATGCAAATCGGTTTCCAATGGGTTTAGACACTCATTTTATGTTTTAGTGAATATACTTATAAACCGTATTCAAGCTCGTACATCTTTAAGGTCATGTTTGACGTCCTCTCCAATATTATAATGTATATATTACAATGTTTAATGTTATTATAATAAATAGACATATATACAATTGGAAACAATATTATTGACTTGCAAAATCCACATACATGTTACTATTTTCCCTTTGGAAGATAAAACCCATGAGGGTTAATTTAATATTTATCTTGTTTTTTTTTATTGTACATATGACTTGATGATTATAAATTTGATAAAATATTGAACAAGTCTCAGGTCCGTTAAGTTTTTGTTGCATAAATCTAAGTGTAAGTTGGCGAAGTGTCGGTTATAATGTTGGACGATATCGCGAATGTGTTAATAGGTTAATACGAGCAGTGCGCAGTGCGCAGTGCGCAGTGGCAACCGATCTATTTGTAAACGCAGTTCTCTTGCTCACTGTTCAGTTCTGTTTTCTAACATTAAATACACACTGCCTGATTAACTGACACGTTTCTGCTAATGTCTACTGCGACATTCCATAATATATCACTAATATTAAACTGGGTTACTGAAGTTTCAGCTCAAGCGGTTAAAAGCTTGTCTGAAGACTTGGACGATTCTTAAAGCGGAACTAAATACATATAAATGGAATTACCTAGTTTAGTTGGCACCGTTCCTCTATTGTGAAAAGACGACAGTAAAATCAATGATCTTGTTTAAAAAAACTGTAGCCAAAATACTGTTGAGGTCGGATGAGTTTATCTCGGTGGCGAAATTGCAGACATTCTAGATTGTAGTTTCATCTCTTCCATTAGTCGTTTTAGATTAAAAAAATACCCCCAAACCACCAATAATCACCGTCGAGTTGTTAAATACGGGGCTCGAGTCGATGAACCAAGTTCAAAGCGTTTAACCTGCGCCGTAGTCAATTGAGTTAGTCGATGCATGGCTGCAGTAAATTGTGACGTCCTGTGTGGACGTCTGTTCTCCTGTCGGCTCACGGCACTGCGACTGGATTGCAGCTAACGAACTGACAAACGAACTGGTTAATGTGTCATACGTACTCGTATTGTGTAACGAAATAAAAGGTTATGTAACCAACATCATCTGTTATGAAAACCTACTAAAGCGTTAACCCTACGAGCAGAGCAGCGTAGTACAGGCGGAAACCGCCCTAACTTTGCAACAGCTGTTAGGTTTGTGTTGATATTGAGGATGCGCAAAAGTACTCTCCGTAAGGAATTATTACACTATCCTGTATAATTGTGGAACAAAACCTGGTTAGCAGTGTTTCGCAATACTTAAACAATTTAATGCATTTCACAACTAAGTAGGATACATTGGAAGTAAATCAGTGCTTGTTATACGTTTAAGAGCATACTTAAGTAACTTTCATCCGTTTTCGAAACATTTTAATGACGAACACAATATTCCTGCAGCAATGCTTGGTACGTAATAAGCTAACAACTTGAATCCACCTTTTGTATAAAATTCAACATTTAGATAAATATATGTACATATTATGTAGACATGATATCTGGTAAGTTTATATTTTTATATTGTAAATGCTAGTACGTTAGGCTGTGGATGACTCCCCGGCAGTTGCCTGTGGACTGGGCGATAAGACTTGCTTTGGTGGAGATCGCCTAGTACCGCCACAGCTCATATTTCTACCGCCAAGCACTAACGCGTGTGTGTAAACATTAAGGCGTTACGGTGTTAAGAGTGCAGTACTTAGTGAATGTAGATAAAGGTAAAGTTGCATTCATCTCCTTCACTTGATTTTTAAAACTCGTTTCGATTCAATAACGGATACTTCTGACGGGAGCGGGGCCAGATGCGGCTGGTTAACCTGTGGGAATAATCTCGATTTTGATGAGGAGTGTGACGCGAACAATATCCGAGGTGAAAATGTGAACCCATTAGTTCTTACGCGAGCTCCGACACAATTGTAGAATTAGATATAACAGTCTAATTATTGCAGTTTGTCTGTAAATTAATAATAATAATAATTCTAATTTCTACCAATTAACGTATTCCGAGCGTTGTGAACAAAACCATCCCTTATAACATTTAACTATTTACAAATGATGCGAACACAAACTTGTTCTATGTAGTAGTCATATTGGATACAGAGGTCTTCGCTCAGTGAATAGTATTACAGCATCAGAATACGCGGTTGCTAGGCAACGGGGAGGTGCTAGCAGACGTCTGCCGAGTTGTTTTACAAAAAAAAAAACGCTTTTCGAACACAACGCAATTAAGCTGCTAAGAAATATTGAATTGAGGCAAGTCTCCAATAAGTCGGCGTGACGTCTACAAGTTTATTGGATCAGCGCTGGGGGTCATTGTCAAGGGTAGCGGCCCCTCCGCCGCCCCGCCGCCCCGCCGCTCGGTACGCATACATTCTGCTTTGGACCCCGATATAAATACGGCGCCCCCGCCGCCGGCGACCACCAATAAAATGAATATTTATGTATCACGTTTACTCAAACTTACCTTTCGCCTCCAACCTTTTTTGATAAAAGTTATAATGACATTTTAACTGAATCTCGTTATTTATCAACACTGAGTGGACTGTATGGTACTGCTTTATAAATATCTATCCTCACGATTATACTCGTTCCACAATCTATATATAAAAGATTTCCGCCTATTTAGAGACTCATCACGATATCTCCGGGAACCATAAGGGCCACATATTTGAAATTTGGTAGGAACATTCTTTTTACCAAGTATAGGTCAGCTATGAATGGATTTTACAAAAGACCTTCCGTAATGGAGTTTGCGGACGTGTGTTACGCCGTGCAAAGCCTAAGGGAAACACCTAGGAATATATTAACACATTTTCTCAAATATATTGTAGACAATTATCACATTTAAATATTGTACTGTTAAATCCAATGAAGAACTTTCAAATTGCCTGTTGATAGTGGGGTGGCGGTGTTGTTAGGGCGTTGCGTGTGGTGGGCTCTCTCTGTTGGTGGACAAAATTATAATTAATATTGGATTTAAAATTAACTGGTCGTTTCAGTTGTAAATATAATGATATATTTTCTGTAATTACAAATTAAACTAGAGAGTGGTAAAAAATATGTGCGACTTACATATGTTTAGTAGAAGTCTCGTCGTCTCGTCACATTGCAGAATATAGGAAAAGATAGACATAATTTTCAACACTTAAGTAACACGATGAATATTACTCATCGATTAACAATAGTAACTTGACAGAATACTATGTTTTACTTATTGTCACGTTCACAATAGTAACAGTTTTATATGTATATATATAAAGATTTGAAGAATGTGCGAATGTGCGGTTGCGGTTGCCCGGCGACCGTCGGTCTAAGCGTGGCGTCGCCGCGGCCGGCAACAGCCAAATATACGCGGCGCCGCGGGGACTGACCTTCGGCGGCGGCTTTTTCTTATTACCCCGCGATGCATCGGCGTGATGCTGCTTCTAAACAAGCGACGGGATAATAAATCGCGAATGACGCGCAGTAAACACGCCGTCTCGCTACACTCATTCAATATCGCAGCGGTCTCACTATACAACGTCGTAACATTTATCTAAGCACCTCCGATCTGGACTCGATAAAAGTAAACAGCGCTCGAGACTGTAGAAGTTGAGCGGAAATAGAGTATACGAACATACAACCTGAGTTCAAGCTGTTCCTATAACAAATCCACGTAACAAGCAAGACCTCTATCTAATTTATACAAACGAAACATCTTCCGGTAACAAAAAAGCATTTGTTAAGATACTATTTAAGCTTTTTATTACCCCAGTAATTTCACTATGGTACAATCTCCTCTAAATTAGAACGCAATAGTGTTTGTATAACTGCTTAATAATTTTGAAAATAGTTGCATCGGTAATGTTGTCTGTCTGTAGCAGTTTTTAACAACCGGTAAAACGTGCATTTACATGCAAAGTGTTCGCGTTTCCCCTATAACCGGGTAATGGAGCCGGACGTTAAGTTATCGCGTACAAGCACCTTGGTCCTGTGCCAAGACGGCAACTTCATTTTCCAACGACAACTCGTAACATGTCGGACATCGGATAGTGTTACCAAAGTGTTGATAATCAAAAAGATATTTTCTATAATTATAGCAAAGAATATTCATCGTCGAGTTGTTCCAACCATTACGCTGCAGACCGACACGCAGGTACGAGAGTTCATTTTGTAATACTTTACTTTTTAAGCCTAGTTCCGTCTCAATCTTTAAATATATTTTGTAAATTGAAGGTCAAAGTTAAGTATTTATCATTACGCTGCCGTTGTTAACTATCACCAAAGATAATATAAAAAAACCGGTAATGAGTTATTGCATCAAAAGACGTGATTGTGTTACAAGGATCTTTTGAAATACATGATGTATATTGATGTAGACGTTTTAAAGTAATGACCTACTTGGCCGCACTTGTTGAACAAAGACATAATGAGTGTTGTTGTGTGTATGTTGTGTGTTGTGTGTTGAATGAGTGGAGAGCGAGGTTTCTGGGAGCTCGCCACTAATTATAAACACGTTACCTGCCGCCCGCGCACCGGTGCACATGCTCTAAGGCCGGACACGTGCGGCACGCACCCGTACACGTACACACAATGGAATATCCTTAGGTAAAGTGTATTCTGGACGTGCACGCTTCACCAAGTTCAACATCTTAATGTTAATCCAACCTGTTATTATGGCAACTCGCACTTTTGATAATTTAGATAAAAATCTGTCTCACCCTCACTTAACATTGTGTAAAAACTGCAACGCTGAAAGGCTAAAAGAACTGCAATTATATCTGAACACTAAAAATAATTCTGGATCATCACCAAACGATGGTCGTCCACTGCTAGACATAGACCTCCCCCAAAGACCTCCACAGAGTCCATTGAGGGGAATTAGAAATAGCCCACCACGTTGGTCCAGTGCGTGTTGGTGGGTGGTCAGAGCCTCGTCTATTAAGCAGCAGGGTGCACCGCGTGCTGGTTAAGTTCTGTCGCGTATATGTTTTGTGAGGTAGTTTCGCCGGTAGAAAATTGATGTTTTTCAAGTCCATATTTCTCATCGGCAAATTTTTTCAAAAGATGTGTTACCGCTACGTAAATTTTTCCATTTCGTCCCTCTAGATCGCTATGGAAGGGAAATCAATAGACATTCACGTTATTATTGTATCATCATCACCAGTTGATAGACGCCAATGCTGGATATAGGCCTCCCCCAAAGATCCCCACATCGATCGGACTTGTACTGCCCGCATCGTCGGGTAATATGGGCCGTTGTTTGTAGAGATTTATATCGGTGATTTGGACCATTTCCCACCGCGCTGGTCCAATGCGGGTTGGTGAGAGCCCGAGCATCGTTTGTTGATTAGCTGGCTGTAGCACGAACAGGTGAAGTTGGCTTCAGACCCTTTACACCGCTTTCTATTGTATACGTCTCATAACGGCGCCTCATATTGGTATGAAACGCAGCAAGAATGACGACGTCTTAACACTCGCTGCGACGAGGAGTTTGTTATATACAGTTGCAGAATTTATCTACAGCTTTGTTAAAGTGTATCCTGTGGTGATTAATGTCACGTCGTTTCGGAAACCATACAAAACATATTCATAATCAGGATTACGTTGGAAGTCTGTCGTTAGTATAATATGTTAGTATAAACAGACACATTAAAGTTGACATATTTAGTTCTGCTCGCCCCGAACCACCACGTTCATGTTAAGGTGTACTTTACTGTTAAACATTTTGACCTTCGTACTGCGCAGATACGCGTTCGCTGCGTTTACTGCATTTACTGCATTTTCATCGCGATTATGATAATTTCAACCGCAAACGTTAACGTGTTACTGATGTAACATATCTATCCAAGCTGGACCGCGCGGTTCCTGGAGCGGCACTCGTTATTATTAATCAACATTGTCACATCCTTACACTATATTAAAGTTATAACTATAAATTATTATGTAATACTGCTAAGATGTTACGTAGGTCACAGTATAGTAGGCATTGTTATCTAACGATGACGCGAAGTCACAAATGATGAGCAATGAGCACCCAATCTTTCCGAGCGGGACGGTCTGCGATACCATCTCTAAAGCAACGATCAGGTAACGGCTAACGCGAGCTACACTCAGACTCTTATCGCGTTACGTAACAACCTCGATAGCGTCACAATCGCACGCCGGCGTGCGCCGCCTGCGGAGCCTTGACCCTCATCGATCAGCTCCGTGAACTTGACTTTGTAGGCGTTACGTCTGCACGTAGATGCCAATTAACTTCTACAAAAGATGGAGGCCTTTACACAGGCTCCAATTACGTAATAAATATACATGTATACCGTGTTGGTTACCTTCATGTGAGTATTGCACTTGTTCAAATTGTTTTCAACTTATATAATGTAACCTCTGACGTAAACAACATTTAAGAACTACTGTATCCTGCGTACGAGCAATGCATTTTTGTCATCGTCATTTCAACCGACGGACGTCCACTGCTGGACGTAGGTCTCTTGTAATGTGTTCCACAAACCACGGTCTTGCGCTGTTATGTCCTCGGTCCACGTGGTGGAAGGTTTGCCAACGCTGCGTTTTCCGATACTAGGTTGCCATTCCAGCACTTAAAAACCCCAACGTTCATCGGTTCTACGAGCTATGTGCCCAGTCCATTGCCATTTTAACCTCGCAACTCGTAGGGCTATGTCCGTGACTCTAGTTCTTCTGCGGATGTTCTAATTTTTGATTTGATCACGCTGATATACTCCAAGCATCGCCCTCTCCATCGCCCGCTGTGTGACTGAGCTTTCTTATAAGGCTCAAGTTTCGGAGCCGTAGGTCATCACTGGCAACACGCCATGTTCAAAGACTTTGGTATTCAAGTATTGAGAGATTTTGGATGAAAAGATCTTTCAAAGTTTCCCGAATGTAGCCTATCCCTGTTGTATTCGGGGGTTTACCTCTTTCTCGAAATTGGATCTACCTAATTGGACCGTATGCCCCAGGTATACGTATTCGTCAGCAATTTCGAGTACTGAGTTCTCAAGTATTACTGGAGGGAGCTGGACATGAGTATTAGCCGTGATTTTCGACTTGCTCATATTCATATAAAGACCTACCTGTTGAGAGACTTTGCTAAGGTCACCGAGCATTATATTGAGGTCTTCTAGAGTCTCCGCCATGACGATTATATCATCGGCAAACCGTAGTTGAATGATGTAGTCGCCATTAATGTTGATGCCAAACCCGTTCCAATCCAAAGGCATAAAGACGTTCCCCAGTACAGCGGTAAATAGTTTAGGAGAGATTATATCTCCTTGGTGCACTCCTCGCTGCAATTGGATACTGGTCGTAGCCTGGTTCTCTGTACGGATTGACATGGTGGCGGTTTCGTACAAGCACTTCAACAGTTAGATATACCGATAGTCGATCCGGCGTGTCCGAAGTGCCCTCAATACTGCCCAGGTTTCCACCGAATCAAAAGCTTTCTCAAAGTCCACAAACCCTAGCCAAAGTGGCCGGTTATACTTCTCGGTCTTCTGTATAATCTGCCGCAGCGTGTGGATGTGGTATATGGTACTAAAGCCTTTACGAAAACCGGCTTGTTCTTCTGTTCCGGTTAGACGCTTCGTAATGACTCTCGAGAACAACTTATAAACATGACTCGGCAGCGAGACGGGTCTGTAGTTCTTCAGCAAAGTTTTATCACCTTTTTTGAGGAAAAGACCCATCACACCCCTGCGCCATGTTTCGGGCGTCATGCCCTCGTGAATGACGGAATTGAATAATCGCTGAAAGTTTTTCAGTATCGGTGTCCCACCTGCTTTCAGGAGTTCTACCGTGATTTCGTTATCCCCAGGTGATGATGATGGATTCAATGACAATGATGAATTCCATCTCTCGCGAAAACCTTCGAGCTTTTATATTGCTCGATGGTTTTTTTTACGCGCATGGTGATAAAGTGGCGCAGATAGCGTTTCTGACATTTAGAAATCTGTCTATTAATCTGCCGACAAGCACACGTGTCTACCGAAGAGTGCAGTTTTATTTCCTGCCTTTCCTCCATGAGTTTGAAAGTGTGGACAGTGAAGCGCTTGGTTTTTGCTCAATGAGTCCTAAAAAACTTAGAATCGACCGTACGGACAATTTCCACTAGCCTGTTGTTAAATTCGTCCGTTGTCTCGCACTCAGCTAGGCATTCAAAAAGGTTTTGCAGTTCTAGGTGGAAGTTCTCAGAGGTTTGGATATGAGCATGAGTAGGTCGGAGTGTGGACTTCATCAGTCTCCCTCTGTCGATCTTGATCTTAATGTTCAATGTGCCCCTTACCATGCGGTGATTGCTCCAGGTTTTCATTGAATATAATATGTCGTTTCGTCGACATGATGAAGTCGATCTTGTTTCTCGTGAAACCGTCGGGGCTCAACTAGGTCCTTTTCCTGTGTGGTCGCTTCCTTAAGAAGAAGTTCATCATAAAGAGACTTTCCTTCTCCATGAAGTCCCGCCAGCATCTGGTCCCTATGATTACGTTGCCCATACCTAAATTGCCCCATCTTCAGCTCTGCACCGCTTCACTCGCCTAGCTTTGCGTTGAAATCCCCCATCACAACATTGTAATAGGTGCTGGAGATATGTATGACTCACGAGATGTCCTCATACATAGCCTTCACCTCCTCGTCTAGATATGCCGATGTTGGTGCGTAAACCTGTATGACCTTCAGCGAATACCGTTTGTTGATTCTGAGTATAAGGTACGCTACCCCACTCGAGACATTTTCGACTTATACAATGCTGTTAACGAGGGGCTTACGGACGATGAGCCCTGCACCGCCCTGGGACTGTTGATCGCCATCCCGGTAGTAGAATAATAGAACAAGTTGCCTGATTTTAGAATTGTCGTATCCTCATCCTCTCTTCGGACTTCTGACAACCCTATAATATCCCAATGCAGCTTGCTCAGTGGTTCTTCAAGCTCAATAACATTTTAGTCGATCCTGAAGGTGCGTGCGTTGTATGTTGCCAAGTCTAGTCGTCGGGGTGGGCAGCGGAATCTACTCCGGCGATTGTTAACATCCCCTGCCCCGCCATTGCCATAACCCCTGCCAGAGTCAAGAATAGCGGTGCTGCCGGACACTAGGGTCTGTGGTTTGTGTTTTGTGTACCATATAAGGATTTTGCCAATAATCATTTTTTTCTAATAACCAAACTAATGAAAAGGAACCCTGAGGCAGAGAACACTAAATGTATAAAGATACAATTAAGACTTGCGATTGTAAACGATGTCTGCACACAATATATTTATGGCTAACTCCTTAATTCCTTAAGTCTCGGTTCATTTGCAAATTGTGGTAAGGTGGACCCAATTGTAATGAATATTCATGGTGGTCGTGTGGCTGGTTGCCGGCGGACGGTAATTAGTCGTCCGGCCAGCCGCTGCCGCGCGACCAGAATACACGCGTCTGCGCCTGCGCCTGCGCCGGTGGCCTTGCAGATGTTGGGTAAATCTGCTATTTTCGCTGCATCGCCTCCACCGCAGTGTATGCACTGTATGATTACCGATACTCACTTATTTTGTTTGCAGGCTAATTTCAGTAGATAGTTTTTCGTTTTTTCTCTACTATTCTATACTTTTTGTTATTTATTGAGATGTGTAAAGTCTCGGACTTTGACAGTTAAATTCCTCTGCATGTTTATAATTATTCTTGTCTTCTGAACGTTTACTGCAGCGGGGACGCGATCTTTATTAATGAAGAATGCGACCACGACCAAGAAGAGACAGAAAAAATGTCGTCAGGATGTACATCTGTGATATATATTACCTAATTCTATCCCAGATGTGATATGAGCAGGCGCATGACTTACGAGTTGTTTGATAACAATTTACATTTATTATACAATTGGTTCTTTTTAAACTTAAAAACGTTTTAGTTATTGTTTCAAAATCATTAGCGTTCTGTGAAGGTTTTCCCAACGAGTTACATTAAACTACGTCAATAAAGGCATGATAAGTAAACTTTTTGTTGTTCAACGTAGTGATTCAACTTGCTTCAAACATTGTGTCGTTTAGAATGATACACACTGCCCCACAAAGTGCTCAACGCTTTGAGACACAAGATAATAAACCTTGTCATCCCATCAATCGGTTCGGCTAGAACCATTATAAATTATAAACGGAACATAGTAACGTTCGCATGCTACTTTGGCAGAGGAATAGAAGCTGCAGTAGAACTGGCCAACAATCATTTTCAACAAGTAAAACTTACACTGTTTCAACATCAAACTACGAGTACATACACGTGTACCGAATATGAGCTTAACGAATACGCAAACAATGGATTCAAAGCACTAACAGACGTACCAAGTGTTTACTTTCCGTATCCTTATATCGAGCGGCGGGCGGCAAGCGGCGGGCGGCAAACGGCGCGGCGGGCCGCGCATTTGAAATGCAAATCCTAACACAAAACACGGCTACATGGCTGTGAACTGTATACTCATCAAAACTACTACTATATAAATTTAACATAATCTACGTACAGTAATGATCACAATCGATAAAGTTATCATTATCCTATATTATATTGTACGTCCATTCCTCTCGTCCAATTGCTTCGTATTGGTCGGAAGAAAACTGACCAACGTACAGTGTTCCTGATTAACGCAGGGCAGATATCACCAGTAATAAAATGCAATTAACCATCAACAGGGAGACGATCTTAGTTGTCCAGCTGTGGCTCGTGGCCCAAAATGGAGCAGCGACATAGCGTGGTTATGTCGCTGCTCCATTTCGGACCACTCCATTTGAGGCCTCGCAGTTATTATCACCTTAAATTTGGTTACAGAAGAGTTACTTCATCCCATATCATACTCGTATATTCCCTTAAAATAACGGCTAAGAAATAAGCCATTATTATATCATCATCATCATCAACATCAGCCGGTAGACGTCCAGTGCTGGACATAGGCCTCCCACATAGATCTCCACATCGATCGCTTCTGCGCTACTCGCATTCTGCGTTCCGCGACCTTCGTTTGTAGGGGTTCATATGGGGACTATTTGGGCCATTTCCCACCACGCTGGCTCAATGCGGGTTGGTGGGAGCCAAAGCCTCGTTTGTTGATTAGCAGGGTGCATCACGAGCAGGTGAAATTGGCTTAGGTCCCGTGAAATGTTATGCGGGAGCCCTTACACCCCATCATTATATTGTATAATGCATATTTCCATTCGTACAAGAAATATATGTATTGAGTATAATTATTAAGTATATATATACATGGATCAACACATTTACTAATAAATGTTATTAATCTTCTGTTATTTCTATTACAGGTAAGGTTATATTTTCATGTTCGATTTCCGCTGTAAGTATACAAATTTTCGTTTATTTTATAAGACCAAAATATATTAAAACAACATTTTATTTGTCTAAATAAGTAATGTTGAGGCTGTGGATTCCACCAACTCGCACCGAGCCAGCGTGGAGGAAAATGGCCCGAAACTACCTATATGAACCCCTACCCTATCAATGTACGAATCTTTGGGGGGTGGCCTATGTCCAGCTGTGGATGTCTATCGGCTGATGATGATGATGATGAAATAACTAATGAGATTTGAAATTTCTCAGTAATATTTGATTTATGAAGAAATATAACAAGAGAAGTCACATGAGAGACATGATATCGTAGTTGAATATAACTGAATGTGAATATTACAGCAATATATATATACATTATATAGTTACATTTTAACTTTTACCTTTAAAATTTGAGTTCATATTCTGTGGTACTAACGGTCTATTCACTCCTCACGGATAACAAGTAAACTAAACAGTTAACGCGTAACTTCACTGCTGCTCAGTGAAACTGCACGGAGTGACTTATATTCAAATAGGCTTCTGTAAAATTATATAATAGTCACTTACACAGTCACTTACACTTATATATAATAGTCACTGGTGGTATATCTTTGTCGCCGGGGACCGTCTAGGTAGGTTAGTATCTCTGCAGTCAGCCTTGTGGTCACGGGCTAACTGTTAACACAAAGTGTAGAGGCGCACCGGTGTGTGTTCTATAAGAGATCCCGGAGCCTCTTAGAATGCACTCGTGCAGACCACCGAGGTGGTTTTATTGAGTAAGAATCTCCTGACTTCCCTCCAGAAACAGGGTATCTTATGAAGTTATCCCACCAGATAAAAAAATATATCACCGCAGTGCCTATTGCAACCGAAAAACAGTATGGAGCAAACATTACTGTGTTCCTGTTTGAAGAGCGCTGTCACTCGTGAAATTACTGGGGTAACGAGACTTAGCACATCATGTCTCTAGACGACGAGCGCAATGTTATGGGCAAGCGCATGACATACGGTCAGGTGGACGGACGTCCAGCGCATGCGTCGTGGCGTCGTACAATAACGAACGCTACCTGCCGCGCGTATCGCCGGCGGACGATAGCGCTGTCTTAATTAATTGCGGCGGCAGTGATAACGAAACATTATTGCTTTCAGCTACAACTGGACCACATGATAAGGACGACGATATTTAAAAAAAATTTAACCTCCGTCCACTGTAAGTTCAGAGTAAAACAGTTTTACTAAAGCAGCATTACAGCTTTTACATGAACTCCGCTGTCTCGTATCGACTGTCGACGTCTTGACCGTATCAGCAGACGGTATAATGTTTGGTGGTAGATATGGGCGCTATGGTACGTGGTGTTTACTGCTCATGTCCACCGGACTGTCCGACCGGAAAGGATGTTTAAAAATAATTTTATGAAAATTTCTTGATACCAAATAAAAGTATAAAGCCTCAATAATGCATATTATCGTTATAATATTATTAATACCATAATCTGTTTATATAGAGGGTCTCGTACAATAACTCACGGGACCCATGCCAACCTCTCCTGTTTGGGGTGCATCCCGCTAATCAACAAACGAAGCTCTGGAACCCACAAACCCGTATTGGGCTAGTGTGGTGGGAAATGCTCAAATTTTCCCATGTGAATCTCTACATACGATGGTCCCTAGTGCCCAGCGGTACCGGAAGCCACGCATACTTTAGACCGATTGATCTGGAGATCTTTCTGGGAGGTCTATGTCCAACAATGGACGTCTATCGGCTGATGATGATGATGAATGTGTATATCAGGGCTAAACCGACAGCCTAATTTCTGTTATTTGTATAGATGTTACAAATAAACAGGTTACTGGAGAAGGATATTTGCTACTTTTAGTTAAGCAAATAAAGCTTAGAGAGGTATAAAATTTAAATAATTTTAGTAAGAAATACATAATTTTATTGCATTTTTCACCCAGCAGTCGCGACAACGATCTGTGACTCGTAAACATGTTGTTTCTGTACTTCTTTGTGTTCAGTTGCGAAGAGCAACGACTCCTGCACAGATCGGTCTTGCCCAGGTTATTTCGGGTGGACGGATCCTTTGTGCTGGAGCCGTTTGAAGACGACGCAGAACCAGCGTGGGCGAGCACGGTATCTGTATTATGAAAATAAAGATTCATACATTGGATCGGTTCCACAAGAACATTGGTATCACTTAATAACTAATACATTTTTAAAGTGATATTGTCCAATGTGCAAACTGTGAAAATGTTCGGCGGTCTCCTCGCCGCGGGGGTGCAGGGCGGGCGGTGAAGCCCCAACCCTTCACCTGCCGCTGGTTCGCTCCCCGCATGCAGTGCCTCGATGCACAGTGCTGCTCCACTTTAACAATTTAATAGCGTGCATTTACGATGACGCTCACAATAGGAACGACTCCACGGACTTTGTGCCCGAAATGTTTTGCTTACCGTAGTGCAAAAATTTACCATACATCAAAGTTTTCGCCGTTTTTACTCATGTTAATGAGGAACGCTGTTCATATTTTTGTTTAAGTATATTTAGTTGTTTTATTTGTTTATTCGTAAACATACACAAACTCGATATTAAAGTAATTTTTTTTTTTCACAAAACTGTAGACGACTGTAATGTTAGATAGCAACCGTAATTAGCTTCACAGTAATTTTAGTATATTCAATTGTATATATCTCTTGGTCTAAACTAAATACTACTATTGTGAATTTTTAACATTGTTGTTAGGTACAGCAATCATGAACTATGCTTATTTATAAATATCAAAATTTTTAAACTTTTATATCATTTCGGCTAAAATTTTTGACATAAATACATATATTGTTGAAAATTTAAGTTTACATACAAATAATCAGCGCCTGTGAAAAAATACATAGCAATGCTTTGTTTTGTAACTTTCGCTGTTGCGGAAGCTGCAGGCGTGCGGCTTTCTATTTTAAAAGAAACGTTTATCTTTTCAGTTGGCCACCGATAGGCAAATGGTTTTAAATTACAGTCACCTGTGTTTTTAATATTGTCTAGTAAATATGTAAACTCGAATAATCTGTCTAAAAAAGCTTAGTGAGTAAATAGAAATATTGTTTGCACCATTGTGATTGTTGCTTAAAATAACATCTAGTCATTTATGGACTTTTTTTAAACCTAGCTAACAAGTCAAACGATTATATTGTAGTGTTAGCCTTATTTCAGGTCACCACGACAAGTACGTAAGAATGCCTGGAAAAAAGTTGCGTGTCTTTAATAAAATTGACCCTTTAAAATTATATTAAAGTTAATAATAAACTTTGATCTACTTACAAATTTATTCACATTTTTAATAATTAGGTGTATAGCTATAATAAACATAGTTACAAAATTAAAAATAATTGAACTGCAAAAGACACTAAGGTGGAAGGTTTCCTGCAAAAAACTTTTAAACATAGGTATCATAATAGCACCTATTCGAGCTGCTAAGTGGTGGTGAGCAATGCTATTGACTATGTTATGATTAACCACCCGGTTGACTTTTGCACCCATCTCTGTAGTATAAGACTGATCGTTTTGTAAAATCAAAACGCTTATTGCCAGCCCATTCTATGTTTCAAACTCTATTTAGGCTATTTTTTATTTGATAAACCGACGTGAACAGCGAGAAGTTCATCTCAAGGGAGGTGATAACCCCTGTCCACAACAATCAGTGCTAGTTATTGTGATGTACAATGCCCCATATTGTGATCGCCGTTATGAAGCAAGGTATCAAGTCTCGTTTCCGCAATAATTTCTCTGGTTACAGCGTCCTTAAAACCAGAATACAGTAATGTTTGCACACTACTGTATAACGGCAGAAATATATGCTGCAATGGTACTAACCTTGAAGGATTCCGACAACACACCGCCAGTAGATAATATTTACTTCATATGAAAACAGCTTTATATATAAAGTACTAGTGTTCATTTTTACGACTAGTAGTTTAAGTGTGGCGTCACCTATTCCCAGTAATTTAATGTGGGAATTCGGATGGTCCTAAAATAGAGTCGCCAATGGCACTGACCCGCCGCGACCCCCGCACTACATACAGTTCATTCGCTTCTGAATAGTCCGTATGTTGTGGTTTCCGTTACTTGTAATTGTTTACTGTCAACCGAATATTCCTGACGTATGCTCATACAATGGCGAGTACGTGTATGTCATTATGTAGCTATTGTATTCTAGAAACGAAGATGAACACCGGAAGTAATAAATAAGTAAATTCATTAAATTCTGCTAATGAGCAAACTTATCGGGTGCAAACATCTAAGCAATTGAAACAAGTTCAAAGCTGAAAGGAAGTTTAAACGCTTTTGGAATCTCTTTGAAATGTAAGTAAAATCCTTGTAATTTAATTTCTTAATCAAAGGACCTGGAGCGCGGCTTCGTCAATGTTTTCTTTCTACTGGGAAACGTTTGCCTCCGGCGTCTTTCATCTTAATCAAACTCCTCACTTACCGTTATCTGTACTGAACAAGGATATACTTGGGGGTTGGTTTGTTAATAAACTAGAGAGCACCCGCGTCTCCCGCGTACCGCCCGACAAGGTTTCAAGATGTTACAAGTGGAAGCCAAATTTGTTGTAATTAAAAAGTGATCGTGATCGTCATCGTTGTATTTTTTACCAAACGTTCGTATTGTACATTATCCAGTAGTTGTACGGAGATGATTTAAAATATTTATATGGTCGCATTTGCTTTTTATTCTTGATTTCTTTACTTTTATCTAAAGGTTTAGTGGTGGAAGCAATTGTAGCAACGCTAAGGTCGCCGCATACATACTTTGTCTCTCACTTACATTTGAATTTATATCATACGTATAATGCAGAGCAAAGAAAAGTTAATCAACAATCATAGCCGTGCTATTACTACATGCACTTGAAGTTAAAGTTTATGTTGTTGTACTTTTTATTGTTTATATATATATATATATATATATATATATATACACACACAACAAATCGATAAGGGATCCTTCCTTACTAACGCCACTTTCGTTATAAAGCAACGCGGGGAGGCGCGCAACCTGCTGGTATGTGATACAAATGCAAACTACAAAATATATCCCTACTTGGCATTACTGTTTGAAAGTAAAGTTTCAGATACTGTTATTTAAGTAATATCGCCTGTTGAACGCTATCGTAGCTCCAGTTAATACAATGTGAGCGCCGTTAATTGTTTAAGATAAAGTTCCCCGCCCGCCGCCGCCGCCGCCGCCGCCGCCGCCGGAGTGCTCGATTAATTTGCCTGTGCCCACAGCCAAACACAAACATCGACTACAGCCAATACATGGAAATGTACAAATTGTTGTTAATATATTTGGCGATAACAACGCATGCTTCACATACAGTCGTGCGGAGGCCACAAGTGCTACTAAATGTCGTTCGTTAAAACATTCGATAACAATTTTTCGAGGACAGCAGCAAAAGTGGAACTGGAACATTTTTTTACCACTTTTTTCTCGTATCAATTCGAAAAATCGAGTGAATATCTTCTAGCATCAGGTCCACGTTGTGGTCCACCTTACCGTTTGCAGTAGAATGAACTGGATCATAATCTCATCAAGCGCTTGGGAAGCTGCGTCACCGCAACGACAGACACGTTTAATGACGTCTAGCGTTATTCGTATCGTATTTTCTTAAAGTTATACTTCATACATTATTTTAACGAGGATGGCATAATCTTTACATTATTTAAATATTTATTATTTTTTTCTTCTTCACAGTGTGTGTGTGTGTGTGTATTTAACTCTAATCTGCAACCCAATACAGTATTGTTTGCCATCGTCTCTCTGCGTCTGCTCATTTATTATGGATTTGTAAATATTATCGAAGGCCCGTGTCTCGAGTGTGTGCGTGTGCAGCGGGCACGTACTGTATGCGAGGCGGCAGCACCGGCGCCCCTATCTGCCGCCGCGACGTAAACAATGCGCCCAACGCACCGATGTGGGTCAAGTCGCGCCCTTATCGGTCACAGGTCGGGCGCGTACCGCCGCGCGCCCGCTCCCGTCGCCGTCGGCACCGCGCCCGCGCCCGCGCCCGCCCTCACCGCGCCCGCGCCCGCGCCCGCCGGCTCCGCGCCCGCCGGCCGCACAGTGCCGCTGGAGAGGCCGCGGGGCGCGGACGTGACGAAGTGATATGCGATCGCGCATGCGCCGTTTGTTAAACGGTACGCCGCATGCGAGCGAGCGAACAGCTGACATTGTTTTGTTTGCCCGTTGCATTTCTCCTGTGATAACTGATAACGGACAGTGATCGTAGACAAGATGGGCCAGGCGTTCGGCATGACCAACTCGCACAACGAGGAGAGGCATTACAGGAGAAAAGAGATCGGTGAGTCGTCGGTGACCTTACGTTTTACTTTATTGTGCGGCGTGCGGCGAGCGGCGGGCGGCGCGCGGCGCGCGGACTGCATACGGCTATTTTGGATTTTAAGTGAAAAAGTCTACTTGAGAACATTCACTGGCGTGTGACGCAACGAGCCAGTCGCTCACCGTTCGTCCCGAGCACACAGAGAGCCTTGTTATTGTGTGGCTTGGTACCCTTTTAATAGCTTTGGCCATATAAATGGAAAGTCAGTTTACGTGTTAGATTCTGAACGTTGCGTAGCTGCCGACCGGGACGCGAGCCGGGACACGAGCCGGGACACGCGCGCTCCTTAACATTTGGCGCTAAGCTGGGCTGGGCTGGGCTGGGCAGGGCTGGGCTGCCTGCACGGCGCCCGCTGCGCACGACAGCACAAACAAATATTATACTGAACATTTATTGTCTGTGGGATTTTGTATGCAATTTTAATCAATAACCTTTTCACTCAGCCAAGTTCATTAAGAAGTAATAATAAAATAAGTGATAGTCGTAGGGTTGTAACCAATATTAATAAAAAAATAACTGATGACAAATAAACAGAAGTATAGTTAGTGGTGTAAAAAAATTATATCATTCTGCCGTTGGATGCGTGCCCTTCCTTTTAAACTTGACAACACACTTGATAATAAATTATTGTGGAAAAAAAAAGAAATATATATATATATCAATCTTATTGAATGTATGCTACTGGAAAAAAACCGCGTATTCGCGTTGGCTTGTGAACCTCTTTGTGTTCGGTTAAAAATATACTGTAAGCGACGGTTGCAATGAACGCGTTCATGTTGTGCAGGACGGTGCACGGCGGTGCAGGGCGGTGCACGGCGGTGCGATCGGTAACGTTGTGCGGGTTTCTTTGTCTGTCTGTTTGCAGCGTATCATGTTAAACTTTTGCTGCACAACGGTAACTGAACACCCTAAACCTAACGTTTGCTTTACGACGTATCCGGAGCTCGTCCTCCTCGCCGCGATCTTTATTTTTATTACTTACATTAGCGAACTGTACTTCAGTTCTGTTTGTGTATGAAACATTGAAGGCACTCGAAGTCTTTTAAGAGGTAGGTAGGTAATATCGCTGCTCCCACTTCTGCCGCCTAACAATAGTTCCAATCATTCTTCTGTGTCAAGCTGGCGAGCACAATGTGGTGCAGTTTATATTATCTGAACTAGGGTCACGCTGTTTCAAGGCGGAGTGCATTACTTACCGAGTGCAGCTCTCGCTCGTCTCGTCGCCTGTAATGACTCCACTGTTCTTTCTATTTCATCAACAAGTTTGTGACGTTCTCTCGCTTTTTATATTTATTTCTATCCGCGATCGTCGTGCAAGTTTCACCGGGGTCCGGAGTCCGGGGTCCGGGGGCCGGGGCGCGTTTGTGATTCCGTCGCTGTAGCCGGCGTGTGCGAGCAGGCATGCTGTCACACAGCTTGTACTCGTATACGCCCTGTCCGCACTACAGATGTTTTACAACTTTATGAGCAGGGCATCCATCATTCCATGCATTGGTGTTTGATCGCTTTATACAAAGCAGGACAATATCGATTATTTTCCTTTGTTTGCGAACAGAACATCTCACAGTCGCTCTCGTAACAATCTGAATATGACGTACGCGTCAAAGCTGTTGAAATTCGCCTTCGCCTCGCATCGATGTGTATATCTCATTTGTGGTCGGGCTGGTTGTGTGGAGAGCTGATGTAATTGCAGTTGGACGTTTCCCTGGGATCGTGCATTATCTGTAGAAAGTGTTACGCTGTGCGATTACGTAATCAGCGGCGGAAAGCGGGAGGCGGGCGGCGAGCGCTGCGCTTCACTTCTAGAAAGTTCCCGCTATTATTTATCCATTGCTTATGGATGCTGTATTTAAATATTTGCCTTCTATTTGTATGAGTAGATTCTTTAAAAAGTGCTATTTTTTATTATATACCTTTATTCTCTTAAGACATGCTGAAGGAGCCACTGCTTGTATGCACTAGTACGCCTTTCACAACTGGACGTAAACATGTCACCGCTTAGCAGTGGAGAACTACGGCAGTGTCTACTCAAATGGTGTACGTCGAGGTGGTCTACTTAACAGCAGTTTAAATGTTTAGAAATATTCACGACGGGGTTTGTTTTAACTTAATTGATCGATCAAATCAACTTATCCAAAAAAAAGTCAAATTGTAACAAAACAATTCTATATTTATAACTGATAAAAATAATATATTATTTTTATCAGTAGTGACGTGATAATTACACCACCAAGTAAATAAACACGATAGATAAGGAAAACGTTACTTGACGCGAGGGACACGGGGCATCACCTCCGCGTGCAACGCACCAAAGCCTTATCGCCACACCATTGCAGGTTCACACTGCGCCAGATTTGATTGCGATATGGAGTTCTGCTTGCAGCGGCATAGAGTTGTGTTCGCTTTGTTCCCAGAGCAGGTTTGGTTGACCTTAACGGCTAGATACCGATAGCGATCCGTTCGCAGCAGATACGCGGCGATAAGGGCTACTCGTCACTGACGGGTACAGCTCTCAATGTAAACATTAGCAGCAACATCTGCAGCTCGCACCGGGCACTTTCTACTGCACACGGTGTCGGAGTAGCTTGGGCAGAAACACGCTTTCATACGAGTGTCTTGGGTACGATACTCAGTACACTAACGATTGGTACACGCAACGCTGTATTTAAATTTAACTCATTTAAAAATAGTAACAGTCTAGATAGATTATTAACTGGTTATTTATCTTTTCTTTGTAATGAAGGGAAGGGAGGGTCGGATTCAGAATTACTTGTGAATAAGTAAAACCTGTAGCCTGTGCGATAGGTCTGTGCGTTTCTAGCGCGAACGATGTAGCTATAATATTTATATTTAATATAAAAGAATATTTACTGAATTGGTGCAGTTGGAATTGCATTTTGCAGCGGCTAAACGCTAACATTATATCATGGAGGTCCCTATTGCGTATGTACGGGGTCACTCAAAATGGTGTGGATGGATACAGGGTTTATTCCAATTCGCCTGCTTAACTACAATCTTTGTACTATAACTATGCTGCGATAACAGCTTATGGTGCGGGTTGTGTGATAAGGCTGCAATCTTTACACCATCTTCTGCCTTCATATCATTTGGGGGTAAATCGTGGCCCAATGTACTGGTACGTTAAAGTTTGTTATTTAAATTCTTCAGCACAGCACTGGACCGGGGACCTGTGCGTACCACGGTGCGAGCGCCCGCACGAAATAATAGTGCCCTAACAATACATTAATAAGTAAACAGCTTTGTGCGGTTTAAGTTTTCACAATAAAGCTTCACCGACCTTTTGTTCCCGCTTATTGTTGAACCGTTTATATGGTCGTATTGAACTAACTGCACGTCACGTCACGTCACCTCACGTCACGTCACCCCATCGATTGTTTCGGACGTGGTGGCATTGGCATTGGCATTACACGTACTCGCACCATGGACATGGACGTATTACATGTGTTGCCTCAGTATAAAATAAAATTTAACAGTTTATATTACTTTGTCTGTCAACCATGATCACGGGACATGTTTTACCGGATCTACTTGGAAATGTAGTTTTGTTCGCGTTTCGTGAATGACCTCTACCGATAAATAAATTCCGTGCATGAAACGCATTACAAACCCCCCCATATTAACTTATTAACACAGTGTGCATTGAATGTGTGATAATCACAATGTTCGACTATTTGATAATCGTCAAATAAAACTGCGGATCGACAAAGTAAGCTAAACTGAACAGTAAGGACTGAAATTTCCAGATGCTGTTTGTAAAGGATCTCCGAGGTGTAACATTTCCTTTTTCACATAGAAGTTCTTCAAAATTATATTGGGATTGGTACTATGAAAATTATAATGTAATGTAAAGTATGAAATGTTTTAGATTATTCCTGAGTATTTTTCTCTTAAAGGGTTACATTCTTAATGATTCTGGAAAAATTCGTGTTTTTGATTTTTAAACATTTATCATTAGCAGCGGATAGACGCTCTGCGTTGCGCATCAGTCCGTGAGTTTCTATACCAATTGGTCTTCCATCGCCGTTAATGATTTCATAAATACTCCACTGTTGCAGTTTCAACAAAAAGTTGTTCTCCATAGCGAAGTTTAGATGGTCTAGACTGTGGGAAGCGCAGCCGCCGGGCGGCTGCTGCGCTCACGTAGCCGAGATAAACTTATCTAAGTAACGGCGTCACCTCGCTTAACACGACTTGAAGTTTATTGTGATCTCTTAACGAATAGGATAATGAAAATACGAGTATATCATATGGGATCACACGTGGAAGATAAACTACTATTTACTCGTAGTTAAGTTGAGTGATAGATTAGACTAACTCTTCCTAACGCTTTATATCTGGAGACAGGAAATAAAATTTACAATGATGTTTTGATCTCTTTGTTATTTAATATATTAACATGTAAGCATATTTTTTTTAAAAAAAATTGCTAGACGTAAGTGGCAGTGAGCAGGGCACATTGCTCGAAGGACCGACCGCCGATGGGGCAGTAAGGTCTTCGAGTGACGCCCGCGTACCGGTACACGTAACGTTGGAAGGCCTCCCACAAGGTGGACCCACAATATGGTGAGAGTCGCGGGGAACCACTGGATACGAGCAACGCGGGACCGATCGATGTGGAGATATTTGGGCTCGGTCTATGTCCAGCAGTGGACGTCTATCGGCTGATGATGATATTTTATTTCCAAAAAAAAAGTTTACATTGTTTTGTGAAAACAAGTGTGTACGTGCATGTGGACTCACCAAGGATCCGGTTGGGGTGTACGCTAGGAACTTTCAACAGCTTACTCTGCAGTGGGCTCTGGTCGCGCGAAGCTACGGTTATTGCTGTTGTGAAACGTCCTTACCAATGACAGAGGAACAGAGGGAAGGAATAAGAAACAAAGTTATTGCGGTACGGTCTTACTTTCTTATTTACCAAAAATTTATGAATCACACATCACATAAGAATTTGTTTCTCGTTATTAAAGTCAGATGTGGAAAGAAATTGGTTATCATGAAAGCATTTCGCAAAGAAACATCTCAATACAAATATGATCTATCAATGAAACAACTATGAATGAGCTGATTAACAAAAATTATTAAATGTTTTATTTATGTCACGATAAGTGTTAAATGAAACAGTTGCAATGGTTAAGTAAGGTTATCTAAATTATCCTAAATATGTCATGTAACAGTAACAGTAACAGATAACAATAGGATAGTAATATCTACTAATGACCAGTTAGTACACTGTATTGCAGAACAAGAGATTGACAAAGTGCTGCAGCTCAATGTACACAAAGTATTCCCGGAAGTTGTCACTTTTGACTGTTGTGTAGGGCTACCTCGGAGAGACATTACTGCGATACGTTATAAAATGTGACTGTCAAGTTACTAAGGTACAGTAAAAAAATTAAATTTAAAACGTATTGGATGAACATAATCTAAAGATAATAAAAATGAGTTATTTTCGTTCGCCGATCACGTGAATACTAGTGAACGTGTCGACATGGAAACATGAGCATTAGCAGGTGATTATAGGCATTTTTTTTAAAATTTCAAAGGGATTTGCGGGGGTGTCACGGCCAGCAAAGCGAGCGGGCTATAGTTAGCGTAGCACATAAAGTATATGTTGTGTGCCCTAAGTGAGAGCGCCGCGCGGGTGTGGCGGCGGTGGTGGCGGCGGTGGTGGCGGCGGTGGTGGCGGTGGCGGTGGGGCGCGCGGCGGCCGCTCGCCCTGACACCGGCAACTTTCCATCCACAGATGTTGCACTTTAAGTTATCGCTTGTATTCACTTGAATGTTTATTTATTTCTTCACATGCCGGCCAAAACTTAACATCTTGCATGTCAGAGGGTCCAGAGCAATGTGGTGTGAGCAATGCAAATATTCTGACTCTAGCGCAGAACATTTACCACGACTGCTTCACGATGTCCGTCTTCAACTTCCACTTCCTTTTGGAACAAAATTGTCTTTTTTTTTAATTTTAATAGTTTGCAGTAGCTCTTAATTCAAAATCGACACAAACATTTCTATCCACCATTCGTAATTAAGCAAACTTGTGAATAACTTATTTGATTGGAAAATTATCTCATCATTATCATGTATTAATGTTGTGTGTGTGCGTGTGTGTGTGCGTATGTGTGCGCGTGCGCGTCTCATTCCGTAATCGGCTGTTGTTTTGTGGTCAGTTCGTTTAATTACAATACGTGTCGCGACCAGTAATTAGCACACGGTGCTGGTGCTGCTGCTGCAGTGCGGTGCGGTGTTTTGTAAACGTAACATTTGTAACATAAACCATAGCTTGTAACATAAGCTGCAATACTATCTCTGTGAGATATCACATCACATTCAAAACTTTCTTGCACAGCATCCAATCGTACTAAATTAACTACTATTGTTTTCGAAGCCTAATTTTAAAACTTTTTGTGTACAAAAATTTATGGGTGACTTTTTGACTTGTTTACTAGTTATTGTTGAGATCGGCGCGATCTATCGACCAATCAGAATGCAGCTTGGTTTTAAGAGGGGGGAATAAAATGGTCGGAGAAATACTGGCTGTGACTATGATCGCCACGTTCCCGACAGTCTGTTGGCAGCGAACGAAGTGAAATTTTTTTTTTTGTCAAAATCTGTAATCCGGGGGCCAAAGGAACATTAAGGTTTGTTCCAACACTGTACACTTAGAATATAACACTGTAAGGAGGCAATAGACGAAACTGTACACGTTCAAGTAGTAATTGTTTATTTGTTAAACCGTAACTATCACAACTACTACTACAAACATAATTTTAATGTATTTTTTGTGCATTTGTTACAGGTAAGTATTTATATTTGGGAAAACCGTGTCATGGCGTCGTGAAGATAACCAGTTTATATGTATTTGTATGGAGAAGTCGATTAATTAATTTATTTTCTTGCGTAAGTATATTTTGTAAAATATATAGATTACTTCTCAAATAGTGTGTAAGAATCAAAAACTGCTCATTCACAAATTAAATTATATATGTATTATTAAAATTATGTCTTCAAATTCTTGTCCAAATACTAATGAAAGTCTGTTGACACCTAAGTTAAAGAAAGAAAAAGAAATTTCTAATTCAAGCCTTAGATCAATATGATCTCAATTTAAAAATAAACATTCAACGACTTCAAAATCCTAATTATCAGAGAATCCAGGGAAAATTGTGATGATATGATAGCGTTACAAGTAGTTTATCTATTCAAGTGTTTGTAACTTAGTTCTAACCATCTTTAACCTTCTTAAATAACCTTGAACGTTGCCATGAATCGCCATGACGACGCAGAAGATTCTCAGTCTCGCGGCCCTTGCAGATACATGGCACATGGAGCAGTGCTGCTGTCACTCACGCGGTGCCACGTGGTATCACCCACTACACTTAACTACGCCACTATTATTCTCATAATACTTGGTAATTTCCTCAGCTTGTGCATTAAATTTATCATATTTAGTTATCGTGGCAACGGAATATGTTTTTATGAATTTTGTAGTACGAATGTTGGCAACGGAGACAGCGGCAGATGTGATGTAGTAATTACCTGACCCTGACCATGGACACTCGTTACACCAGCAGCAGTTCCGTTACCGGCTTTTGCAAATGTCGATATCTTTCATTTTCTCGAAGAGAACATGATCGAGTTGCTTTTCAAACAAAGAAAAAAAAATGAAATGATTAAATATTATGAAGGCGTACGCTGCAGTCGTATATACCTGTGTGAGAACGTGGCTCCTGGTAAATTATGCATGCGACACGACATGCACACTGCAACGCGGCCGGCGGCGGGCAGCGCTGCCGCTGCAATTGCGCAGGGTCCTGCTCCTCCGATGAGTCAGCGGCGCGTCGCCGATCAGATCATTACGAGCTACTTGATTGTTCGACGCTGAACCCGCTTTCTTTGTTCTCGAGGCAGCGGTGTATTAATGGCACGCTCACACGTATGGATTCAGATTAATCTCCCTTGCTCACGTTGCACGTTAACAGTCCGAGTTGGACGATATGTATGTATATGTATGTATATGTATTTATATGTATTTTCTATACGATACTTGTTGTCACAATAAATTCCTTTGCATCTTAACGTTACATGTTCTCATAATGCCTGGATACTATTTTTCACCTTACCATGTATTTATAAGTATAGACTTTACCTAATTTAAAGGTTCTGCGTTAATTCTGAATATTTTTGTACGTAACCCAGACCTCTTTGTAGACAATTGGACAGAATGTTTTTTGCTTTTGGTATGGAAGTTTTCTTGTAAGATCCAAGCTGCCTACACTCGAGATGAGTACTTTGTCAATATTGGATATATTATTAGTCAATAAATTTTAAACAAATCAGTCTGAGTGAAATGGTTCCACAATAAGCCGGGCTGCTCTAAAGTTCTGCCTTAAATTCCCATATTCAAAATATAGAACAAATTTTTGAGTGAGCTGCTGCTGTTCAGAACGGAGATGCATCTCACAACAAATCCTGACAAGGTGGACCTGGTCCTTCACTGACAGACATCGAAAGAAATGTTAGCTCTATTGTTTTGCTAGTTTCTTTATAAAACTTTGTGGATCGATAGAATGTTACTGCTGCGGTGTAATACAATACCACATCGGGCACTGCTAAGGGCCACAGATGAAGGGGCGCTGGTCGACGTCACCGCTGTTTGCGCGTCGTCGGTACTACACGTAGATAACATTTGAAGTGCTGCCGGTAGTTAATAGTTAACTACTCTGGTGCTTTGCTTTCAATTGTATTGCTTCGTTGACAAACCAAACAGGTTTGTTTTTTTGTTAATTTATTTTGATTTTCTTCGTTCTATATCTTGTCTGTATTGTTTGTATGTATTATCTATATCGTTTTCTTTTACTCATTCTATGATTTATCACATGGTATCTATGATGATGTATATTACTTTGAGTAATTATTTTTATTTAAAATAGTATCGAGACGAATAGCACATTCCCTTTATCGAAGAGGGCACATCATCACAATCATCTTCATCCGACAGAATATGATATCTTTCAACCCACTGGGGTCCTTACTGAATTTATATAAATGTATTATGTATTATTGAAGTTGCTGAATTTCACTTGTATAAATATTTTTCAAACTGGTACGCAGTGACATTTACACACTACAGCTTCGCAGCTGAGTAGCGTAGGCGCATCACTTCCGGTCCAATATAATCCTTATTGGGGAAACGAATAACGTGCGGGCGGAAGACGCTATATTTTTTATTGTGAAATTATCTTGTGTAATCACATTTTTATAGCGTTGTTATAGTTTTACCGCGCGACATTTGGACGACATTTTCACTGTGCGATTGCGCTATTGTGCGATTGTGCAATAACACTTGCGAATCTGCTATCACTGTAACACAGACTTATCAATTCTACATGTATTTGTATCACGAATCATTTATTTACTCGCAGCAAATAGTCTTTGTGATCGATCCTAGACATCAAACCATGTGTCGTTGTCGATGCGGCGACAGCGCGTCTCTTTGTTTAATGCAACCCTCAATGTGATTTGTGTCGCACTTGAGATGTGACGTCACTAGTCGGGTAGAGGCGCGGGCGCGGGCGCGGGCGCGGGCGCGGGAGCGGGCGCAAACACTCCGGTGTGTTTGTCTGCGTGTCTGCTGCGTGTCGCGTCCGACCAAGGCCGCTGCTAAATATTTGCACGTACGATACAGCGGCTGCTGTTGTCGATAATGCTTTATTGACGGAATCGAGACAGTACGATGAAGGATAAAAACAAATCAATAAGTGTCTTTGTTATTAAATCGTTTTAGTGAACATTCTACAAATGTAACATCATTTCAATTGTTAAAACATCATTCAAAGTTTGACTACTTTAGCGATAGTGATGTGCTGGGGTTGGGAATCTTTCATCTCCTAAAGGTCAATAATACGTTGAAATCTCCTACCTTTTTATCGTAATGAAACCAGCGGAAAGATCAATGACGTCATAGGCACAGGACCCGGTCGTCACACAACAATGCGTCGTGCTCTATGTTACACATTTGAAGTATCGATCACGGGCACGTACAGCGCATGCAGAGGTGGTCGGCGGGACATTATTCAATAGAGTGTCCGGTGCGGGGCGGTTCGCGGCGGGGACCGGCGGGACACCGGCCACCGCCCGGTGCCTGTAAATTGCGCCCATTACTAACAATAAGCAGTGCCTATTAAACATCGTTTTAAATTATGAAACGTAGATTGATATTCGGTAGCTAACGGATTATTATTGAAAATTGTTCCCCTTCCCATTCCCCTTCCCCATCTCAATCCCAATCTCTACCACTAGTATGTCCCGCGTATATTAGTCTCTTGTGTGCCAGCCCGCGGCACTGTCCAGATGTTAATGAAGGAAAGTTGACGTAATTGAAAACTTCTACAGGTGATAGATCGCTGCTGCCGGAGCCCGTCTAGGTAGGTACCACCGCCGCGCCTGTTGCAGCCGACAAACGGTATACAGTCATTACTGTGTAGCGGTTTAAAGAGAGCTGTAATTAGTGAAATTACTGGGGTAATGTTATTCGACATCGTACATTTTAAGACCGGGACCGACCCGCTCGTATCGTCGCTTCGTAGATCTGGTTCGCTACGAGAAGAGAATGAATGATCGGAGTCTATCGAAATTTTTGGTTTTTCATTTATGGGTGTGTGCGATATATATATATATTGCATTTGCATACAAATATTAATTAATTCTAAAATTATCAATGTATTGCGTATAAGAGAGAATCGTATGGAAACAATGCTAGTTTCTTTGGTTTTAATTTTAATCGGTACTTGTTTGCGATGTTGTGTCGGCAGTAATAATAAGTAATAATGTATAGCGAGTTTCGTTATTACCTTTTTTTATGATTATGCAGACTAACACTTGAATACGATCCCATCTATGATTAGCGGCAATTTAAGTACAGCGCACTAGTCTAGAAGCATGGCGTTTGTTAAAGATAAGAATAATATTAAAGAAGCTGCAAGCGCTACGAAGGTTATCTAAAGATTATTTTTACATTAAAACGGTGAGCTCGTCAATTGCTGGTAGATTCAATTTAGTCTGTAGATTCGGTTGGAGCGTCGCTGTGCGTCTGCGGATGCGGAAGTCTGCGTCGCGGAGCCGGCTTCGGTTCGCGTCGTCGCTGATGGGTACACTGACTGAATATTTATCATCCGAGTCCTTGTCACTTGACCAATAACATGATTACGCTGGCTCTCGCAAATGTATACACAACTAAATATCAAGGGGACAGTGAACCTACGCATTGGTTGCCTCCTTTTTATCATCATAAGACTTTTGAGGTTGACTTATTTTGATCTCAAATAATCCAATCTGAATTTGTATTGGTCTCAACAGTAATCAAGAAGCACCAATTTTTTTTGTGATTAAAAGAGGGTTTTATATAGTCACATTAACAAACTGCAATAGCAATTTGACTTCTTAAATAAGACCTTTAACTTTGATAATAAAATTATGAGTATTTATAATTATAAAACAGATGTGTATACAACGTGATGCACACCAGATTAAAAGCTAACATAGTTAGGAATATCGCGAGCAGTATTCAAGTGTTTCAATTAAATAAGGTTGTATAGTGTAAAGTTGTCTCCTCTGCGTACCGTTAAATTAAATGTTATGTTAAGAGCAGCACAGTTTCAGTTCATGAAGCAGCATGTATATAATATAAAGCGCGCAGATGTTTAATCGCTGTTACCAATCGGACTATTCAATTTTAGAGTTTACAAATAACACCTAAGAAGGTCACATTGAAGGGGTCTCTGTTTATGTTATGAATGTTTTATTATTATTCGATCTGGCTCCAGCCGGAGCGGTGCGCGAGCTGGGCCTCTGGGCTGGGCCCGGTCTAGACGCGCGACCTTATCTGACACCTGACGACTTATGCCGAATATACTCGAAAGTCGCTCTGCCGGAGATAAGTTGATAAGGGGAAACTATTTCGCGCTATTCTCACAATATTTCCTCATAGCAATATTTACTCTTCAATAGTTTTTATACATACACAATCACACAAACTATTTACAGTGTGATCTCCGTTTGCGATGCTTCTGCAGATGACTTCGGTTAGAATATATTAACAGTGGGAATCAACGAATCTTGAAGGTGGGACGACAACTCGTTGTGTATATTTTTAACACTATAATTTCCAATGACTAGTTTTGTATTGCTAATAACAATTTCGGTAAACATAACAAATGTAATGTACTAGATCAGAGTTGTTGTTATAAATGTTCGAAATCTGCAGATTCAATATTTTTTAAGATGTTACGTTTTGTGTTTTGGTCAAAACTGTTTCCATTAAACGTATCAATGTAACCTAAAATATCAGAGGTTAGTTGATGTTGATAGAGGTTGTGTGTGTCGGGAATCAATTAATCACAGCTCGCTTATCACAAGCTCTCGACGCGGTTATCTCCTAACAACATGTTTTTGCGTTCGCAGCTGCTAGCGCGCTGCACGCGACGCTGCATCCGACGCACCCGGCGCAGGTTTCGGTGATCTGCAATCGCGAACTCGTTGCCAGGACTTACCCGCCAATCGACATGCAGATTGAGGGTAATACTCTTATCTCGCGATCCTTCCGCGTTGTTATTGTGAACCTAAATACGTTATCTTGTTTATAAAGTAGATTATTTTATGAACGATTACAGTTCTTGCGTACGTATCATTTAGCTGTAAATGAATTTGATAAGATGATATGCAGACGGGATTGCTTTTGAGTAGATGCTTTTCTCTTTGCAAAACCTCGAACACTAATTCCACGGTTAACGGGACAGACTAAAGTGTGATGTTAACTGTAGGCTTTTAAGTCTATTGTCGTTTTCATTAAATATTAACTTTAAAAGTAAATAGATTAAAGGTTTCTGTGAAACCTAGTACGAATTGCGCGCGCAACTGTTTATCACACAATATGCTTATATACGAGTTACTCTCCTGGCACAGCGACCCAACGTGAGTCTTGGCCTCCGATACAAGAGAGTTAGATGTTCACTTATCTTTAGGTATAATTTCGTATAAAAATCTTTAATTGTGCCCGGTTCGCAAATGTTTTACTTAAATTATCTCGTTCCTGCGTATGGCCTCCCTTCGAATTCTCGTCACATAAACATGTCCACGTAACGCCTTGACTTTATTGTAAAAGTTGCCCTCCATCTGGCGTGCTATCTGGTTTGCTCGTTGACCGTTCATATTTGGAGGAGTGACCGTGTCTAGAGAGGTCGTCGCGCGTGTGGAAAGCAGTGCGAGCGCCTGCGGTTGTTGCGATTACACCTGTTTACTTGTTGGTCACGCGCGTGCTGAGAGATCGACTCGCATGATTCTGTTACACGATTGTCTTTATCCGAGAGTTTTCAAATCAAATTTCCCAATTTGTATATGAGCTGCCATAAAAGATCGGCAATTGAAGAAGACGACGCTTTACCGCCTTTAACTTTATTCGCTTGCTGTGTACTGGCTGTGCGTGCACTGTATAAAACTGTATTAACAAACAATTTCATTATGACTTGATGACTGTGATACGTATCATACATAACATCTTAATTTATTTTGCAGTATAATAAAACTATCTATATCAACTATGATTGTGATTACGTCAGTGAAATTGTTGTTATGTGATAGATGATTATAGAAAAAAATATTACCACAAGTATAAAACAAAACCAGTGATTGTTTCATTGTGAAAACGATTGTACTTCACTAAATTATCGTTATCAGCCGGTAGATGTCCACTGCTGGACATAGGTCTCCTCCAAAGATTTAGACACGATCGAGTAAGGATTCATATGGGTCATTTCTTATCACGCTGACCCAATGCAGGTTGGTGGCAGCCAGAGCCTAGTTTGATGATTAGTAGGCTGCACCACGAGCGGGTGAGCTTGACTTGAGTCCCGGGGATTGTTGTGCGGGATCCCTTACACCCCTTACACCCCTCAAATATATGTAAGTAGTGTAATACTCGTTACATTACTTTTCTGCATTCGACGAATAAAAGTTTATTACTTGGCAAACGACATACCTAAGCATGTATGTATGTATGTATGTATATAATGTAATCAACGTTTAATCTATTAAAAGGGATACAATTAATAATCTTTATTTATACTACATAATGACGAAACGAGCTTAAAACTCACCTAATGGTGAGTGATACACCTGCCTTCAACAATGTGGCGCTAGTTAGGATGATATACACTGCAGCATATTTCAATCGTCGCCTTAGAACATGGATGTTAAGTCCCGTTACCGGAGTAATTTCGCCAGCTATAGCACCTTTCAAACCGAAGTAAATAGGAGTACCAATCTCAGGCAACAGAGACCTACCTACATTTCCGACACTTTAAATTGAAACAGTATGCTATGTATAATTTACTAGTATAAGGTTTTAAATAATATTGTTCACTACGATGTGCGGTATCCGCTTTGTATCTGTAGTAAAGTGCTGTTATGTATTATTTTTTTTATTAAATTCACTATAACTTATGGAATATGTTAAAAAGCACAAACCAGTGTGTATAAGTATCCGCTTGCATCTTGTTACTTGGTGTAAGTTGGAAACGTATCACTTCTAACCGGATCAGAATAAACTATAACGCAAGGTGGAGCAGTCGGCCGCGGCTACGTTGTACCCCGGGCAACACAATCGCCGCGGTGGCTGCGTCCCACGTAGGGACAGATCTATCGGCTCCAACTCCCATCACCTCCGTCACATAGAGTGAAACGCCTATACCCTTCGTTATGTAGCCTGTAACGAACATAGATAAGTATGCTTGTGGAGTACATTATTCTCTATCACATTACCAATAGCAGTATTTGAATCTCCCGTAAAACGTTTCCAATATAACTAAAGAACTGTTGCTACACCATTTACAAATTAAAAGCTATTATACTTTTATATTATACGCTTTATGGTAAGGTAATGGTGGTGTCAGTTGCGGGAGAGCATTATTTGTGTAGGTAGGTTGTGTCACAGCAGTGCCCAGTTCTGCAGCCAAGCAGTGCAGTGTGTTAGTTACAAATAGGTGAACATCGTGCTTATTTAATTGCTTAGTTAAATGTTATACACTGTTATTGTGTGAATTAGTTATTCATTACATGAATCTCACTAAAATAAGCTTTCTATCATTTATAAAATTGCCCACGGCGATATCTTCACGATACCAATTAATTTAACTTTTCAGATTATCAGATAGGGGAGTCCTTGCAAGCGATTTACGATTTAGTGACGTCAGCCACGAAAGCATTGCTCCGCGAGGATCAATAACATTGAACGTTTTGTGCAATAACGATAACATTCGGAGAGCTGTTAAAAAGTTATAACAGTCGCGTCTTATCGGCCACAGTGATGCCGTCGGATCAAGACCCGGTCTCTTGGGTCTTTATTTTGGCACTGAAACATTGACCCTGCGGCCGGAGCCAATTTGGCATCGGCTTGCAACTTAGTTGGCAAAATGTCTACATGCAAGTGTACCCATGCCGCTTCGATTATTTAATGTCGGAGAACGTTTCATTCGGAGCCCCGGTAACGGTACATAACCGGATGCGAATTGAAGCCTGCAACGTGCACCGACATCCGCTCTCCACGTTGAGCGAGACCGCCTTCTTCAGAAACTGCAAACAAACATACCAGACGTAAAACACAATACCTTAATATAATATAATATTGTTTTATACAATGATTCATGTGGTGGGTAGATGAAAGAGATGGGGGTTCAGGTGCAGGGTCAGGGTTAACCTTTAGCCGCACACGGTTTGCGGTTTACTGTACACCCATAGCTACGGTACGGCCCCAGTCCCGGGTTCCGCATAAGGATAGACTGATGAATGGGCAGTTTGTAATTATTTTTTATTAAATGCCTATTAGACTAAGCTATATATATATATATATGTACACATTTTTTCTCATTATATGTCATTTTAAGCGGAATATGTAAGTTTCCAATGAAAACAAATGTCATTAAACCTAACTTATAGTGGGGAACAATAACATCGTTAATTTAGAACTTCCTAAAGTAACTGTCGGCTTAAGCACTGTACTGTTACTGTTGTGCGTTAAAATAAATGTGTAGTTAACTCTTCAGCACTGTAATATTTCGATTCGGTCACATAAAAACGCGGTTAAACGCAATTTAAACCGAGCTCGTAATGAACAATGCATTTATTTACCACGATAAGAGGATTCACCCCTCCAAGGTGCATCGGTCTCCGGACTTGATGGCTTCTCGAAATTGTTCATATTTCAGAGTGATTTAAGGATCAGTGTGCGGCCGCGGTAACTTAACCAGCGATAGTTGAGCGTCTACATTGAACATTAATTAAATTTAAATCCAACTAATCCAGAAGATAAACAAAGAGAAGCGGAGTGCGCCAAAACGTTGCGCATCGTTTGTGATGTGAACGTCTTTAGTTCTCTTGTAGCATGTTGTGGTGCACTGTCGGTTGTCATGGCCACGCTCTTAAGCACGACGAGGAGAGGAAGAAACAAGATAATGTTATTTTTTTCATTGTTACGACCTTTCATAATCAAACATTAACAATTGAATATACAGTCGAACTTTTGTTGCAATGGCAACTTTCTCTTGACTCGCGTCAGATGACCTTTGCCCGGAGTAAATAAAACCGGTACATCGATCCTATGAAGGATGATCTCCCTCGTCTCCTGTTCCTCACTTCCACTTATCCTCTGTAAGAGGAAAGGGTTGGCTTATAAATAAATGATGGGCGCAGAGGCAGAGGCGCGGCGCGGATAGGTCGCTCGCAACCACTGACGTATCTAAACCGAATGCAAAGTAACCGGAAGCGGCGCGTGCGACACCGGCGCGCAACCACGCTGGCGACGCCGGTCGTGATGTCAGGCCAGCATCACGACAGCTCGGTATAAACATTGAAATTAATATATTTTTATACGTCACAATGAGATAAGCAATTTGTTTGTTAACTTGATAATAAAGTTACACCATTACAATTTAGTAAGCTAGATACTTTAATATTTGTTTATCTGTAAGATTGCACATATATATATATATATGTGTGTTTGGGTGCATGTGTGCATGTATGCATGTGCGTGTGTGTGTGCGAGTATATGCGCGTGTGTGCGTGCGTGTGTGTGTGTACAACCGACAGCACCCGTCGCCACGAACCACTGATCTATGTCAACTTAGGGTATAACCATTTATGTAAAATCTGCTTAAATTCTAGTTGAGACATGATTTCCACTTAGTGCGTACATCATTATCGCCGCCGAGCTTCCAGGTTATATTGTTTAAGTTTAAGTGATTACTTATCCTGTGATTGTCCTTGAAGGTAAGGTACATATAGATAATGTGTATAATAAAGATATAAAAGTAATTACTACTACTCTGCAGCGATAGGAACGTCAATCAGGAAATTATGTATCCACTTAAGGGAGTATATTTACACATTAATGCAACCAGTAGGTGCATGCTTGCAGTCACTCCCCCCGCGCCCCGGCAGTTCCCCCAAGTGCAGCGAGCCGCGCCCGCGCACGCGCACGCGCCCGTCCGGCTTGTCGCGGCAGGTAGCAGCATTGTTTCTGGATGTGTCCGCGTATGCACTAGCGCAGGCCGGTGCGACGACACCTAGATATTTATAAACATTTCTTTTATTGTAAGTGTTTTTTTTCTAAATTACAGAAACTTTATGTATCTTCTTATACCTTGTCGGATAGGTATTGACGTCAGGTACTTATTTATGTGTTTTTTACGTATTTTTTATAAATAAAATTTCGTTTTAAGATTAAATAATAATGTAAGTATAAGTATGACGCATTATTGTTTACTGTCACGACTTTCAAAGAACCTAATTTAAAAGTTTTAGCCTTAAGTGATGATTATTAATTTAATTTCATAAAACAGTAATTATTACATTAAATCTGTGTAGAAATAAGTAAGAAATAAAATCATCGAATTTTTTCCTAGAAAATCGAGATTTTTTATTTAAATTATTTAAAAGATCAATAACTCCAGAGTCATCGTCTCTGGATGGGGTATTCCATACATACATACATAGATGGATAGGATACGAGCTATACATCAGCCACTCCAGATCTTTGACACCTATTACATTTCAACCCGTATATACAATGAATTACGTTGAAACAAGATGTTAGGTCTCTTTACCTCAGTAATATCACTAGCTTCAGAGCCTTCAAACCGGAACACAGTAAATGGTGTTTTTGCAACATTGATATTTTACTTTGAACTCCTTAAATAAGGTAAATGTTATAATAATGTAATTACTCGCATACACAGTACAAACTGTAGTTTTTGGTTATTACTACCTTTTTAGAGCCGTCCGCCCGTTTCTGGTCAGACCTTCTTGAGAATGCCCTCGATGTTCTTGTGCCAATTTCAATGAGCACACGCACACACGGGGCATGCTCTGCTGAGAGCAGTTCTACGAAGAATAAGAATTGTTTCATTAATATTATGTCAGGGGTGGCCGTGGCTCGTGGGGGGCGGAGCAGGTAACCTTTTTACATGATTACACTATTTCTAGCCGAGAATCATGTTGCACGAGACTATAAGCAGTAAGCCGTTCTGGCAACACCGCACGCAGCCGTTTCAATAACGTTTTGCTGAATGCTATATTGCAGCGACTCGACTGGAGGTGCGTTCGCGTTCGTCTGATGGTAAGCGGCGTAGCTGGTAGTACTTGGTAGATGATGTAGCGTCGCCTTGAAACAACATGTTGAGGCTCGTTACTCCAGTAATTTCACTAGCCACAGCTCCTTTCAAACCGAATTACATTAGTTACATTGTGTTTTTGTTTGTTTGTAAATTCTATTGTATATAACTTGTTGGTGAACTCGTAAGAAATTGTTTTTAGCAGTATCAAGTAGCGCGGTTATGTATAGGCGTTAAGTGATAGCCGTGTCCGTACTAGTAAGTGTTTAATATATATCGCAGGGATATATAAAAATATGTAAGATGTGCCTCTGTAAACGGACTGCTAATCAAACTGACCGGTTTTTTATAATAATTATGTAAAAATAAATTAATAAAAGGCTATACAGCTCCGCGCTCTGAATATATCCGCGAACTTTAACACACGTTACATACATGGTGTGTGTGTGTGTGTGTGTGTGTGTTGTTGTTGTTAAAGTTTATTCAAGTGCGGGAACCGGTTCCACCAGAACAGAAGGTTAAAAATAAAACCATTACCGAGTCTGGTTTTCGCGTTGACCGCGTAGCGCGATAAATTAACTTTTTGTTGCCAATGGTTCGCAGGGTTTTGTCCTTGTATCACAAGCACGAGCGTGTCCCATAATTGAGATAATTTTAAAGGTAAATACTTAATTAATTCCCATGAATTGTATCAATGCCACATAAATTACCTCTCCTTACCGAAAGTTATTAGCTGGTATTAAAAATAAAACTGATTGTAATAACACAGGCTGCGAGGCGGGGCGCGCTATCATTAATCAATACTCGTAATTAATGAGAGACATTCGCCAATCCATACATTTGCATCATAATAACGATACCCGGCTTCTGGGAATGATTTTTAAATACTTTAAATACACATATACAATGCAAATATCATAAAATGTTACGACTCTAAACCACAATATCTGAACAGCAAAACCTTAAGCGATATGACCGTGCGTTTTTTTTATTCAATTAAAGGACGAGACGGGCGGGACGTTAAACTGATGGTAAGTCATACGCGTACCCATAACACGGTGACACCAGTTAAGATAATATACACTGCACCTGAATGTGTTCGTCGCCTAGAGACATAAGATGTTAAGTCTCGTTACATCAGTAATGTCATTAGCTACAGCACCCTACAAACCGGATCACTGTAAGATTTGCACACTACTGTTTGTTGATGACTGACGCAACGTCGCGCGTTGCACTGACCGGGGTCAGGCGGCGGCGCGGCGCGCGGCGGCGCGGCGGAGCGGCGCGTTATTCCGCACAATGGTCTAAGATTGCCAGCGGCCGCTGCGCCGCCGGGTCAGGGCCGACCCCCGACACCAATAAACACCTCACTGCACACTAGTTTTCATTCTAGCCCCATTTACTCACTGTTCTACTGCCGAATATAAACTGTACGTCAACTGGTAATCACAGCCGCGCGGTAATTCGTTTTATTAATCGCTCATCATCATCATCATTAGGTGCCCCCTTCAAACTGATGTTTGGCGATCAGATTAAGAAAACCAATTCGATCCTCGGCTGTTATTTTTAACTGATGGTATTTAACCCGGTCCATTCCTTTATGTCGTCAAACCATTTCTTGCGTTGTCTACCAAGTGCACGTTTTCGTTATAAGATTATTATTGCTCATCATCTTCAGCTGCAAATCTTCCACCGCTGGTCTACACAGCGTCGGCCAAAATTATTTAAAAGTAATACATAAAATATATTGGTTTAATATTCTTTGTTAGAGTTGCATAGTTCCTGTGTGTCGTATTATACGAGTTGGATGAGCAGAATATCTTCAGTGTGCAGTGTAGCATCAAAAGTGGCGTGAGCTCATCGCAAATATATCCAATGTCACAGCGCAGCACTGCGATGCGGCGTGGAGTGCTCTACGGATACTCGTGACCGCCGGACAAGTGGCGGGTGTGACTGTGTGTGTGTGTGTGTGTGTACACGTGTGCACGCGTGTAGGGGGGCAAGGCGACACCTTTGTGTACGCTGCACCTTCCACCATGCTCACGTTTTTTAAGCACGACAACAAATCAGAATGAACTCGCCAGATGGTGAAGAAGCGGATACGTGTTAACTGGTCGGATTTCTCTGATGACATTCGTAACCGTTAACCTGTTTGGATTTACGGCTCCATCGACCTCTAGGTTAGCGATAAACACAAATAAGCATTTAAGCGATATTTAAGTAATAATATTCACTGATGTTTTAATTCTCTTCAATTAAAAAAATTATTAATATTCTAGCAAAGTTGAAGTAATTTCCTTCAGACATCAATACATGTAATACACTGATAACTAAATAACACCGAACATCTTTTGTTGTATTATGTAATGTTACGGAGTAGTTCAGTCCGGAAGGCTCTCGCTGCACACCTAAACTGTTTCACCATTACACTGTTGACGTGCCGTCGTTAAAAACTAATAGCGCTGATAACATACAACCAGTGTATCTGATACACGACTCGGTGTCCATTAAGTGCACTGCATCCGGAAATTACTTAAAGCGAACCATGTGTACACAGTCATCTTACCTTTGTTGTAATCTTCATCTTTTTCGAATTGTTTTATATCCTGATGTTTATGTATCTTTAGGGAGTGAACGCACAAAACATGACTTAGACAAATGTGATTCCTTCTTATGTGAGCGGACGACATTTCGGAAGTAAACGCGTTACTCTATCGTTCGTAACATTACTTTACCCTTCACATTAAAAAGGTGTTACCCTGTGCATATAATATGTTGTTGAGGCGACTCCGACGGAAACATCGTTAATATTTTTATATAAAATTAACTACAAGCTTCTAACGTTACATTATTTTTTTAGTTCTTACTAAGAACACTGGTGGTAACTCTATCTAGGTCACCATCCCCGAATTTCCATTATTGCTACTGTCAAACAATATAACGCAAACCTTACCGTATTCCGGCTTGGAGAGTGCTGGAGCTAGTGAAAGTATTGGGGTAATGAAACATATCTTAAGTATCAAAATGACGAAAATGTGGGTGCAGTGTATATCACTTACCACAAAGGCAACATCTAGTGAGCGTCATCACTTTTCAGAATAAAAAAAAATCCGATCCACATCACATCTACTTAGTCATCACCAGAGCTAGTACAGTGGCCTACGATTCAGTAATCGATCCGATTTCACAACCATCAATGGAAAAAGGATCCGAGAGCCCGCTAGCCAGACGTATATTTCTCGTGAAAAGCTTTTGCTCAATTAAAAAGCGCTGAATGGGAAATCCTGAAAAATATTAATAAAGGTAGGGTGATATGAAAGCGGTGGCAGTGCGCAGAAATCCATTAGCAGCAGGGTTGTAGTGACGATGAGGATATCACTGAGGGTGAATGATACGCTGGAACGAGCACATTGCTGGATACTCCAGTTGCTTCTACATCCACTTGAACCATGTTGATTCAATGGCTATTATGTGGTGGTATACTGGAAACAGAATATGTCAACTGTATCTGGTTACTATATATGTATGTGCATACATAGTCCAGCTTCGTCGTACATCAACAGTAGCGCAGTTAGATCGCTTCTCATTTCTATTGTTGTATGCAAATCAGTACGTACATACATATAGTTAGTTTCGCATTAACCAGTTTTAGGAAACAGTTCATCGCGACAATTAACTAAACCATTAACTTAAACTATAGACGATTACAAATAAGGTTTATTTTGAATACAGAGTTTATTTGCCTGTTTGTGTGTTCACTTAATCGTAAGAAGCTTACTTATACATACGCGTACGCGGGGGATACATGAATAATCTGTTTAGCGGTTCTTGTGCCGTAACACAACTGCACAAACAACTGCACAAACACCTTCCGCTTACAAAGTTGCACATAAGCGAAACTAACTAATCAAGTTTCATTACAAAGGCAATCCTATCATTTAGCGTTTGTGTCCTAAACATGTACAATATTTGAACAGTTACTGCCTGTTAAAGTGCTTCCGGTTTATACATTTGAAAAATGTATTAGTCTCATAATTATGTTAAATGGTTAGCAACTTCTTTTAACTTATATTTAGTTTCTTTTTAACAGTGTTTCCATGCACACACACACTCCTCCGGGGGTAAAAAGCAAGTATACATGTCTAATTAACCATTGGATTGATGTGCTAGAATACTTTTATCTATTCATTGAGAAAATTACACATGGACAGCAGCAAGTCCACCAGCTCTCCAGCCCCTCATGGATCGCTGTCGGCTGATAGTTTTGCAGCGAGTATGGCCAGCTCAACAACCTTATCGCTGTACATTATAGAATGTATGCTTCTTTTCATTTCTAGATATACCGATTACTTCTATCTATTGGCACGGTATGGAATTTGAATGGTATAAAGCAAATACTAACTTAACATGTTAATATATACTCGTACATATAAAGTAGATAAATATATTCATTTAAATGCTGTGCAATTGTATTATCCATAATTTGATAGAAAAACGTTTAATAATACACCATTGTGTTGTGTATGCGTGTGTGTGTGTGTGTGTGTGTGTGTATATATATGTGTAAATGTATCATAATCGCGTTGTTGTAACGCGCGCCGCGAAGTGGCCGCCGACGGTGTTCATAGAACCGTTAAAGTATATTGTTATTTAGTTTTCTCACGATTAGATCGAAGGAATTACTATACTGTAATACTTGTTATTTATTATACATTACAATAACTTTATTCAGCTCGCTTGTGGGAGTAATAATAAGTTGTGACGTCACGCGCTGAAAATTTATAATAGCATTTGGCGGCTCAGCCTTCGCCCGCGCCCCTCGCCCCATCGCCCCATCGCCCCACCACGGCCCCCTTGGCCCGGTTACAACAATAATTAAAGTGCCACTTTACGCGGCTCTATGCTAATTACACGACTCGCAATGATTACGTTTAATTCTCCCTTGTAATTGTTTCAATCCGCAGCGCACAGATAGACATCTGTCACGATTTGACGTATTACATAAAACATTGTATAACTGGAAAACACTTGGCAACGGTTATCACATTTCACAGGGCTGGAGCGAGTCACTATTCACACCTCGAGACCCTCAGACCTCCGATGTCACGTAACCGAACAAACTTACAAACGCTGGACTTATTACACTCAGTATCTTAGCGCCGGGGTTAATGTCTAAATGCAGTAAGAATGGGTGCGCGAGTCCAGACGCTGAGTACACCTCAATTCCTGGCTTTCTATATATTTCTAGATATATGAATGAATAATAAATTACAGGGACACGCCCCCCCCCCTGCGTGTCTCTTTCCTCTTTGTATAGCATTAATTCCGGCGAAACGCCGCGGCGGGGCTTTGATGAGGCCGACCATGTGCCATTTCAATTACCTGCTTTACAATTTCATTCAAATTCTTCGAAATTATAATTTGAACGGCATTTCAAACCCTATTTTTCTCTTTTTAATGAAAAATTTATTTACAAACCGGTAAGAGTAAGATGTTATCTTTTGTGTAAAATTCAGCTTTCAACATTTACAGCAGTTTGGTTGGGAGGCTCGACGACGTCATCATCCTCAGCTAGCTCCTGTACGGATGACAATAAATCTTTGTTTATTGGTTATGAGTTAGAGCAACAGCACGATCACTCTCCATTACCATAATAATGAATTTATCATCATCCGTCTGTAACAGACAGGAACGGTAGTGTAGTAATTGCGTTAGTAACGTTAGAATCAGGGCCAATGTTACTTGAAGGTGGCAGGAAAATGTAACTATTTATACTATAATGGCATAGTTATAACGTATAATATATTACTAAGAAAATAACAAAGCTTATGAGAAATTGGAAGGAAAATGTTATTCAGTATGCAGTTCCCAAATTATTGTCACTGCCATTGAGGGTATGGCAAAGGGCAATGAGGATGATCAGTAGATTTTTTTGGTGAAATAAAATGTTCCGCTGATTATACGTCCACTGCTGGATATAGGCCAAAGATCTCCACATCGATCGGTCCCGCGTTACTCGCATCCAGTGGGTTCCCGCGATTCTCACCAGATCGTCGGTCCACCTTGTGGGAGGCCTCCCAACACTACGTCTCCCGGTACGCGGGCGTCACACGAGGACCTTACAGTTGTTAGGTTTACTCGTTTATTATTCTTGGCTACATATCCATGAGTATACCTGTACATGTGTTCCGTTAAACGCGCAGAGTACACATGAAACGTTTAGCAAAGTTTTTAATTAACTTAAATTGTAGGGGGTAATTTGCGACCCGCGTTACGCGCTACGGCCGCCGTCCGACCCAATTAGGGCAGACGGGGTGATGAAGGTACGGTACAGCAAAACGAGTGTGCCTGAAATCGAGATGAGTCACTTGGAGAACCTGTCAGTACAAACACAAATAATACATGCTTATACGAATTTACATGTTATATATACGCCAAAGTATTAATTAAAAATATCAATAATGCTTTATAACGTTTGCTATGTAGGTGTGTAAGTATTCCGTTTTGCCCCACGAACAATATACTTTTAGTATTAAGTCAACCTAAACAACTTTATTCCTTGTAGGATGATGATCTAATCCGCTTTATTAAGAAACTACATGAATTCCCCAGTTAGCCCAGTTTAATTCCTTTCGCATACATTGCCGATGGGCCGTCTTAAAAACAAATTGAAACATTGTGTTGCCGCCGCTACCCCCGAGCCCGGGGCGGGAGCGGATGTAGATTGTTTTTCTTGATGCATCATAAAAAGTTATGATTATGGAGATTCTACAGAGCAGCATCTCGAAAACCAATTTCATGGTTGAGGAGCTGAAACGAGTCTACAAGCAATAAAGCACGGGGCGCCCCTAACAAGCCGCCCCTGCAAATTGATTTTTTAGAACGAGCCTACAGAAAAACATTTGCGTTTTAGAAAAATCTCCAGCCGCCATTGGCAGACGTCAGCCGTCTCATCACCAACCGATATACGCCCACAGCTAAATATAGGCCCCTAAAAATCTCCACTGCTATTAGTTCTGCGCTGCGCACCTAAAGCGGTTGACGGCGGTGGTACAGTGAGAGGCACATGTCCAACAGTGGATTGCGAGTGCTTCTGATGATGATGATAACAAGTGGACCTGCGGCTCACTATCTCGTTTGCTCGTGGCGAATTTCAAAGTTCCGCGCAACTATCGTTTACCAGTTCCCTGCGGACCGTACAAATTTCATTGCCAGCTTTAGCTTCTCAACCTTTTTATCTAAGAAAATAAATTAAAATAATATTTGAAGTTATATAAAAGATTTTTAATGATTTGAGTTAGTAACACATTCTGACTAGGCAACCTCTGTGAGTGTACCACCAATGGTACCTTATCTTAAATAAGTTAATAATGATGATCATCATCATTATCAACCTTTTTTATTGTTTACCTTGTTTATCTTCTGCTGGATATAGGCCTTCCCCAATGTCTTCCACCAAATACGATCCTCAGCTTCTCGTATCCACCCACTTCCGACCGCCCTGATGATGTCTTCGGTCCATCTGGAGAGAGAGCGTTCTACACTTCAAGTCTTTTCTCCCCCATCGACTGTCACTGACATAACAGACATGGTCGGCCCCTGCCATTTCAGCTTGCAGATTTTGACAGCTACGTCGACAACTTAAATTAATAAAATTAATAACGATCGTCCAGTGTTAATCTGGATGTACAAGACAGTGTGCCCTGGTGGTCCCTCCTACAGTTTTGTGACTGGTGTATGACTAACATTTATTACTTGAATCGCGGTGAGTGTGCGGTCTTAGTAATTATCCTCAGACGCCAATTTTAGTTAAATTGATAAAAACTGTGCAGCAGACGTAACGCAACACGTGATTGCATTAGTGTTGTACGTTTGTTTAGTGCCTTCACTTGCACGATTGGTCTATGGGACTCAGATAACAGTTTTTCTTTTTACACTGGAGTGCCTTGGTAATAACGGTAAAGGAAGACCGAACAAAGTGGGGATGGATTGTGTGAAAGACGATATGTGTAAGAAGAGTGTGAATTCAGATGTGGCGGCTGATAGAGGAATGTGGAAGAGAAGTACATACTGTGCCCATCCCATAGCTGGGAAAAGGGCAGGACGAAGATTACACTGCGTTGTGGTAGTTATAAACAGAGCGTTTACTAAATTGGGTTTTATTTTTCTTCAATAATAAATATATTTATGTCAAAAATTTGGGAAATTTATCCAATATTTTTTTTTGTTTAATAAGCGAGAGATTCGCACCGCTGTTTACGGTCGCTGCGGGCCGCCGCCGCCCGCTTCCGGGCCGCTACTTCCCCGTCCATATATCAGCACTATTTCGTTGCCAGTACCCCACTTTATCCGCGTTTATTGCTCTGAATCTGAAAACGGCTTCGCACTGATACCGGGACGTTGCTGCCTATATAAACGAGCGTTGTTTGCCGACCCGGAAAAATACATCCAATTGATTTTCGTATGTCCCGTGTGCGAGATGAGTTAGAGCAGTCTAACCTCCACACTGCACTCGGTGATGTCAAAGGCTGAACAGGAGAACTGCTTCAAGAAAACAATGAGAGAAGCTTCTGTAATGTTTTTAGCGATATTATCTTTCCTTTTACAATGAGAATTTTGCATATGCAGAGCGAGCATTGTGCCACGACATAAATAGGCTGTAACAACACTGAAATGTTGATGAGTCCATCTGATGTAATATACTATATATAATAAAAAATTATTTATTTCGGATAACTATACACGTATGTGGTCCATATTAGGTTAGATACAATTATGTTTAAAAGTAGTGTTAGTAATAATCACATTATAATACATAATACATATATTGACACACCGATGCCACCATAACCCCTATTTGCTTGACAGCGTGTAATTGTATCCAGCGAGCTAGCATCGCCGAGTCCCATCTATCTGACCGCGCGCGCAGTATGGTGCTGGGGCTGGCCCGCGCTCGCCTAAGTAAAGAGGCGCAGCGTTTGCGCATGACGGCAGCGAATCCGTGCTGCACCCGCGTCTGCGAACCTGGTGGAAGCGCTGCAATGACGCGGCAACACCATCAGCACCCTGAACGCGTTATTATACTGCACGCGCAGGTTGCCGTGTGCCCTGCGCGTGCAGTTAACCCATAGACCGCATGAATAAAAAGATTGGCAATATGATTTAAAAAGAGTCGACTTAACTTGTTTAGTACATTTGGCGAATCTGCGAGCCAACATGTTGCAGCGATCAGACAGCGACCCGCGCTCTTTTTTAATATCCAAGTTATCTTCCATATCCTCCGCGGTTCAGTGACCCAAATACTTAAATTTATCAACCTTTTTTAACATACAACCACACACCACTCAGAGCGAGAACTGCGCTACGTTGGAACGACGCTTGCGATCCGGCCGGAACATCATCAATACGCTTTTATTTTCGTTATATTTGAGCCCGTGGATACGGCGTAGGATAGGACTCGGGACAAATCTTAATGTGTTCTTTCAAAGCACCGCTTGATGGGCTCAGCAGTACCATATCGTCCGCATAACTAATGTTATTAATACACACTCCGTCAATATGACCACCGATTCCTGTCCGGCTGAGCTCATCAATCAGCCCATTTATATACAGATTGAAGAGTGTCGGAGAGCTCAAGCCGCCCTGTCTTACGCCGTACTACAATCTATACCCATCCGAGAATGCACCCGCCCATCTCACGCTGTTGATTTCATTATTGTACCAGTACTTAAAAAGCAATATAACATCGTTAGACAGATCTATTTCAGTTATCTTATTCCAAAGGATATCATAGTATACGAGATCAAATGCCTTAGACAGATCCAAGTAACAAGCGTACACTGGCGTCTTTCGTATAGTATAGTATTAAACAATCTGTTTGAGGCACATGATCGCACTCTCGGTACAAAGACCTGATCTAAAACCGAATTGAGTGTCATTAAGCGAGACGTGATCATCCAGGCGCCCGCCCAGCAAACCGTCCAGCACCTTTGCAATAACTGTTGCAAGTGAAATCGGCCTATAACTGGATACGTCGGAGGCGTCACCTGTTTTGGTTCTCATAATAGGTACAACCACAGTACGCATAAGGCTTTCGGGTAAGTTAGAATGCCCAACGCACAAGATAAAAAACAAAGAAAGACACCTCTGCAAGTGATTACCGGATACTGTAAATGCTCGATGCTGAGGCAATCAAAACCCGGGGCTTTACCCCTCACCATATTCTTGGTTATTTTATCTACTTCGGTGGCAGTAATATAGATCAAATACTATAGACGGACAGCTAGATCACTTTACGTAGCCTGGAAAAGTCTGTGCAAACCGTTTCTGTGTATCACGATTGGGATAAGATACGTCATGTTGTCATCAATACGCGCCGGATGCCGTATCTGTGCAAATAAATGTCATGAAAATATGCAGAGATAAACTTCACAAGTAGAAAAATGTTAAAAATGATAGGTAGTTCAATTTTGGGTAAGGAGACATTACAATTATTACTTAAATGTGATTGTCTTATTCCATGCGTTCTCTTGTCTTTAACAACAACAACAACAACAACACTGCTCCCCACTACTTAGCCGCTCAGCCGCTTAACGCTCGCACACATTCCATTGTTGCAGTGCCGTTTAACAGAACGAGCACTCCTCATTTCACGAACGGTTAAACACCTAATTACTCGCCTGAAAAGTACGTTTCAAATAATTGTCAGTGAGATTATCTGAAACGTATCCGTTTCTTGTTCGGCTTCACCGTTCCTAATACAAGCAACCGAGTGTTGTTTGTTTAGAAGTAACCGTAAACCACTCACTGCACGCGTTTCCGCGTGACCGATGTGTTGTACGCGCAGGAGCTACAGCGCAGGGCTATTTGCGGAGCGTTGTTTCCGCCGTCGGCCCGTCCGTTACGTTCGCGTTAAATATTCCTTTTATGTTAAGTGCTCGTGCAAATCGCCATAATTACATGTGACCGTAAACTTTTCGCGATTTGTGTAGTGCCGATGACCCGGTGACGCTAATGGTGGCTATTTAACTTATTCGTCATATAGCGATTTCTGTAATACGGTATACTGAGATGAACAGGTAATATTATAGCAACGTTGATTTTTCCTTCCTTCCTTCCTTCCTGCTGCCCTTTTTCCAGCTATGTGGGGTCGGCACAATATGTACTTCCCTTCCACATCCCTCTATCAGCCGTCATATCTTAATTCACATTCTTCTTACACATGCCATTTTTCACACAATCCATCCACACTTTCTTTGTCATATGTCCTTCATCCCTGCACACAATATGCCAGTACCACGCTAACCTCTTTCTTCTCAATTTCTCTGTCACTGAAGCAACTTTCGGACTTATATACCTGATATACTCATTCTTAATTTTATCCATCTTCGTCACACCACACATCCATCCTAACATTCGCATCTCGATCGCATGTAATCACCTTTCGTCTAAATTTTCTCGTAGCCCTACACTCGGCTCCATATTCATTGCTTGATTTTTATTTTATATAAATAATTAAGTAAAAACACGTAATTAAAAGTAATTACGGTACAGATAATTATAAAGATGTACACTAACAATTCAAGCAGCCCAATGCTAATATAATTGTTTAAAAACAGAAATATTTGCCCGAAGATGTGTTACGGCGCCACCAAAGGCCGAAGAGGTTGCTGACCTGTTCTAGTTGCGTATGTGCGTGCGCATTGGTAGAGTTTGTACGGCGTGTACTAAATATCAAATGCGCATTTCACAAAGCGACTCTATAAATTCCCCTGCAGCGTAACCGATCTAAAATTAAAGTGATCTGGTTTAAGGGGCGCGCGGACCGCGGCCGGTTTCGTTAAACCGATGCGTTTGTTTGTATAAAACGCAGCGTGCCCGGTTCCAGCAGACCCCCCTACTCTCCCTTCCGCCCAGGCGGTGGCCTGATGCGACCCGCATATCCTGCGTCACAGTGGTTTTAAACTGATTTCAAAATAACACAACGCGAACTGTATCTGCATCTATCATGTTCCCGCACGGTTGTACCTCCTCGTATACGGCAGCAGCCCAATCAGCCCGTGCAGTGTACATATATCCTGAGGGTTGTTTTTGGGGGTTTGATGTCTTCAATTAATTTCGGAACTCATCGTTACAGGCAGGCGTGTCACTTAGTAGCAGATGTAAAAGTTCTGTAAAGTGCACTTGTGTACACATACGGCAGTTTGCATGTGTGTATGAGCGAGCTAGTCTAGTCGTTGCGTTTGTGTGTGTGTATGTGTGTGTGTGTGTGTGTGTGTGTTTGTTTATTTGTTTGTATTGTATCTTCACATAATCACATCGTTACATTTAAATTTTCAATGTCGATTGAATACCAGAATATGAAAAAAGCATTAGGCTTTTGGAGATTTGAGATGAGTAATATAGATCTCATTAGACTTTCCACAGATGGAAGCAGTGATCAATGGTTTAAAGGCTACACGTAAGTATGTGGATACATTTACCATACTTTGCAGTGCAGGGTTAGTCACTTTCTCGTCACATTAGTGCTCAAGCGATGTTTCTAATTGTAAACACTTATCGCTGGACGTCCAGCTGAGGATCGAGAGCGGAGAGGAGCTGGATCTAATTCAATTTGCCAGTTTAAGCGGGCTTATCGGACGGGAAATGGATCGCTTCCATTAAACGCGGAAGTGCCTGCGCTAATTCCTTTAAACAGTCGATTACTTTAAGGATAAACGTATTAAACTTTACGTAAACTGAAAGTCGCATGAAGCACGACAATAGAACTGGAATAGTTAGTCCTTGGCAAAGATATAAATAGCATGGCAAAGTCCATAATCCGCTCCAGTCCAGACATGTTCAATTAAATAATTCAAACTTTAGATATTACGATGTTGTTGCAGTTAAGCCTGGAGTAGATTTTTAGGTGGGCGGAGCCGTGCAAGTTTGTTCAGAGCGAGCATTAGTGTGTCAGCGTTACTATGTGATGATATGAACAGTGGCTTATTTAGAGAAACGTCTAAGACGACCACAAATACCACCCACCCCCTCCCTCTTGAAATTACAACCTAGAGTTTTGTTTAAATCCAATAGTCATGTATCGTGCCATTAATTTCCATGCTACTATATGTTTCGCTATTAGCACTAAATTAGTACCTATTCGCGGTGGTGCTAATTGGTTCAGCGTAATTAGCACCTCAAACCATTCACAGTATTTAACATCTGAGTATCGTTTTATCCGACGACGATTTTCATTTGTCTATGAGATGCGCGTGGCTGCTGGAACGTTTGTACAATGATTCAGAGATGTACGAGTGACTATGTACAGAGGCAGTAGGTGCGTCAGCCGCGTGCAGCGGTTACACGCGCCTCTCTCTCTCTGGCAGAGGCGCCCACCTGCGAGTGCAGCTGCGGGTGCGTCTGCACTTCCTCTAATGCAGCCATTTTCTCCTCGACCACATAAATCGAAGAGTTTATGTTTAAACTTGTTCAGCCGGGTTTTAAGTGTTGCAACATTTTATAGGAAACTTTACTTCTCTTTCCATTCCCGTCTAGTTAATGTTTCTTGTCAATGAATTTTGATGATGACTAATATAGCAGTATCAGCCAAATCACGGCATTCAATAATACACAATTTGAAAGATCAGTGTATCGAATGGATTTTTACTCCATTATAAATAGCTGTACCATATTCTAGCAAACAGAACGTGTGAAAATCTTTGTAATGAATAGAAACAAGTTAAATCTTGAACTGCTCGGTGCGTCAGGTGGCTGCAATCCCGTCCATTACGGCTTGCAATGAATGTGCTTCATAACTTCCTGTCCACTTTTTAAATGGAAGCCTGGCGCCCTCAACAAGACGAAGGCGGAACCGGCGGCGTCGTCGCGCCGTATCGATCGCGAGCGCCGCCGGGTGCGCCCAGAGCCCGAGCCAGAGCCCGAGCCCGCCGCCAGCGCGGGAACAATGCACCGGGCCCGACCCCACCAAGGCATAAAATTAAGTTGCAATCGAAATTATTCCACTAGCATGGATATTAGCAATTTTAACGGGAACTTAAACGTGTAACTTAATTGAAATTTTATATATTTAACTTTTTGTTTTATTTACTTTTATGTGTGTCCCAGCGTTTCCTTACGAATCCATGATTAATATAAAATAAAATTTTTGGTCAAACTTTCCTATTATTGTCATATCAGAATATTGAATATTCCTACGTGACACGTGACCAAACCAAAGTAGCTCGCTCTCTTAACGGTCGGAGCGTGCGGCCGGCATTCCGAAGGTCGCGGGTTCGAATCCCGGCATGTACCTATGACTTTAATGTTTAAGTTGTGTACATTTGTGAACTTAAGTAACAACAGCGGAATACAAACGGTGAAGGAACACATCGCGAGGAAACCTGTACATGAATTATAATTTATTGTAAGGTGAGTGTGAAGTCACCAGTCCGCATTGCGCCCGCGCGATGACTGTGGCTCCATCGCCCTCATATCGAGGGTGGGCCTGTGCCCCAACAGTGGGGACGTAAATTGGCTGTTAAACACATGACCAAAAAGAAATTGTTTTTAGTCCCTCTTCAGCTTATGTTAGCCGCGTGTTGTGTTGTGCGGGAACGGGTGCTAGTGTAACATGAAGCTGTTGTAACTTTTACCTCATGAATTCGAACAAAGCGTCTCGTTACCAACTTAATTTGTACCACGGAAGCAGTGTTGGCCGCATGGAAGTGCCACACGACGTTCATTAGATTTGGTCGTCGCAGCATCGCGGGCAGTGCACACCGAGTGGTACAGGTTAGCCCACAAAAGAATTAGCGAGTGCACAGCCACAGCCCCAGGCCGTCACCCCTCGCCAGTTACATTCAATTACTTTTAGCGCGCAACTATTATTTAATATTTTTTTCCACTTCTCCACTGGGAACAACTTGTTGGTTGTTTCCTGGGTGTGTGGCGGTGTAATTAGATAATTAAGCTCTGCGGCGCGCAAATGAAGGAAGCTTTCCCATATCAACTAAAACATTTTTGAATGAATAAATGTTTTGTTCAGTGTCATTAACATAACTACATCTATTGTTGATTTTACGATAATTTCTATGTCAAACTTTAAGAAAATCCGCAACGATATGATGGTTTTTTATTATTTTTGGATTTTTGCAATACACACTAAAGCATTTCCTTTAAGTACCGCAATGACCTTATCAAAGTTTGGCTAATACCTAAGTCTGTGGACAGTGATCCTTTTTTCGTTTGTTATATCCTTTAGACCCTTTTTACATAACATTCGTATACGTTGTTTTTCATGTATGTAAAACCCGCAAAAAGCAAATATATGTAGTTTTCTACATTACTCGCAATCTTAAAGGTTCTTATATTTTTCCTTGTGTAATATTTTCGGGTTTCGTTTTAACGCTTCCGGAATAACAATAAAGTATGAAAAAATTGTCTATCTGTCGTCATAAAAATAATGTGTTATAACTTAAAAACCATCGATAGTTTTCCGGTCAACCTTTATCCGGACGATAACGCAACAATTACATAGCGACACTTACTCAACAATGTGTTGTGAAATCAACTTTACTCTCCTTATTAATGATACGCATAAGAGATTTATATGTTTTTTACGGTTTACCGGTACCTGCCGATTGTATACTTTATTCACAAACGGTTACACTAGACTTTAATATCTCATAGCGTTCATTTGATGACAGTAGTTGTAAGATCGATTAAATCATCTCATAAATAAGCTCACCGTAGTAGCCTTTCAGGATTTTATTAATGAATATTCCTACATTGTGACTACAGAAATAACGTAAAGATCGTTGGCCAGCAGTTTGTAGGTTGTCGCCGTGTTCGAAGCCCCGGCCACGCGTAACGGTGCTCAAGTGCACAACCGCTATGTTATAGCTGGATGGTAATCTTAAGCAATGCCCGGCACTTGAGCAATACCAGCGGCGGTGGGGACTCGGTCGCGTGGCAGAGTTGTAATATTCATGGATAACTTGTACAAATGCATTGCGAACAATGAACACGGGAGCGATTGTATTTAATTAATATTTGTGTTGTTTGTTCGTTGCAGGTAATTGTTTCGTTTTGCGCTGACCCGTCACAGCTGACGGAGACGCGTTGTGCGGTAATGGTAATGATCAGCTCCGCGCACAGCCGCCGCGGCGCGCTCTGCGGATACATTCAAATGTATGCAAATTTAGAAAGTTTGGCGCAGCGTTGCATTGATTCAGAGACCTCCACCGAAATATATTTCCGGTTGCTAATTGAAATGTGTGCAAACCTATCTTATGCAAATACTGTAGCTGGTTATTTTAAACTTAAATCCAATCTAAGCTAGGATGCTGGCTTAGCTAGGATAACATGTACTGTATTTCTTACATACGTCATTTACCAATTAGTTTTTTATCCTCAAGATGATTATTTATTTATTACCTTGATATTGGATAAAATCCGATAGGTAGCTAGGTATCCTGAGAACTAAACTAGACATTCTAATAATATCACCAATAAAGTGACTGGTGTTTTGAATCTATCATAAAAAATATAGAAATCGTTACGTCTTAAAGTTTACTAAGTATGTTTGAAATCGGGCGTGGAGAAGCTAACTTTTTAATAATGATACTTGAACGAGAGGAACGTAGAAAGTTGTGGAATATTGTGAAAAGTTATGATTTTTATGAATAGAAGATGAAGTGGCGGTAAGGGTACCTCCATCGGAATCTAATAATGAACCTACACCTAATTACTGGAGTTTCGGGGTAACGAGGGCCGGTGCACATAGGTGACCCTCGAGTTGAATTACTTGTTCAATGTTTTACTTGCTACGGTTCCGTTCAGTGCCGAACTGGGTCAGGTTGATTTATAACATAACATTTAAATAGTATACCTTGTATCCGTGAAACGTTCTGAACGTTCTGCATTTATCGCTTTATTAAAACGTGATAAGGTAAATTGAACGTTACAGGTTAACCTTAACTAAATAATAGAAAAAATTACTGGCTATTTGTAATATTCATGTTTTTTGTTTATTTATAGTTTTTAAATTGAATAGGCCGTTACTAGGCACTCTAGCACTTAACAACACGCGAGATTTTGGTTAAGCACTAACTTATAAAAAATCGTTTAACGTTTCAATTCACTGCTATAACTAGCAGTACATATATATTATATCTTATATTACATCTAAAGTATAGAGCTACAATGGCACCTATTCAATTAATTTATAATTTGAAAACTTGTGCACTGAAACTGCAGCTCATGTTTGAAGTTATATGAGCGCGGAGTAATCTCAACAGCGGAGACGCGCTAATGTAAAAGCACAATTATCATTTCTTTCATTGTACAACGAATTTACATTTAACTACGGTTTCATGCGGTGCAACACTCTGGAGACGTCGGCACCAATCAGATCATTGGGCGTGTGCACCTGACGCCGAGCTTTCAATTGCAATTACTGGTGGTAGCTCTCTGTTGCCGGAAACCGTCTAGGTACGTAACACCGCACTTCCTATTGCAGCCGACACACAGTACTGTGCAAACATTACTATGTTCCGGTTTTATGGGCGCTGCAGCTAGTGAAGTTACTGTGGTAACAAGACTTGATATCTTATTTATCAAGGCGACGAGCACGTGGTGGAGTGTATCCTATTCTAACTAGCAAGATGTGGCTATGTATCAGGTGAATGTCCCCCTCGTCTCGCCGCTTTGAGAAATAAAAAAACCTGGTCTTCGCCAGGGTGCTATCCCTGGCTTCAGTCTATAGAACTTTGTCAGTTTCATATCTCATTATCATAAGCTTTCAGTGCGGTAGTGGAAAGTTAATCTTGGTGTTTTAATATAAAAATGTTATAACGTGCGGTTCAGTAACAATGAGTTTAGTTTAACTTGTGGCTAAGATGAAGAAGAACACGATCTGCTCAACTTCCAAACTGATTGGGAGCAATGCCACAGCGGGGTGCACGTAGTGTATAAACGTTCCTGTTGTTTAGCAACGTAACTGGAGGTAGAGGTAGGGGGCACTGTGCCAGTTTACACGTTGCAATGACCACTAATTGTCGAGTGTAAGTAACCCGGGCCTCACATCCGGATGGAGTTGTATTTACGGCGCGCGCGCAGCAGCCGCACAGGTCCGTGCGATGACGCGGCGCGCGGTATGCGTAAACACCCCGCCGCCGGACGCGGGCCGACGTGGGCACGGCACACGGCCCACGGCACACGGCCCACGGTTACAGTTGCCGGCCGCACGTATCCATCGCACTAAATGCTCGTGATTTTATGGTAAACTTGCTGTAGAATGTGTGCTCACCCTAGTCTTCATAATCACATTGCGGACTTGTCTCTTTCTCTCTCAAGTAATACGACTTAACCAAATCTTCATCTGTTTTTACGCATTGCCTTACATGTCGGTACAAATTAAAAAAAATATTCAAAATTTCAATACTACGTATTATTTCCGGTAACGCGATATAACTCAGTAGTGGTCGGCATCAGACAAGGGGTTCACGAGGCGGTGATTTTCAGACGATCTCGATTAGTAGGGCACGAGAGTTCTCCGGAAAATCATCTCTCATTGACAGCTTGTCATATGGTTTGTTTTTGTGTTCATAGCGGTACCTGCACAATTGGTCTATTTCATTTCTACATTAATTATTATATATCAATTTACGATGAGTTGATGTCGCTTCTTCTTCGCAAAAGTCAAAACCTTTATGCCACTGTCTATCATTTTGAATTCTTGTGCTTATTGTTCTCTGTCGTCAGAGATAGTCCACGTAGTCCACGTCTATCGCTACGTAGTTGGTTTGGCAAACCTACTAACTGGCATTTCATTGCTATACGCAGCTGCATATATACTCGTATTACAACACCGTCCTGGTGAGCCGTGCCTGTAGTGCAGTGGATACCCGGTTGACTTAAGAGACGGCACCGAGTTCAAACCCGCGGTCGTGTGAGTAGAAGGTCCAACCACTTTCATCTAGGTTAGGGTATTTTCGAACCTGCTTGGGCGGTTGCCAATTTCATATTATAAATCTAGCGCTATAACATCGTTGCTCTTTTCCGGCTGTCGACATGTGAGAGACTCTCAACATCGTGTGAAATTTAGGTGACGTGTCACTAACTACACGTCGATAAAAATACTCTTAGAGAATATTACAAGAGCGGCCGGCGTAGGTGATGACGCTATAGGGCATATTTCATAAGTTGTTTATCCCGTAACAGGTTTACGTTTACATGTGTTTGACTTGTTTAATGGCTGTTTATTATGTTTGCGGGTAATTGTGTACGGTGACGTCACGCCGTGGTGGAAACGGCTCAACAGGTAGCAGTACGCAGTACGGCCTTTTGAGAGCTAGTTTTTATTATAGACGTAAAACAAATATAATGTTAATGGTGGGATAATCTAAATCATATTCAGACGGTCGATGGGTAGTAAGGTCCTCGTGTGGCGCCCGCGTACCGGTAGACGTAGCGTTGGGAGGCCTCTCACAAGGTGGACCGACGATCTAGTGAAAATCGCGGGAACCCACTGGATGCGAGCAACGCGGGACCGATCGATATGGAGAACTTTGGGTGAGGGCTATGTCCAACAGAGGACGTTTATCAGCTGATGATCAATCTAAATCATATAGCAGGGAACGTTATCGCACACCACAAATAATAACAGGAGTGCAATAAGTTCACCGTGTTTATCTGTTAAAATCTTGTTTTATATTATATTTTATCTAAACATATGTAGAAATATAAGAGCAATCTGTCTTATGATTATTTTTTTTCACGAACGTACCTCCCGTCATGACAGACCCCAAGTTATCATACAAAAGCTGTACATTTGCAACGTTTATCGCTAGCTCCCAGACTAGCTTCATTCTGAATTCTGCTTAAAAATAAAAGTACAATAAAAAGATTTCAACCGTTTGAGAACCGCATCTCGTAGTACATTAAAAACGGGGCATCACCCACGCTCCTCGCAAAATAATAAGCACTCCTTAAGTTATACATGTCATGTAGCGGCTGCCTGGAGCCCGGGCTCAGTAATTTCTATGTGGTGCGGTTAAGTGGGAATATACTCGTACTTAACTGCTCCAGGCAAGGACTCCTAGGACGGTAATTTACTAACGCTAAATTGTAATTTCACATTTTAATCATTTTCTCGTGAGTTCACTTGGACTCTAGTGCAACTTATTTCACATAGTCTATACGTTTCGCGCAACCTCGGCTTTGAAAAAGTCTTAGTAAATATTTTTCATTCTCCTAACACAAGGAAGTGTTCCTTGTTCCATTCAAGCTTGTCTGTCGACATCTGAACATGGTCACTTGTGTTTTAGTGTAACTAATGAAACATGTTATCTTTTTTATAGATTCAAAATGTTATTAAAGTGACATAATGTAATGAACTAAGTTTTGAAGTACAGTGTGCGAACTGGAATTTGCAAGTGGAGTTTTGTTTTTAGATTATCATGAATCACCTATTAACTAAAACTAAAACCATAGTAAAATAATTGTAAAGTGTTTTACTTAACATAGAAATTTAAATGATAACTTTTAACCAACATAAATTTCAAGTGTGCAGTTTTAGGCAGATTTCTTTGAAAATTTTATAAAGATTATTTTTGTTTGTGTTTAACTCCAAAATACACAAGTCAAATCGAAATCACAGACACGCATAGTTGAGATGTTAGGAAGATGTCGTAGCGGAGCCCCGCGGCGACTCGGACACCAGCGCGTCCGTTCAATAGCCGGTCCGATCCACAAGGGTGTTTACGGGGCTCCTCTGTCCGCTCGAACCGCCGAGCTGGCCGGCCGCCAGCCAATCCCGCCGGTGCACTAATCGCCTCTACACCGGAAATGATAGAGAAATGTTAACGTGACACGACTGTTTCGTTAGACGTGACGGATTATATCTTATTTGGATAATATACATATTGAGACGAAGCTGGTGGGACAAGCAACCGCTGGCCAGCGGCATTAGGAGCTTCCACACGACTTCAATATCGCATCATGACAAGTAGTACGTAGTAGACAACGAGACAAAGTATTATCATATTATGAGACGTGAAGTGTTGTGGTATTTGTCAGTGCCTTCAGCACTACGTTGTACACAGTACGTTTCATCATCATTATCTGAACTGATGGATGTCCACTGCTGAACATGTACGGTTCACTAGTACAGGAATTTCACGACCTACAGCGTCTTTAATTCACATGACAGTTTACAAAGTTCTGCTCGACGGATGATATATCTCTATTACGGACATAAGGACTAAGTGGCGAGTCGTCTATTAACTTAATAGGTACAAGGTATGACTTGTCAGTAAGTAGTGTCGGAATACAGCTTACTGTAACAAGTTTAAAGTCTATGAACTTTTTATTGTTTATGATTTTTCATAAATATGTAAAATTAAGCAAATATTTATTCCATTGGTAAATTGAATACGATACTATAACACAACACAGAGTAAGCAAATAGTAAACATTTAATCGTTATAAAAGCTTAATCTTTCTCTATATGTATATATAAAGCATTATATTTCTATATGGCGGAGGCGGCGGTGGGGGCGGCGGCGGTAATAAGTACTGGCACAATATCCAGGCAGGCTTCATCACCCACCACCAGGTGGACGTCTGGCTTGTCATCGCATATATGTGTAAACATTTTGAACACGTACTCTTATATACGTTGTATCGTGTGTGTAAATATCGAAGTCAAATATGCCGGAGTGAGCGTCTCAAATTTTGTATGAAGCTGCAAGTTATTCTGCAGTATTAGTTACAGTATTCATGAAAACACATCTTTCGTGAGCGCGCGACGCGTTCTCTATAAACTATTGTATGAAAACTACATAAACTGAAATTGTAACAACAAATAACAATGTTGTAATATAAATAAATGACTTATAAAATCCGCCCAAGCGCCCCCACCCCCCGCTCAGATAGTAACAGAAGGAGCATTTGTTGAAGTGTAGAAGGATTCGGCCGGCTATGCGGCCGACTACGCCGCCGGGCAGCGGCTGCCGCTGGTGCGCGCTGCGCGTACAACGCGCGACGGACGGGCGGCGGACGGGCGGCGGGTCAGTCTGCGGCGGGCGCGCGGCGCGAGCGGACGTGCGCGGGGCACGTGCAGTGTGCCACGGGCGCGTGACGATACTGTTTACATCCCGCGGGAACAACCGCGCCATCAGATTTGGTGACGAGCGCAGTGCCGGTGGCCGGTGGTCGGTTGGTTGGTCCAGGCACCGCTCATGAGTCATACGCCAAGCGGCCGGCTGCCCTGTGTACTCCACGCTTACACGTACACGACACTACAAACATTGAAAGGAGTTCGACTAAACGTTAAAGATTCATTATCTCCAACAATAGAGCCCGGTTCCTCGGTGGATTTACTTGTCGTGTGAATACTTCAACTCTTTTTCCGCTGACATAAAATAGTTTTCAGGTTTTTGTTTATTTACTATTTGCATTCGTATTTAATATCAGTTTGTTTGCTACTTGAAAACTTTCCATTTTCGATTAATTTTAGACATTGGAAAAGTTTAAGGAAACCATTTAAAGTTGCAGATATCAGACGATCGCAACAAACTTCTTTGTCGCAAACGATCTGTCGCTGACCATTCATCAAACTTCACGTCGCCTTGTCTCCCTTTTTTATCAAGTAAATGATTAATGGTTACACGTTTATCAAAACCTTATTGCTATTTAATTAATATTCATATATTTGGATAATAATAAACATGGTAAATGATAAATGTTACCTTTTATACTGATCTTTCATGAATCTTTATAACATGTTGTAAAAGACTCAAAGGACAAAATGTTGTAAAAGAATGCTCTAAATTGTGATGTCGAGGTAAATATCAAATATTGCTAAAGTAGCATTATAAATAAACAAATGGGTAAACCCCGCACTTGTGTGGCCAACACGTAAAGGAGTAGTCCCGTCCCATTCGCACTGGTCAGTTCGTTTCTCACACTTTAGAATGTAAATGTGGAGTGCGAGAGGCTTCACTCGCACGTCGCCGCTCGCTGCCCAGCCGGAAGCCCCACGCGTGCGCTGCGCCACCACGCCGGCGGCCTTGCTACAGATTTGTGGCTTTCCGACAACACCCCTGTCCTGGATATTCTCACCTTACCGGCAGCAGATTTGAACGCACAATATCATTACACTTTATATGCGATGTCACTAAACATTGCCGAGTAGGGCCGACGAGTAGTGATCACATGCTAGTCTCGTCTTGCCATCGCAATGCGGACGCAGCTTTAATTTTTAATTTACTAGGTTAATGAAGATATTAATTTGTCAATATTCAACTACGCGCATCATATTACAAAATGATGCACATTTAATTTTCATATTAAATTCATATTTAATCAATCAAATACAAATTAATTCTCGATAATAACTAATGATGCTGATGAACTAATCCTATCTCTCCTCTCCCCACAACATCATTTCCCGGTCGTGCCGTGTAAAAGTTAGGAGGCTAAGTAGAGGTATCAAAATCAAGTGAAAAATGACGCGTAAAAAGGCATACAAATTTGTATGGAATTACATGATATGCAATATAATTACGATAAATTACGATTGGAGAAGGAGGTCAATACAAATATGTGATATATAAATATGTTATAGGTAGACTGTAGTAAAATAATTCCGCAAACATGCTTTTTGGAGAATTATTTTTTTTTCAAATTGAAGATATAAAGATTTCATCTTTTTTATACTTCTGGTAGAATTGACAAGTGGTCGAGTGTTGGTGACCTGCGTGCAATATACGTGCATACTGTGCGATCTTCACCAGGAGGAAGCTGCACGGGCGGCTCGTTGTCTATATAATATTGTTTATGGTCCACGACGACGTGGAGACTGTTTCGTGCAGAAATTATTTTTGTCGTGTATATACACGGTAGAGGGGTGGCAGGGTGGCAGAGTGACAGGGGACTAGCGTGCCGCGAATTCTAATTGAATCTTCTTAGATGAAGCCTCCGACTGATTCTGTGTATTCAGTTATTCAAACTTTCATGTTGTTGTTGCTGTGTATGGACATCTATAAGAAACCCATTTGGCACAGTACCTACTTGCACTGGATAAAGGTGTCGGGTTTTTGCATACACCGAATCGATGTGACCAGCAGCTCGTTCACGTGATCGTAAGTGATCCGTTTGCTATAAAAATTAAGTTTTTAATGTTATTAAATACATCTGTTGTCGTAAGCTAGAAGAAATCAATTAGTGAGTTGCTATAATTTTTTTTAATCTGTGTGCTCGCTGCAATCCTATTTGTTATTTTTTTACATCTGTGCTGTACTGTAGAAAGTACTAGGTACTAAGTGGGAGTACACATCTAAAGTTTACCGCGTCGTACCCCGCACGGCCATACGGAATACTACGGCGCCGTGAATACACGCTATTTGTTGTAGGCCAACATCCCCGCCGACAAGCGAATCATTTCAGTTCAATTTTAATATAAGCAATCTCGAGGCTCGGTGCACACACACCTGAAAACGTTGAAATAAATGTAAAGCTCACACCGATGTTAATTAAAAAGCCCCAAAATTAAAATTGAGCAGTAACGGGGAGCATCCACACCCCACCTCCCCACGCCAGTAAGTCGGACACAAATTAGTAATTTCTAAATAAAAAAGTCAAAAGTCATTAATACTTCAAGGGAAAGTAATTCATTTTTGTTGGATACCAGAATCTCTTTTTCTGATTCAATGCATTGCAATGTAAACCTCCAGAATTGCAGGCTGCTTACTAAACTATAATGAACTCAATGACGGATTCGAACCCCCACCTCATATTTTACGTATTAGTACTAAGAGAACCGAACTACCCCTGGCACAATAACTAACAGTAAAACATCAATAGGTTAATAGGTTGAGATTAGCCGACTAAATTTTAAGACAATTCCTCATGGTAATTGACGTATCTGCAGTGTACCAATTGCTACCTGTCAAGTTAATATTTATTGTATGGTACGAAAACGTTCTTATCGAGTTTCACTGTGACGCGATGTACAGTAGACTAGTTAGTTAGACCTTCACTCTACAACAATTGCAAACTTGAAGGTCAACTAAGTCATCTTCTACAACAGGTAGGGGTTACTTTAAGACAATTCTTGATAGTCATTAAGATATGTATCTACAAACCTTCATTGTTAAGTCCTATTTTTTGTAATAAAAAAATGTTATATACGTCATAAAGTGTTTACTGCAGCCGAACAGCATCAATGTTATTGCTATGGTGATATTACGGTAGATACACAACCTTGCACAAATATCCTGCTGGAGATGTGTGCGTATTGGCATTGGCAGCCATCTCGGTCCGGAAGCAATGCCGGATACCGGAAATAGGAGAACCGATGAGCAGTTTCTGCACACCGGTCGTCTTTCCGCACACCCGTTCAACTATAAAATGTGGTTAAATAATCTTGAAATGAATGTTAGAAGAGGGCTAATAACGTTCAATGGACTGGACATATTGCGCACCGCACTTACGCATCCTCAAAAGGCAAACAACTAGATTAAAGTCGTATATACAGGCATGAACGTTACACACGTTACACCTTATTTCGCGTGAAATCCACATTCCCTTAAATTGAGATGGTTAATGTCGTGACGGACGGGCAGTTGCGAGGGCTGGTTCGCTTTGTTTATTCGATGCGTTACGGAACCCGGTGCACTGACATTACTCCTAATTAACTAAGTAGCGAGCGACCACGAAATCCGCGCCAAAAGCACCACCTTTTACGTCTAGCGCCGTATGATTTTTTAATCGCACACGCACACTCAACTAGATTACACCCCGGCACCGGCGCGCCCCAGCCCTTACCGCGGCCGGCTGGAGTCCCCGTTCCAACGGCGCTGGGTTTGCGTTTGTTTACGTAGCATTACTGAAACCACATTTTGAGTAAATTTTTGATGCCAAAAGGACACTGAGTGGATGTCAGGGCAGGTAACACTACCACTTATACATGTTTTATTCATATAGGTAGATTCAAATTGAAAATTGCCGGCGGGCCTTTCAGCGAATGTACAACTAAGAAGTTTATTTACAGTCGTTTGATATTTGACCTACGCCCCGGGAAAAATGAAATTTGAATTGAATATTTGGTTTCAGGATGCTTTAAACAGTACTCTGGCTCTCGTGTGTATGACTCAGACCACAGCTACGTCATTTTGATGAAGATAGCCAGGTTCGAACCCTAGCACTAAATTTAACAATGTATGTACGCTCGGATTCGAAACGAGAACACGCGTGTTACAGCCAGGCTGTTACCTGCTACGCTACCAACTGTGTAAGCATGGACTTCCGGTAAATTTTTGGTGAACATAACTTGCATACATGCTGTCCCGGGGGCACGGAGAAATTTACGAGGGGCTGTAATGAAGTCGATAATCCGTTGTTAATATGCTAATAGCCGATTTACTTTATTTTTAAAAGTACCTACATCATACGTATTAATAACGGAAATGTTATTTTTTATTACAGCACTAGACGTAATAATATCCACTGGTTTACGGCACTACACTTACTATATTACTGCCGTGATTTTTTAAACAATAATAATAAAAGAATACACTCGGCTACTGTCGCGCATGTTCCGCTTGATATAATTTACTGTTATGGTTAGTTTTGTCCCGGCCCCGGCCCCGGCTCGGCCCCGGCGGAGCTCCTGCCCGGGAAAATACATTCACTAAGTTAACAAACATACAGAAATAGTATTGAACCGTTATTCTGTCACCATAGCAACTAGTTATAGCACATAATCCAGCCAAAAGAAGGACTATGACCACTTTAACAACAGTGTTTTATCTACATATATAATTGTGCAAACACATTTCCTTGTTGACCCCTAACTTGTCTATTCACACGTGACGCTCTACTGCAGCGTGTGCAGTGTTCGCGCGCTGCACACCTACTGTTCGTATATTTTTTTATTAGATTACATGCCTTCAGTCTTTCACTGAACACGAACTGCTTAAAGTACAGGATGAATCATCCATCACGCGGGCGGCTTTATTATGCAAGAAATAGTAATGCAAAGTTATTTATGTCATTTCCCCTATACTCCTCACTCGCAATCAAAGTGTCTTGTACCATAATCACGTGATTGCACACGGGCTGAGCGATTACTTGATGTGAATAACGGCTGAGTAGAGTCGTTTGCGGGTTTCGTAGGCGTGAGCGTGGGCGTGGGCGTGGGGCGCGGCTCGACGCGGACGCAAGGGCAAGTCATACGAGGGTAGTTTCCGGTGCTGGCGTGCTCGCGTCGCGTAGCTGTGTGGCTATAAGCTAACATCGTAACCGCCAAGTTCAATGACCTACTCGGCGAACAAAATTAGAATCAGTTATAGTTAGTTTGTGGACGCGAATACATCGCCACTGGGGTATATTAATGTGCGATCAGTTCGTTCAGCGTGGGCTTGATTACATTGTGACAGAATCGAGATGTTATTTTGTTTATTGGCTGCATCGTGGATTTCGGTGTACCCTCGCCCCATTTAATATTCACTCTTATCTCTTGCATTGAAAAATTGCAATCGTGATCATTGCGTTGAAAACTTACTACGTTATGATTGTGCCCAGCGACCACACGGGGGCGCTATTTGCCCTTGCAAAAATCAGAAAATAATGCAGCCAGCAGATCATGTGAACATCCTGTTCGTCTCATCGATTTGTTGTTTGTTAAGAAAGATATCCTGTGACGCCCTGATCCTCGCACAGGTTCTAAAAAATAGAAACAACATTAGGCCCGGTTCCGTAAAAGGTTCTCTCAATCTTCATATAAAATACATTTGAATTATTGCATTTGTAACACCGACCACCGATCCACCCCTGTCTGTTTTTTCACAGACATTTACCCTTAGCGGGGGTCTTACGGGGTAATCATTTATTTACAGACGCCGCGGCGGAAGGTCGCGGACTCTGCAAAAGCGGATACACCCGGAGCCGGAGTACCCTTTTTATGTTCTTAGAGTTAATGTGGTTGGTCACTGATCTGGATTACGTTTGCTTTTAGTGCAAATGTTGCTCTGTATTTGTAACTGCACTAGTGGTAAGCCTAAGTAACGTGCTTTGTCCGACTACATCATCGCATCGCATCGCATCGCATCGCTAACGCAGATCCAGTTTTAATTTTCTATTTTCAAACTTGGTTTTTTTATTTGATCACTTGATCACTGTGTTTTAATAAATAAATGTATGTCAATGTTTATATATGAATAGCAAGCTACAAACTTTCTTTGTCACGCAGACGGAAGAATGATGGAATCTGTGTTCTATGATTCCTTCCGGATTGCTAGTAATGGTTCAAACATTAACATACCTGAACCAGCGGTTTTCACTCAGTGATCGAAATGAGCCGGCTGCCTTCTGTTCACGTGCTGCAGCATAAACCCTTACGCTGTTGGCGCTTTGTTGTTAAACTCAGGAGTCGTTAACTGAAATATTTAATTAATGATAACATGTACAATTGTTTATGGTGGTTGTACAACTGTTCTAATGTACTTGTATTAGAATAAATTCGAAGCCATTTTATCTTAATTGTGAGCCGTAACAGCCCGATAACCAGGGCGTTAACCTGTTGGCAACGCTGTACGGAACCCGCGACTCCGCCGCGCGCACCCTATTGTAAATACTAATCTTCCTGTACCTGCTGACTTTTTATTATTGCTGCGTAGGTACCCAAATGAGATTTCTTCTGTTTGTTATTCGCGCGCCATCCCGTGGGAGCTGGTGTCTCTAACGGTCTTGGTGTCTTGTTACTTCGCGCTATATGCTGATAAGGAGTTGCATGTAGACCCTTGTGAATGGAAATAGATGCAATCGGCAGCTTTAATATATAAGATTGGGGTCCGTAACGCCTATGTAAATGTTAGTGTTGGTAATACTGAGTGTTTTCTTAAAATCGCAGTACATCGCAGTACATCGCAATGTATACTTTATATTACAAATTTTCCATTATTTTTGTAGAGTAACGTCGACAGTCGATTCTAAGAAGTACCGGTAATAATATTCTTTATGTAATGAATCACACAATCAGGATATAACATAACGTTTCATAGTTACGAACGAAACTCTATCACCTAGTTTACTTTCATCATCATAATCACTAAAGCATCAAACTGCAGTCATCCGTTAGTACAGTTGTGAAACAAGTACCGTTTAATTGTTGCTAGGTAAACCTACCTCCCTCCGTGTACAGAATATTCGTTTTGAGCATAGAGCTGGCTGCCGCGGCGCCGGATCGATTTAAAACATGTTAACAGTCGCTCGAACGAACCGGTTCCGCTGATCGATGGCCCCAAGGCTGCTTTTAATTTTTATAAATAACCTGAACACCGGGAATTGTCGTTCGTTACGTCTCTATGTCATTAACGGTACGAGTATGCGTAATGTAAAGAAAACTACGTATTGAGAATTTCATGCGCTCCTCCTTGCGTGGCGCGCCAACTCGCCCAAAGAGATCATCCACCAGACGCACGGCGAGTGACCACCCACCCTTATGTTGTAGACATCCCTAGTTTGCAAACAAAGAGGTTCAGCTCCTCGTTCTTCATAATAAAAGCAAATAAGTGGAACAGCTTGCCGGCGTTAGTGTTCTCGTCCACATGCGACGGGGCGGTGTCTTCAAGAAAAGAGTGAATAGGCTGGTACGAGATTACGACTTTACCTCCTCAGATAACATCACTTCTTTTTTTATTCAATTAAGAGACGAGACGAGCAAGACGTTCACCTGGTGATAAGTGATACGCCTGCCCATAACAATGTGGTGTTAATTAGGATTATATATTCCACCTTATTGTGCTCGTCGGCTAAGACATAAGATGTTGAGTCCAATTACCTCAGTAATTACAGGAGTTTACAGCGTCATTCAAAACGGAACACAGTACTGTTCGACGGCACAAATAGGTGCTGCGTTGGTGCTTACCTAGGCAGTCTCCGATAACAGAGACCTACCACCAGTAAACTTAACATCAGCTGAGATCGCGATTAAGCGATAACCTTGTCAATTTAAAAAAATCTTCTTACACAAGCAGCTCACTTAGACAAAAAGCTGTAATTATGTACGACCAGCAATTAATGATAATAGCCATTATTAACGAACAAATGAACCATTTCCATATAGATTAGAAAATAGTAATTAGGTTATCCTATATACATCCTATTCCGTTAAACTAGACTTGAAATTAACACATTTGTATGACATTTATTTGTTCTTCTATAACGTCGCTCTAATTTTAGACAATGGAACAGTAAAACAATTCTGATATCTTCAGGCAGCCCGGTACGTGGTGTCAGGGGCTACGCCTCGTCCATGGCGACGAACACGAAAACCAACCGTCAATCATACTTTTACATGAACACACCTTGTGTACAGTACGGTACTGCGCGACGACGGCGCGTAGGTAGGTAATTATTCGGTTGTTAGGTTTTATTTCCGTAATTGGACCCCACGAAGGTCACCATAGTATCCAACTCTAATTGAGTACGTGGCGTCTCGCGTTAACTGTGTTCCGGTCACTGTGCGTGGCTTTTGCAATGAAAGCCTTATTCTCTACAATGGAGTACATTAATGTGATTGTGTACTAAATTTGATTAGTTGGCAGGCAGTTTAAAACGATGATACAATTTTAATCTTGTTTTTACATATGCCGCACCCACAATAGCGTGATGGGCATCGGCGCGAGACAATTCAGTGATATTACATTTAAACATGGTTCGAAGGTCTGGTCGTAGACCTGAAGTTTCTATTTAATAATGTCATTTCGAACGTTATCTGCTGCTGTATTAACTTACTACTTGTTGTCATTTCAAACATTATTTGAATCGGAGACGATTTGTGAAATGAACAATATTCGGATCCTGTTCTACGTCAAGATTCACATCGGAAGTGTGAAGTTTACTCCAGCACAGAAATAGAAGTTTCGTGCACAGTATCAACAAGTATATCGGTGACGTGATGCTGAGGCGTGTCGTGCGCTGCGTCCATTACTACGCTGATTTTATTTTGTTCGAGTACCGACGTGGAAGTTCCGAAGGTGTCCCCGGGCGCCGGCTCACGCAACGGCGAGGGGCCCCGTGGGGCTGCTTTACTAACAAATCTCGCTCAAAACAAGACCTGTTCCGCGCTACCAATTGTAATTATCCCCTAACGTTGTTTAAAGTAAGCGCTGCCCCAGAGCAATGTTTACACTAGTAAATGCTTTCCAATACACTTTAAATACCACACAACAATGGTGTATGGCACTTACCTAGGCAACCTCCACTAACTATTAAGTATATTCCTTTTGATCATCTGATTGAGCGACTGTCGCAGCAGCTATTCATTGGCAGGTCAGCATTCCTCGTAGCCTAATAATGAAGTTGGAAAAACGAAGCAATAAAAATTGTATCGCCCCGCGTGGTTCCGGTGCTGACGTCATTGACTTTTAAATTAATGGCTCCGGTACGTTTCCGGTTCTATCGGAAAACTGGTGCGGGTAGTAAATAATGAGCTGTGTGTTTTTTCCCTCTCCCGTTTCGACGTACACTACCAGCATTACTTGTTTTCAGTAGACTGGAGTGTGTGGATTGTAAAGACGAATGTACATATTTGAGGAATTGGATTCACGTATCTAATCGTCTCCGAGTTTCTTACACGACGGGCAGGACAGTTCTCTGATTAGGACTGGTCCACATGCTTGCACTATTGCATGATCTCACATAGCAGAGTGTTAACCAGAATAGTTGTTAAGCACAGTTCATTTTACGACTGCAACACTGGTGTGGTGGAGGTGTGAGGTGAGTGAACAGGTCGTCCCATAAATTAGTACGTCGTCGTGTTTGCAGTTGTCTCGTGCAGGCCGCCCAATCATCGCCACAGTGCGGGGGCAAGGTAAATCTAATTAACTAATCCGTTCCGATTTGGACGGTTACACTTACCGCACCCCTCCATGCCACTTATCCCCCTGTAATTAGCTTAGCAGCGCCCAGCCCCAACAGTACATTATTATAATCCACCGTTGCCTGAGTGACGTCGCGTCACTAGTGGAACTATTTATGTTACCATGCTTCGTGGTGCCGGATTTATTTGAGTCTTCAACAAAGTTACATTGGTTGGTACAAGTAAGAAGTTCGTTGTGCAGTAATGTCTGCCTACTACTGCTGGGCGGCGATGATTGCTACCGTTATATTTAATTTATCGTCATACGTCATACGCAGTTATTACGTCTATATAACGGCATAGAAACTATTCATATTCACATATAACTCACAAATTTCGTTGCCATTGTCGCGTGCTCTGTTATTAATAAGCCAGTATTTTTTTTTAAATATGCGAACGAACTGAGCCAAGAATGCTAATTTATTTCAATTTCTGGCTGATGTTATTTACCCTGGGGGAATGTAGAGCAAGTTCTAATATAGAGCGCGCGACGGCCGGTTGTTGCACCGCGGCGCGGGTATCGTCCGCATAGCCAAGCCCTGCCTCGCTCCGGGACTGCTATCAGCAACCTGTTGAGAGCTTAGCGCCCGTCGCTGGTGTCGTTGGTGTCGCTGGTGGCGAATGACTCGCGGCTCGTCCGTTGACGTCACCGGTCGCGTGCCCGCGCCGCCCGCGCCTCCCGCGCGGACCAGCGGCCACTTCCACTCGTCCGGCGCCGGCGAGCGCTGCCTCCGTCACGTTCACACAAACAAACATTAGGCACGTTGAAACTCTGCCCGTAGAGCTCATCGAACGCATGGAAGTTCATCGAACGGATGTGAAGTGATGGTGACGTTTCAGTGATGATGATGTTCTCGTGCGCGTAGTGTGGTGGTATGGTGACCATGGGCATCATAATCGGTACGTGCGTACCCGACGCGGAGCCGGACGCCGCCGCGTACGGCGCCCAGGCGCGGAGGCCGCCGCGCCGGATCCTGTACGGTAAATAGTCTGCATGACATTGTCTCTTATAGGTATTCTCAAGTACAATTTAAGAAGACCATGCTGTGCCCTGCGTGCACCAGCAGCTGTTCGTTTACTTGTGTGCTCGTGTACTGTGGAGCTGTTTTTGTGTTATCCGAATTTTTTCATATGTAACGTTGATTATATTGTATCTCCTGTGCGCGCGCAGTGTTTGTTTGTTTAGAATGAGATTATCCTTGTTTTAATTCTTTTATTTTTAATATCATCGGCAGCGTCATCAATGCCGATTGCATTGTGTGCGATGATTAAATGCGGTGACCTTAAAACCGGCGCCGACCTGCCGACGACTGACTGACGCTGCTTCTAGACTTCTTTTTACAACATTTTTAATAATATATCTCGCACAGCGGATTTTCCTGTATGACAGTCCGTTATTAAGTAGTTACAGATGTAGTAAATAATAAATAAGTATAGTAACGTGCATGGAATACGTTAAGAAAGATTCAATTAAAGTATTCATATTAGGTAAAACATCTAGATTTTTGCTACATTACTCTTTCTTCTTTGTAGAGGAAGTTTTATAAAACAATTAAGTCACCGTCATGTACTTTCTAACAAGTTAAAAGTATATTATGCTATTGATGAGTTAAGTCAAAATTGAAGCGTAACCACAAAACTGAGGTTTAAGTATTTAGAAATCAATGAGATCAATGAGTATATAAAACTAATAACTGAAAATGTTGCTAAAAAGAACAGAACATAAATATTGGAAAGTTAATGGAATCATTCACTGAACCTTGAGGCTCAGACGCAGAAGCCCGGCGGCCGTTACTCCGCGCGCCCGGAATGTTAATGCTGACCAAACAGGGACACCCGTCGGCGGACACAATGGCCCCTGTTCCCTATTTGTACACAATCCCATTGTCCTTGCAATTGTCCTCGGTCCTTGTGCTCTGACACCTTGCTCCAACATATCGCATGCACTTTATATTTTATACTGTATGCTGTGATGGAGTTTAGTGTGCAATTATATATTAATAAGACAAATTAATTAGGACACTGTTTTCTTAGATCAGTCTAAAGCATATATGTTGTGTACGTTTCGCACGTGTGATCAAATTATTGGATGGAACCTCGAACTCGTAGTGTCGATGAACAATTCGTTAATTTTCTTAATGTTAAAAAAAGGTGTCATCCATTCGAGCAGTTTATTGATTGATTGATTGGTTGATTGATTAATTAAAAACTGGCATCGGCGCGAGAGGGCCGCCCGACCGCGCCCGCCCGCCCCACTCATACGAGTGTAGAGCACATGTAGAGTAGTGTAGAGAGCACGAGCTGACCCAGTAACGGCTGCTCCGCGCGGAACCATGGCCTATACCATTTAACTATTGCACAAACCAGTTGAACGTTAATAATATTCTCACACACATTCAAGTCGCGTTCACACATTGCACGCACACTTATCTACAAGAATGCGATCTCATCTCTGTCTCACATTTTTAATTCCCATCGTTGTTCCCGGCCATTAGATCGGTAACGGTTTATTGCACGTCCAATGGGAGACAAACTTGCTCGGAAGGTTCTACGTGCATTAGCTCATAGACAGGAAAATCATCGCCTCATCTCATCTGTCTACGCCAGTCACCTTTGCAGCTCCTCCACCTGCATTCGTGACTAAGTACGGTTGTTGCAAGGGTCTCGTTTTCCTGTTACAATGCATTATCTTATAGCAGGAAAATACTTCTATAACCTTCCCGTTCTAATAGAATAGTATTAATTATTTAACTCCTTGTAGACAATTTTTGTATAGAACAAGTTATTTTACATAAACATTCGGTTATTAGTAGGTGATGCTGCCGACTTATTGCATTGCATGCAGGCATTGTTTGAACAAATCGAACAAATCGCGGGGACTTTACACTCCTAATCAAATTACCTAATTACTAATTGGACATAAAAGGTCGTGGCGACAATTTGCATTAAAAACAGTTATGCTAAAACTGCCTTAAATTTATGTATTACATTAGTGTGTATGAAAGATAGTGAAATAACTAAACACTCTCGCCCCCAGAGCGGGCGCCGGGTTATCATTGTGAACGTACGGGCGTGGTAACGTTGCACCGCCCGATGGGTGGAACGAAACGTTTGCGAGCAGTTCAAAATAAAGCGGTTGTGTAAAAACTTAACCGTGAGCACCGGCACCGGCCCCGGCACCGGCCCCGGCCCCGGCACCGGCACCGCAACCGGGCCGGGAGCTGGCCGGGGTGACCCGCTGAAAAATGACTGCAAAATCAACGAGAAAATCGTCAACGTTAGGTATTTTTTAGTAATAGTAATATTAGGTCCTAACAAATGACATTGGCGCTTTGTACGGGAGAAATATAAAGTTTTTTTTTTTTGTAAAATGTATTCAATTAATCAAAGTATGCATCGTTGTTATCTATTCACTTTTGCCATCTCACAGGTAGTTCATCGATCCCTTTACTAAACCAACCATGGGAGCGAGAATTAATAAACTCTTTGACGGCAGTTTGGACTGCCGCATCCGAATAGAATTTTTTTCCTTGCAAGAATTGGTCCAAATTATAGAAAAAGTGGTAATCTGTTGGGGCAAGGTCCGAGGAGTACGGTGGCTGTCGCAGATATCCTAATTGTAGCTCATCTAACTTAGTGGTTGTTTGTTGTGCAGTGTGTGGTGGTGGTGGTGGTGTTGCGTTGTCGTGAAGCGGCAGTGGCCTAGGCCACAGGCCGAAATAAGTCAATCGCTCTAGAGCGATTGACTTATTTCGGTTGTTTAGCAGCTAGTTCTTCCTTCACGGTCTGCAGTTGCTGACAATAGATATCTGCCGTAATCGTTTGGCCAGATTTTAGAAAGCTGCAGTGAACGACACCGGCGCTAGTCCACCAGACACTCACAAGTAACTTTTCCTGAGTCAATTTTCGTTTAGGGCAGGATGTGGTTGGGTCCCCAGGGTGCAGCCGTTGCGACGAGCGCTTTCGGTTATCTTACAGTATCCACTTCTCATCACAAGTAATGATTCGATTTAAAATCCCTTCATTAGCGTCAGCAGCAGCAGCAGCAGCATAGCAAAGTAACACAGCAGCAGCAGCCGACGCGTGTTCGCGAGCTCGATTCATTAATGCATGAGGGAGGTCCTCATCGTTCAAGTTTTTTTACTTTCCCGATTTGCTTCGATTGGATTAATACAGTTTTGTCTCTTAACCCGAACCCTGCAGCTATCTCTGAAGTGCTTTGTGATGGATCCGCTTCCACAATAGCCTTTAATTCTTCATTTTACACTTTGGTTTCCGGCGATCCGCGGAGCTGGTTCTGAAGGTTGAAATTTCCAGAACGAAAACGTTGAAACCAAAAACGTACCGCGTGCTTTCTTTTGCGACACCAGCGCCGTACACATCATTAATCCTTCGAGCTGTTCCTGCAGCACTGGTGCTGGTGCCACGGTAGAGCTCGTGCTCGTAAGTATACTGCTATTTCATGTTCTCCATTGTGCGGTGAGCGGCAGTAAGCGACGCCAAAGATAGACATGATGAGTAAAAAACAAATGAATGACTGTTTACAAAACTCAAATGTAGCAGCAGCTAAAGGAATTTATAATTTGAATTTGGAATTGCTAACCAAAGAGGAGATAGTTCAGATGAAAGTCAGGTCAGGTCAGTGCGACACAACGCCAATGTCATATGCAAGGAGCTAATATTTGCAGAAGAGTAGAGTTTGTTAGAAAGAAATACATAGATGCAGTATATATCCATCAGTGTCGTACCACTGCAGCCGTTGGGAGAAATGGAGGACTGAATTATAATAGTTGTAGGAATATGTTGCTATTGCATGTGTTAATTGACATAACAAGCATTATTACATAAATTTGTAATATAAGTATTTATTATTTATTTACAAGTACTTACTTAAACTTAACCGTTGCGAAGCCACGAACATAACGGCCCCCGCGTGGAGCGAGCCCCGGCCTGCCCGCCCGGGGTTACAAGTTATTTAATAAAGCTTTCGGAACACCCACGTGTACGTAAAAGTAATCCTTGGTGGTGGATGGTGTAGTCACCGTTACCGCCATCTTCTGCGGCGTCATATCCGTCGGGCAGAAGAAGTGCGTCGGGTAGGGGCACATGGGGATGCAACAAGCTTCTGGCCGTCTTTTGCGCGGCTTACAATCTCCCACTTCCGGGCATTGTTTCCTGGTGGTGGTAGACGGTGTTGAGGTGGTTGTGGTGGTTGTAGTGGTCGTGGTGACCATAAAGACGGTAGACTTGAGCTGGTCCGGGGTGGGTCCGTCGTCGCTGGCCTGTTCGTCCACTTCCGAACCGCAGGGCGGCGGCGTCGGGCAATCTTCAAATTCTGTTTACAACATATTTGGTTTAATGTCTACCTTTGTCTTCCTCTTTGTAATTAGATTAATTTCTAAGTCTCGCATAAACCGGTCACCAGCGGTCAGGCTATCGTATTATGTCGGACTTTTTTTTTGTTTTACGTGGGGAAAATGCCTTCGCATACCACCTGTCCACGCGGCTTGGACAGGTTATGTCGAACTTGTACCGACTAAAATCCTCACGAAGATCCATCGTCGTTGCTTTACGGCGGGGCCAGGGGAACATCAGCGGTGCGGTACCGCTTAACCGTGAAGGGCAGCGAGAGCGGCGAATCGCAATACCCACACTCCTATCCCTCGCGTCTCCACTACGGCTGCGCAAGGCAGTGCGAGCCTGCCCGCGCAGCCCACCGGCACACAGCCGAAGTGAGCTCATCTGGAGTACCCACCACGGGCCGCCTGAGTAGGTTCCCTTTGGTTTCATCGTGAGTGACCAAGCCATGACTACTGAACCCCACCGCCACGACTAGGCGGGAACCTATTCCCGGGATGTTAGGGCGGCTTCACAGCACAATTAAGCTTTTTTTTTTATTAACGTGTGTAACAAAATGCTAACGGACGCACACCGCGGAACCAAGAGCCGGTAGCGGGGTAGTGTCGGACTTCAACCGACTAAAAAACTTCACACGGTATTCCAATCACTTCCGAAAGAATTCACGAGTGTCACGGGATAACATCGAGCAGTTCTTCCGCAATCCGCGATCGGCGCCCGGATCGAACGGGCCCACCTCGGGGAGAGATCTGAAGCACCCCTCCCAACAGAAAATCCGTACGTAGCGACGCGACGGAATACACCCGGGACGGCACAGTTAAGCTGCCTCACAAATAGATCATCAGCACTATACACAATATACTGCGGTGCTGTTCATTTACTTCCGGCAACTTAATGTACATGGACATGGACGGATATTATCAATAGGCGTTTAGCATTTTTGGGATTCAATTATATACTCGTGTAATTTCTATCTACTTAATCCCAACGATTACTGTAGTTTAATATATGGAGCCACTGGATTTCCCACGTAGACCCTTCGCTGGGATGGACCACTAGTTTCTGGAAAATTACGTATGAGGTGCTTTGAGATTGAAAATTCTCGCAAAAGCTACATCTCGGACGTTCGCGATACATTTGAGACGAAGTCTGTGTGGTTCGCCTGTACCTTCGTAACTGATCTCCCCGGCGGATGGATCGGCAGCGCGGCGCGAAGGCGCGCGGCGCACCCAGTCGCGGCGGCGCTCGCGGCACTCGTGGCACATCCCACAGTACACTTCGAGCAGCGCGAAGTGTTCCCGGTTGGCGTTGCACTTGCTGCAAGCGGTGCGGCAGCTGACCGTGCCCGCGACGCGCGCCGCCAGCGACAGTGCCACCATGCACGCCGCTGCAACCAGCATTCCGGTGCTGCGGAACGTAGGAGAATTTCATTTCAATAAGGCAAACAAGACGCGCACACTAACGGAAGCGGAACAGATCCGAGAAATAAGAATGACGAGAGAGGCGAATGATAACCTCCAAACTTTAGGAAGCCGGTGAACACAAGACATGCTTAAATTATATCATCATAACTTCTTTGGGAGAGCTGTTCTGCGGGACATCACCACCTGTCATTGTCATCGACATATGATCTGTGGCAGTTCACTGTTAGACAATGGCCTCCTGCGGGACACCGCCAGCCCGGCTCCCCTAAGCTAAACACTTACCGCGTGTTCATGGAAGGTCGCTCCATGCGTCGGGTTCCGGGCGGCGCGAGCCTCTGCCCGCCGCCTGCCGCGCGTTGCACAACAATGCAGTTTTACGACCGAATACATGAAACTCAAATAGCGTTACGAGTTAAAGCAAACAAACACGCGCACGCGCATGCCGCTTATTAAACGTTGCTATTCTGTTGCCACGTACTTAACTGTAGTCAGGTCTGGGCAAAAGCTGACATGCGACCGAAATTTCATTTTGTATTAGCGTGTCAATGAAGCTGATGGTCAAGCGCGCTCGTCCACTACACTCCGGCAGTCGCATGTTGGCAGCCAAATCACGGCGGTGCTGTTGTAGTGGCTGATTTAAAATACGAGTGTGACATCAAGTCGGGCAGGTTCTAGAAACCCTACCACCATCTAATCTCGGCAACGTGTGGCAATGCAATAGCATCACAAGTTACAAACCGCCGCACGGTACTGCGTGCACGCCCGCGCTGTCCGGCTGGACGGTGATAGAGATGGTTAGGTGGCTAGCTGCTTAGGTGGTACAATGCGGTGAAAATTTCACAGCTCGTGTAAACGTTCGCCATTGTGTTTGTGGTGAACTTCAATATGTGGGGTGGATGGATGGTCCGCGAGCCGACCGTCAGTAGGCGGGGCCGGCTCGATTGGACACCTGTCGCCTGTCACCTGTCACCAGCGAGGAGTGACACCGTACCCAACATGTTCCTTATATAGAATTGAACTTAATAGTAAAAAAATTAAAAAAATACTGGTAAATCGTGACATTGTAAAAGTTATAGTGTTTTTTCATTTTATTCATTTTTTTCATTATATATATAATAAGTGTAGATAACTGTTAAGCTTACTACATTTCAACATCGCATTGCTCCCCATGGGCAGCGATTTGATCCTCATAACTTTAAACCGCAGCGGCCACGTACGGTCCGGTTCCAGAGATTTTTTCTCCTGAGAACACTCTAATTGTGGAACGAATTGCCGTCGCGGCTTTCCCTAGGAGCTACAATATGAAGTTATTCAATAAAGGGCGTGAAAAGGTTCCTGCAGGGTCGGCAACACGCCCAATGACACCTCTGCTCCAGTGTTAATGACGGCCGAGGGCTGCGGTTTCCGCTCAACATCCGGCGGGCCGCAAGCCTGTCTGCCGCCTAAGTGGTATATAAAAAAACAACAAATGTTTACATACGGTGAGGTGTGAGGGACTTGGTGTGAGGTGCGATGGCGAACCGCACCGGTCCACGACAGCCTGCCTGTCCACTCGTGAACCACATGGGTTTCCCTCGTCTTTCGGCGTAGGAGATGGAATGAATGAGTTTTATTCATGTTTATGAAGACACTCTGTCCCCGATAATCTCACTTATTATCTATTGTACTTTACACAATTGGAGTGACTGCAACCTTCTTCACCTTACCGCAGGTATCAAGTGCCCGGTGTGCAGTAAGTTCGTGCTGCCGGACGACATCGAGTGCCATCTGGTGATGTGCCTCACCAGGCCGCGGCTCTCCTACAACGGTCAGTGCTCAGCTTCTACATTTATCTGCCTATACGTATAACTCGTGCGAGCTGATGTTCCGCACCTTCCTCTGCGGGTAAGTAATACGGCTGCCCATAGCAATGAACTGTTAGTATGTTTACACTGCCACCGTAGTACGCTACGAAACATTAGGTGTCCAGTTGTCGCAGTGATCAGACTAGCTAATGCGTCTCGGGAGCCGGAACGCAGCCGTGTTTATATCATCAGAGTGGGGCTAGCGAAGGCGTCGTGTTGATACATTCCCCAACCGCCACCAGCAACTTGGCATTGGCAACTCCAGCAGTACATATACACACTTGGACTGGAACGTGAGCTGATGGTGATGTGCGTGTGTTTGTGCGTTGCAGAGGACGTGTTGAGCGACGCGAAGGGCGAGTGCGTGATCTGCCTGGAGGAGCTGTCCGCCGGCGACACCATCGCGCGCCTGCCATGCCTCTGCATCTATCACAAGGGGTGAGCAGCAATATTTCAGACTAACACACGGAGGATAATGAACCAAGTTTATTTATGCAAAAGAAGGCTCGACGCGTGGTGCACCGCATTCCGCGCCGAAGCCTTCTTTTCTCTTCAGCAGCGTGCTCGTGCAGTACACCTGTGTTGAATGGTCAGTTTATGCGGTCCCGGCGCTGACTCGGGCCCCGCTGCAACAAAGGGCCTCGATGGTTCTCGTAATATTTACGGCGGAGCGTGGGATCTAGGACGAACGCTTCCGCCTTTTCCAACCGCAGTCGTGTAAGCGCTATATCCTGCTCCGCCGAATGCTAGTGCTCGTGCGATCTCGGATGCTGTGCACGGGTGAGGGTGCAATGCAAAGCATACTGTGCGCTCGCTGACATGTTGTCGTTGTTGTGTTCCAGATGCATAGACCAATGGTTCGAGGTGAACAGGTCGTGCCCGGAGCACCCGGGCGACTAGTGCGCGCGCCCGCCGCCCGCGGGCCTTGTAAATATATCATAGTGAGATCTTTACCATTAATTAATAAAACGGAAATATAAACATTAACTAAACACAGAGACAATTGTTAGTTAACACGGTAAACGCAATCGGCGGCGGAGCGACTGAAGGGCCGCCCGCCCCCCCGCCCGCACGTCTGTTTGTTTGTTTTGTAATGGTTTCGAGATTTTAGTTTCGGTTCATACGTTTGTTTGTTTGTTTATTCGTTTACGTTATGTTGTGTAGTATATGTATAGTATATATATATGTATATGAAATATCTAGAGTGAGGTTGCGTCGGCGTTGTATATTAAGCGAGTTATGTTAGTGCCACTGTGATGTCCGCGCGTCGGTTCCGTAAGCTTATGTATATGTATATCTATATATATATATATATATATATATAATATGTATGTGTATATGATATTACGTCATTTGATCTTTTTCATCTTGATAAAATAAAGTTGATTTGTTTCTAAATTTTCCACACTTGTTTTATTTCAAGAAAGAACCCCCTTTACGATGATGGACGTTCGCTGCAAATGCACACGTCCGAAACCGTCAGGTGGCTACCACTGTAGCGCGTGTCATCGTCAGTGCTGTGCGGTAACCGTACCCACTGGAGGTATACTCAAGTGGAGCACAGAGTTGCGCAGGCACGGAGCTGTGCCGCCGCGCTGGACCTCGGAAACTACACAAAGAGCAGCGCGCGCTGTAAACTATTTCGATATTTAACTTTATTCTCCGACAGATAAATAATGACTAGATTTAATGAGCTATTGACGAGGACATCAATTGTGTACTGGGATCGCTCGTCAGAGTTATTTGTTGAGATACCTACCATCGCGGAGATAAGTATACGGCGGTAGGGGGTCGGCAGCAGGCCTGCCGCAAAAATTAATATAATAGTGTCAGCACCCAGCATCTGCCGAAGCAAAGCTCGAGGTACGAAATAAAATTCCGGAGACGACTTGAAGTTCATTTATTTCATTCTAACAGGATCCATCATTCAAAAAAATTCAATCTTAACTCTTGTATAACTTGAAAGATCGGGACTGCTTACACTTAGCCCGTCCACCTGCACTAATTTATTTAAAAAAGTTAATTAAGAAAAAGATAAATAATTTACAAACAATTGAACTGTGTGAAAGTTATCCGACACGCAGGTAAGTAAAGTAAATTAGTATGGAGTTGACAAATTATTAACGAGGTCGAGCCATGAAACGCAGCCGCGTGCGGGTGGCGGGCGCGGTGCGAGCCGCGCGTGCGCGTGCGCCAGTCAGCGCAGGAAGGCGCGGTGCCGCGGGCCGCGCTGCACGCGCGCGCCGCCCCATCCCATGCCGCCTGCAGCACACATACAGAATACAACTTCATTTCACATTCTTAACATTCACCCTGGTTGTAACCGGGCACACGACGGTAACCCCTCGGAGTTGTGCGGCAGCTCACAGGTTTGTTCATGTTATATTGATGTCACGTTGGAACACATGCTCTCTTTCAAACAAATACTAAGTCTTTTTATGATATGTTTTTTATTTCTCTCCATCTCTCTTTCTTTTATTCAAAGAAGTGACGAGACGAGCGGGTCTTCACCTGAGGTCAAGTGATACGTCTGCCTACCCTACCCTAACAACGATGTGGCGCTGTGTTATACACTGCACCAAGTTGTGCTCCACGCCTGAGACATGAGATGTTGAGTCTCGTTAGGACAGTAATTACACTAGCTAGTTTTCTTCAAACCAAAACAGCGATATTTGCACACCACTGTTCCTCCGTTGCAAAAGCGCTGCGGGAGTACCTACTTAGACGGTCTCCGACAGCAGGGACCGCGCACAGCCGGTTGCCTGGAAGGACATGTCACGTGGAATGGCAATTCCAAGTGGACGTTAGGACCACCCATCGGACGGGTCCTAGCAAAGTTGTAATGTTCGCACGGCGGGAAACAAAAAGATATGACCTTATTGCCGCTTCAGTGAGATTACTAGGAAACTATTCTCTCACCCATAAGGTACTGCGAGGCGGGCGCGAAGTGCGCAAAGTGTTGCGCGCCCAGCTCCCATGCGCCGCGGCCACGTCTGCGCACACGCACAGCCACACGTTACTACAGCTTGTTACAATAAACGCTTGTTGTTTAAAGTCAGGCCGACAGAGGGCGCTGTTTGGAGTTGTCCTCAATATATTGTGGACAATATCATCCAACTAAAATCCATCATTTTCAACCAATAGACCCACACTGCTGAACATAGGGTTCCAATAAAGATTCCCATGTCAATGGGCCCTTCGTTGAAAATGTTTACGCTTGTAGTGGTAGTTTGAATAGTATACATTATACCGTGGTGAAGAATTAAAGGAGACTCATCTGTACCACGATACTCTTCATTTCCAAATAACACCGCAATGGCGCGTCTGTGCCATCGCGTTGCGCTCTCCGGCAAGCGCTGCGAGGCACCGTAACGACTTCCCCCGCCCAGCAGCGGGGGTACATCCAAGTAAGAGAACTGACAATCACGTGATGTTGATCTACTTCAGGGGAAGAGAACTCGCCCGAAGTACTCCAACTGCTATATGTAAGACTGTTGAAACACAACAACGCTATCGTGGCGTCAGATTGACAGTGCGTTACAACATAGCTGATTATGTAGTTCCAGATTCGAACCGGAGACCTTCCCGTCTAAATTGGCTGACGGATAGCCGCCGCCCGCTCTTTATACTATACTGTGCGACGTGGTGCGGTGCGCGCTCACAGGTGGCGATAGTGCGGCGGCGCGGCGCTCGCGAAGCGCCCCCTGTCGGTGCCCGCCGCGCGCCGACCGCCCCTGCCGGCGACAGAACAGCACATGTACACTACCACACGGAACGGTCCACCAGCACGGTCGCCGCGCGCCGCTCGCTCCACCCACAACAATCAGCTCGCTACTCCATGGACAGACAACGTAGTAGCAGTAGACAACACGACACGGTCTATGCTTCGCTGCACAATAATTTTTATATATATTAAGGCTTGGTATTAAAGGACGATTCGTATGGGCATTGCCGGTGCCGGTCGTTGTAAAGTTACCTGAGTGTCAGCGCGTACGGCTGGTGCAGCGCGGTGAAGTCGTCCACATGCAGCGAGGGCGGGCGCGACGTGTTGGGCGGGCGGGAGCGGAACGCGTCGGCGCCGCCCTCCGCGCGCACGCGGCTCAGCGCAACTGAAGTCATATTCCAAAACGTTTACTGGCGCCACGTCACCGGCGCAAGGCGCATGGAGCACGACGCGACAGCTGCTCACTGCAGACGAGGCGCGCGTCGCGTTACAGCGGCTTACGAGATTTAAGCCTCTGACGTACCAAGGCGACCTCATATATTAATCTATTGCTGTTACATCACTGCTGCGCTCCGTGTTTATACGAAAGCTGAAGATAGTCTGGGCGAACACCATTCTGGCGACCCGGCGGGAGTGTGGGTACCGAGCACCGACCTGCGGGCCGCTTGTCGGCGGGCAGTGCGTCCGCGCGCGCGTCCAGCACACCAGCCAGCCGCCGCACACCCGCCGCGAGCACCTCCGCGCCGCCCAGGTGCAGCGCAGCTAGCTCCAGCAAGTCGCACGCCACCTGCCACCACCATCACCCCACGGTTGAAAAATGATAATCAACGCAATCATACTGAATTTAAAATGACTAATATCACTGATACATCTCTCTTGCTAGAGACCATCGAGGTGGATGTAGCATACAGTGTCTGCCGGAAAAAAAATAAAATAAAGCAAAATGGGTTAAGCCGATTGATAGCAGCGATACTACAGACGGACAGACGCACAAACAGTAACTATGTCTTTATCGGACGCTGCAGGGGTGCAGGCTCCGGTTCGCGTTACCAGCTCATTATCGTTGACGTCGTCGTCGCCGGCCGCCGGCGGCACGTTCAGCCAGTAGCCGGCTGTGAGCCGCTCGTCGGCTGCGTCACCCGCGGCGCGCACCGTGCGCGCCGCGAACTGCGCCACCAGGCTCTCCGGCGTGGGCGCGCTCAGCTCGGCGCCCTCCGCCGGCGGGTCGCCGCCCGGGGCCGGGGCCGGCGCCGTCGCCGCCGTCGCCGCCGCCGCCGCGCTGCGCAGCTGCCCGCTCAGGAAGCTCGCGTTGGCCACCGCCTCCTCATCGGAATTACGCTCCTGGTGACCGAGTAGAAATCGCCCTTAGTTATTATATAATAATAGACAACACTTTGTTTCATTAAGCCAAAAATGGCAGTTGCTTGATAAGTGATAACAGTTTCAATTGTTCTAATTTACCAAAAACAAACAAATTACCAAAATTATACTATATTATATAACCTGCTGTGTGTATACCTACCCTCAACATTTCCTCCAAACCGAAAGCGGGATGATTTTGATCATTTTCCGTGTAGCCGACCATGTCCGCCACCTCGCAAGACGTTAACATGCTCTTCCTCCCCGCAGGGCCTTCTCCCTCTTCCGCTCTCAGTATCCTGATCAGTGCGATGTACAGGTTCAAGCATTCGGCCCTGTCCTCGCCCAATACATCTATTGCCCACCTAAAGTATTTCCCGAGGGCCTCCCGCTTCTTCGCTATGAACCTCCGGAATTGCTGGAAGCCGTACTCGTGTTCCGTCATCACGAAGTATGCGCGCAGCACTGACGACGCGACCGCGTATGTCTTCGTCGTGGACTCGAGGCAGGCCGCGCTCGCATCCAGAAAAGCGTTTAACGCGTCCTTGTTCGGCAGCGAATTCGCCAGGAGCACATCGACTGTTCCGCTAACGGGGGTCAAAGTGACCTCTGCGTCGCAGAAACCTGCTAGAGCATGTGCGGCGAACTCCTGTGCACTAGCGTGCTCGAGGGATGTGTGGGGGAGAGTCAGCACCCCACACAACGCCGCCTGGACCTCGCCCGACTTTGGCCCACCGGTATTCATTGCGTGCAGCACCGCACACTTCACCGGTGCATGGGAGACCAGGCAAGCCAGGAAGCCTAGGATCCGCGCGGAACTAGGCGTGGAAGGTTCACCGGGTTTCAGCTCCCTGACCACGGCGCCGACAGCAGCGCGCGCGACCGTCGCCGCGGTGTTAGGCGCCAAGTCAGCAATTTGAACGCAAACACGCCTCAACATGTGCACCACTGGTCTGTAGGTGGACATGCATATGATTTGAATCATATCCGTCAAGTCATTGGTCAATGCGTGAAGGTGGGCCGACCACAACCTCCTTTCGTTGGCTGCATCTTCCAGCTCTCTGTCGGTCGGTGCCGCTTTAGTTTGCATCGGCAGCGGTAGCGGCAAGAGTTCAGAAAACACCAAGAGACCCGGCACAAACGTGTATGGCGCAGTCATGGTGTACTGTATAACTTCGGAGCAGAGAGAGGTCCAGGGCCCGCGGCGTATGGAGTCGCCGTCGTTCGCGTCGTCGGCTATGGGCTGCGCGTAGGCGAGCAGCGCCTTCACCGCCGCCTCAGCCGCTCTGGACGCCGTTCTGAATCCGACAGCGCCGGCCGGATACGCTTTGGCCAGGCCGTAAGCTTTTAGCAAAACGGGCGCGGCGGTCAGATCGCGGAACCGTGGCCCGCGGCACTTCACTACCCTCGCGAGCATCTCGTCCATTAATCTAAGACACGGGAGCAGAATTTGAGCTAATTGCAGACCTTTCACCGAAGCGAAGAACGACGTGTGCATACTCGGCTGTTCGAAATGCGTGGCCAGGCGCTCCAGGATACCGATTAAATGCGCGACGCCGTCCAACGAGAACAGTTGCAGGACGTTGTACTTGTACTTCAGTTCGACGTATTCTTCGGTGGACGATTCCGAGACAATCGAGACACTCCTGTCGTAATCCGAAATGCAGAAGTGGCGCAAAATTCTCAGACAGGTGGTCAGTTCACCGGGCAGGTCGGACGAGTGCTCTGAGCTCGCCTTCAACACCTCGACGCACTCCGCCATGTCATCGCCGGTAAAAAGGTTCATCTTCTCGGCGGGCTTCAGGTACGGCACCACCTCCTGCAGCACGCTGGATACGCTCGGCTCGAACTTCTCGTGCTCCTTCGACACATTCATCAACCTCTGTCCGTACTTCTTCAGAAACGGCACGTTCGCCGAGAATCGAACCGCCGACACTATAAGTTCTATCGCGTAACCTTTCGCCGGAGATTTTTGCTTCGATGCTGACTCAGTTTTATTTTTGTTCTTCAGATCATTCTCGAACACCTCCATCAAACAGTCAGCGTTGTCGGCCATCACGATGACGTCGGGCACCGCCGTCTTTCCTATGTTACCAAAACTCAGGCAGTAAAGAGACTGTAACCTGTCTATCAGCTCGTTCTCGTCACTTTCCCCCCCCTCTTGCAAGTCGCTGATAGATTTTAAATAGTACAAAGCTTTCAGCCTGTAAGCAAGCTCCAAGCCCAAAATCTGCAAATCGCTGTAATTGCTTAAATCGTGGAGGAAAATATTCTCTTCAGAGTTCTGTTGAGCGTAGGATTGAGTTAATGTCTTGAACAACAGCTCGCTCAGGCGCATGTTCGTGTACAGGAAGTTGAGTCCGTTTTGCGAATGCACCAATTCGAAAATCAGGTCGTATACGGGACTGGTGATCACCAAGTTATTGCACGTGCTCGGACACGTGAGCAGGTACAGGCAAACTTCCAGAGTTTGATGAATATTGAAAAACTCTAAAAGTATCTCATTGGAACACTCCCTGTTGATCTCGAACTGAGCGGAGACCGGAAGGAAGCGCTTGGGCTGCGAAATGTGAAAGCATTGCGAGCGGTACATGTGCAGGACTTCCTCCATGGAGTTCACCACGAACTCTATGTCAGTTTCAGAAAGTTCAGGTTCCGCCTCGTTAATGTCACTCTCGGCCACGCTTTTATTAAAACTGAACACCAGGTCGCGCAACCTGCCCAGCACCTCGTAAATGTTAAGTTTCTTTATTAATGAGCTCAGAGAAAACTTAATCCTCGCGAGTGGATTGGTCTGCATGATGCCGATTAAGACTTGGTAACCGTTCATAGGTTTTCTCGCGGGATCGTTTTCGTTTTTGTCGAACTTGGGAAATATCGTTTCATTCATAAAATTCTCGACTGACTGCTTGGAGGACAAGCAAGCGTTTAATGATCTCAAGATCATGAGGCGAATGCTCAGCGCCATGTACTCTTTAGAATACATGTCCATCAACAGCATCGGCACGTCTATGTTATTTTTCAGGAAGGCCTCGATCACTTTCCCGTTGTGGCTGTGGGACAGTAGCGCTTCAGTCAGACGGATACCACATTTCATGTGGCGTATTTTGTACGTGGGCTGTTGCTGAGTCAACGCGAAGTCAAAGTTCAAGCCTATTTGGACAAATGTCATCAATGACTCGTAGATGTCGAGGAATTCCTTGGTCGTATGACCGTTGTCGCGAGTGCGGAATATCCGCAAAATGATGTCCGAGCTCCGGCAAATGTTTGTCAAAGACACGAACAATTGTTCGCACTGGTGTACCCAGTCCTCTCTGGAAGTGTTGTCGACCTCAGCGAACGTACTCGTGTCGACCTTCGGCTCTCGTTTGTTCGCTAATTTTATTATTTCGTATATTTTGGCGAGATCGGCGCTGCAGCAGCAGAGTTCTTGAAAGCTGGCGTTCAGCACGTCTTTCACACCTTCCGCTCCGCGAGAAGACAACAGTTGTATCTTATTGACGTATTCGTACTTGTTCCATTCGCTTTTGAATGGATTATAGTATTTGATGATGTCGTCCACTCCGCAGTACTCATTCACATCATACTCTACTTCCATGTATGGCGGCCCTTCCAGATCATCGCATATATCTTCATCTGAGAGGATGGGCTCGAACTGCTCCGCGTCCATGGATCTGTCTTCTTCTTGAATACAATTAGGCGAGTCCGTCGCTTTGTTAGCGGGCGCGTTGTCTACTATTTGCACAGTAACCAGACTGGAATGCTGCGACTCCGTGTAATTATTGTCTACCTCTTGCGATGGACTTCTGATGGAACTCTTATGACGGTAGCTTTGATGGTAAAAGTCGATACGGGGAATTTGTTTACCACTTCTGTCATATTCAGTACCTTCTTCTGATCTAATTGAATTGATTGGACTGGAAGTGTCTCCTTCTCGCGGCGACAACGGCCGTCTAACTCCTTCTCCCGGAGGAGTCCTGGGCCGTTTCCGGGCATCATCTCTGCTGGGAGATCGGCTGCCGTAGCTCGAGCCTCGTATGCGACTATACGGAGAATGTCTTTTTCTATCATACGATTGCTTCTCGTAGGACGGAGCCCGGCGCTCGTAGGAGGAGCTGCGTTTGTCGTAGGGCGATAACCGTTTCTCATAAGACGTTCCGGTCTTGTCGTAAGGGAGTTTGCGATCGTAAGACGGTGCCCTTTTGTCGTACGGCGAGCGGGGCTCGTAGGAACCCCCACGCGACCTATCATAAGATATGTCACGATGACGACGGTATTCATCTTTTTTGTAAGACCCTCTGTCCCAGTCGCGGTCGTTAGACAATCCCCTCATCCGTTCTCTTTCGAGACTGTGTGATCTCGAACGACTCAATTTCCTGTATTCTCCTTTAACTATGTAATCTCTGTCCCTACTTCTCGATCTGGAGTGTAAGCGCTCTAATCTATCAATTTCACGACTCCTATCTCTGTGACGGGAGGAATCGCGGCTTCTGCCTCTGTCTATTGACCGCCTGCGACTTCTGCCGTCTCTTCTATCCCTATCTCTTTCATGTTCCAAAGACCGCGGACTATGCCGCAACCTGTCCCCATCTCTTTCGCAACTCAAATCCCTGCGATCTTTCTCCCAGTCATTGTCATCTAAATGGTGGTATGTCCTTGGATCCTTTGGAGGTTCAGTGTCGTAATAATCATTTCTATACATCGTGTTATCGTAATTTTCAGGATAGGGAGTTGTTCCATAAGAGTCGGGGTTGCCCGTAGCTACATTTCCGGTGTAGGAAGGAATGGGATTGGAACCATCTTGATTCCAGTCCGCGGGTTGGGCTACAGTGGGACCCACTGTAGCAACTTCTCGTGTGATTGTCTGGCGCTGGACACTTGAAGGTGTGCTGGTACCAATTGCAGCCTCAGTTAATACTTGTGTTAGGTTTCCATAGACTGCCAAAGTGATTGTAGTATACCATCCTAAAAATTAGAAAGTATTCAAATGTTTCAAATTAACAAAGTAGACACGAAAATATTTTTAACAAATGTTGCATAAAATACATGTGAGTACTTACCTCTGAGGACAAGGCCATCTGTTGGTATTTGCGGCTGATCAATGGAAGATCCACACTCCATATGTATTTGACCATTTTGACAATAATCTAAACTGCCTAGAGCCTCAAATGTTGAGGCGCCTGGTTTGCTCAGATCATTGACAAAAAAGTCAATGTGAAATTTTGTTGGATTAGTAGCTCCAAGGCGCACACCCCCTGGAAAATCACCCTCAACCCTTGCACCTAAGGGTATGATTCGGATCTCCCTTACATACACTGATTTTGGAAATTGTACTAAATCCAAATTCAGCTCCTGCAATTAAAATATAACATTAAGCATTAATAAATTGGCTGCAAATTAAAGTTAAGATTTGAACACAGGTGATGGTAATGATAATAGGAGATTAGTGTTTTGTCCTATGCCTCTACCCTTGGCAAAGGTTGACAATATCGAATGATCATTTCAGTTATAATAATTTACTATTTATTATATAAATCCAATGATGATGCTTTATCATTACATTTATATAAAAAGTATGCGGAAAGTAATTCATAGGGTTATCAAGTCATTTCCATTAATTAATTTCACTTATTAGAATGGATAATTTGCCAACAATTTAGCAAATATAATTAAAATTTAGAAAGGCAGTCATGAAATTTTAAAAACACTACATAAAGGATTGTATGTACAGGTTGATAGGGCGGTAAAGGCCTTCAGTGGCACACACATATCAGTAGATCTAGTGTTGGGGGGTCTCCCACAACATAGACTGACAATCTAGTGAAAATCTCGGGAACCCAGTAAATCCAAGCAACACAGGGCCAATCAATGTTGAGATCTTGGGAGGAGGCCTATGTCCAGCAGAGGAAGTCTATCGGCTGATGATGACATAAAGAATTATAATTAAGTTTATTTACTTATTTAGGAGCAGTACAATCTAAGAGAGAGTTAGATGCAAAATGAATCATGTTTAATATTATTGCAACTTGCCAAATAAGTATATCTGTCATATTTATTATCATGGTTCCATTTATACCAAAAGCTTAAATGCTATGTTGACAATTCAATATTGTATCCTGTATACAAAGGTGGTATAACTATATAAATATCAAATGAAATTGTTTACACCAATATCAACAAATTTCTAAAAATTTATTAACAATAGCATTCTTATATGCTATATAATGACATTGATAATTATATATTTCAAACAGTAAAACCTACCAATAGGTTTGGGATAAACATTTATTTTAAAATGTTAATCTGTTTTTGGGAAGGCTTAGACCACAAAATGAGCCACCACTTAAGTTATATCCTGATGATAAATTACATAGCTTATAAATCTAACAAATGGCACAGATCTACCAACACACTTGTGATGTTGAGGGGCACCATAATACACAATTCTTGTTTAAAAGAACTAGACACTACATTATCATCTACAGGTCGCTCCGTTACCTAATGCTGTTACAAATCAATAAAGGGCAGTGTGTAGCAGTAAAATCAATGAACCAACAAATTGTGTACTCTAATATATTTATGATTACTGACATAAAACTGCTCCACATAAGATATAACATGAAGATAAAAGTTTATAAGTAGGCAAATCAATGTTCACCTATTTAGGCAATTTTGAGTTAATTTTAAAAAAAATATACGACAATATAAAATACTCACTTCACTGGTGTCGTGCGAGAAGGTATCAAAAAATAGCAGATCTGGTTGATCAGGAGAAGACATTCTGGTTTCAAACTCGCGTACAATTTGCAATAACATACATAATTTAACAATTTAAGATTATTTCCTTAACAATAAACACTCTCAGTGAAATGTAATAATGTTTACAACGACTTAACTCCTAACCATGAACTAAAACGTTAGGTGACAATCAGATAGCAGTGTTGCCGTCTCTGTAACGCGGTTTGGTCCAGCCGCAAGAAAAAATCTTTACCTATTTTAGGTACACAATAATAATGTTATTAAAAAATGTTAATTTGGACCGTAACTATCTTACTTTGTTGTAGTATATTGCACATTTATTTTACGGATCAAAATTCGTATTAATGAAAGAACAGAGGGTAAACAAATGTAGATTGTGACAAAAGCAATAACTTTTTGTGAGATCGTGTTGCACAATTTGACCGCACTTTTAGACATCAGTCGGAAATAATCAAGTACTCAGCTTTAGAGCCATTGAAGCCTTTTTAGATATCTTTAAATATACATTGCACAAATACACCTCTCATAATAATTATAAATAAGCTATAATTTACTGTTTATTAAAAGCAATCATCTTTATATATTATAAATCGAAAAGAAATCTGTCTGCGTCAGATTCTGCAATTCATTCGTGAACGTGGCTACGTTGCGTGCGCTTGTGGGCACGCGATCTATGTGTGCTTGTGTGCCTCACCTAACTAGTATTGCAATAATAATAATTCTTACATAAAAATTTAAATCTAAAACTTATATATCGACAATGGGAATAAAAAAATATAATATAATTTTTATCTCTGCTTTATCTGAAACAAAGTACACTGTGTCAGTTATAATTAGCAGAAAGTTGCAGACGCACGGCGCAGCGGTCCCGCGGTCCTTCGGTATCGAGGAGCTGAGCTGATAAATTACGATTCAACTTTTCCGCGCTGACGCCATCAGGATTTTCCCAAACGTCTCCGTGCTTGGCAGTACCATGAGGAAGCGTGTCTGTTTATGAACTTCACATTTATTTCGAGAAGGAAAATGTGCTGTGGCAAAAATATATTATTATATTATTTTTTTTTATTGTGTTATTTGGAAATATATTTGTATCAACTTTTGTTAAGACTATGTTGGATTTCACGGTTCTAACTTTGTCTCCATCAATCGTTAAGTTATTGTATTTATTTTTTTTGTTTATTTAATTGTACCGTGTATTCCACAAAATGACATGACATGGGTTACTTTTATTAAAAAACTTTAAGGTTCCGTGTTATAAAATATAAATCTTAAACTTATAAAAGGAAAACAATAAAGTTTAGTTGGCTTTATTGTCAAATATTTGAATTTTTGCCAAATACTAAGTTCCTTTGAGGACAAAATAATATAAACATTCTCGGCGATACATACGCTACTAACGCAGTTCTCACTGTCAAGCTGATGCTGGCCCGCGAACTCAGATGCAGTCGAGTTCTAAGAAGCTGGAAAATACGTAGATGTAGAAAAGTTTAATAGCGCGTACCTTTATTCGGTTACAGAGCGTTCATTAATAAAAGGATAAAGTAAATGTATATGTGTAAAAATAGTAAACGTGTAAAAATAAAGCCAATACCAGTTTCCGAGTTTCTTAAGGGGCTTAGGCTCCTGATGACGCAAAACTAATGTTAAATATTTATATGTAAATCGCGATAATTTGTTTACGGGAATCGCAAAGAACCGCTGTCCCCTGCTACAAGAGTCAAACCCGATACTGGTGTAACTTGTACGTTTGCATTGCAACTTGCAATGAAGTAGTCGACGGAGAGCCTGTAAAAGTCGAATTGAGAATAAACGGTGTGGATATTTATCGATGTCGTCATTTACAGAAACTTGTCAAAGTTTGCACGCCGGTAAAAAATGGCCGCTCGACGGCTGCAGCGCGGCGGGGCGGTGCGAGGGGTTGTGCGGGGTTGTGCGCGGTGCGGTGCGGTGCGGTGCGCGGGGCGGCGGCGCGTGACGTCGCCCGCCGCGGCTACCTGCCCGCCGCGACCACCTGTGCGAGCCGCGGGGCTGCCAGCGCACGAACGGCTCTCTCTACCGTGGGGTAATCGTGTAGCAAAAATAGTTTACGATTTCTATTGTTTTAAGCCGGATATAAATTAAACCACCTCAAAAGTCATATATTTTGATGTGGTAATTAAAGATTTCTTAAATTATTTATACAGTAATATTGACTACTTAAATCACTGAATTTTCATAAAATACACTATATGTATATAGTTTTTTTTTTCATATGCGTTTGAAGAAAACCGATCAAGTGGCACAGCCTGTTTCATCGATTCCGTTAGTTTAGGAGTCTTTAACATTATTAAAAATTTATTTTAATTTGACATCTTATTTCGAAAGCTACTACTACTCGTATTTGAATTGCGTGACGTGCGTGGTGTTAGCGGTGACAGTCGTCGGTTTGCATGGAGATTTTGGCGTAATCGAGTCCCGCGGCTGGGCTCTCCGCGCGGCGCGCCGACCGGCCGGGCCGCAGTCGCTCGCGCGCGCCCGCCGTTTCCGCTCGTCGCCAGCTCGGGCCGCTGCTCCTCACCAAACTTTCCAGCCGCGTACACAAAACTTTCGACGCGTGCCGCGTGTCACCGCCAGTGCGCGCCCGCTCCGCCACCAGTTCCGTTTGATTACTGTGCGTGTTTCATGGTGTTGATGTGGTTTAAAGTGATCTGAAGATGCGGGGCGCCTGGCAGGCGTGCTGGCTGGGCCTCGTGCTAGCCGCGGCGGCGGCGGCACAGACCGACACCAGACATTTATCAGGTAAGTGCTACTTTATACTTCGATAGGAAGTTTGTCTTATAAAGTTCGGTGGAAAGTGTTGTGCGGCGTGCGGCAGCGTGCGGCGGCGTGACGTGGTCGCACGTCGCTCCGGACCGGTACCCGCGAGCGCGGTCTACTTCGCGCCGCCAGCGCCCGCACTCGCTGACCTCTATTGCATTTTCTCCGGACCGCGTCACTAACGACTGATTTCAATTCTAATTTTTCTATTTTCAATTTGTAAAGAAAACATTAGAATTTAAGGAATGAAAGTGGATATTGTGCTCATTGTACGTTTACGTGGTATGTTAATATATCAGAAGGGCTCTGAGCTCGTGTAAGTGCACGCGACGGGCGCTGGCTGGCTGTCCACGATCCAAATTTCTGCGTAAAACGTGAACGAGCGCGCGAGTGCCGCGGGCGGGGAGCGGCGCTCCTTCAAAAGACTTCAACGCGCTACTGCTTCGGATTCGGTTTTACGAGTTTGTTGAATTGGACCGTACGTAACACCTTCGTGCCGTTCTATGGCAGACACTATGACTACCTACAAATCTGTTTAGTTTTCCAATATTGCTTCTAGAGGATTATTTCACAAGATCAATTTGTTGCTGTACCTTCACATAGAAAATATTTTTTGTGAAGTTGTGCTTGTTTAATTTTTGTTTATCTCTAAACAATCTTACTTGTTAAGAATTCTCTAGTATTTATGAACTTAAAACAATCCTTTTTATTAAAGTACCACTAGTATTTATTAACCAACGCCATAAAGCATATAAATATATACTTTTTGTCGCCATCTTCTTGACAAAAGAACCGTTACTAATACGTTCTGCAAACGAATTGTCGCTTTGTCATTAGGTTGCCACGGAAAAGTTCCCGGCGCGGAATTCTCCACTTCGTTTAATAAATACTGTACTAGTACTAGTACAGTATTTATTACTCGTCCAGACGAACTAAACACAGACGCTGAGAAGAAGAATCTACCAGTCAGGATTCCTAATAACTGGAAACAGTCTTGTCAATCGCTACGTGTATCCTCGTTGTTTAATAAAGTGAGTCGTACAAATGGTCTAATAGATTGTTGTTCACTACCACCCTTAATGTATTTTTGTTGTATAATAGTGCATTAGAAATCACGAAAACTACAAAAATTTTATAATATACAAATGATCTCGTTTCTTATCCTGGGATAAGGTTCACGGTGACAGTCGTATGGGGGTTTTCAACAAGCGCGATTTGTTATGTACTACCTCGTAATACTGATGTCGTACATCAACCCCTAATGCTGTTGTCGGCGTTACGAATGTACATATTATTTTCTAAAACTATAAAATTGAAAGCGATATTAAATGTTAACAAGCTATGAGCATGAGCACCAAAATATATTTAGGTCATTGATGCCCATTGCGTTAAATTGTCGCTTCGATATCTTAATAACCAATTGATACTAACAAAACCTGGTGGTAGGTCTCTGCTGCCGGCGAGTCTCGGTAGATACCAGCGCAGCACCTGTTGCATTCGATAAACGGTACCATGTGAATATTATTGTTTACCGTTGTAAAGGTACTTGTAGCTAATAAAGTTACTAGGGTAACGAGACAACATCTTATATCTCAAGATGACGAGCGCAATGTGGTGTAGTATATATCATCCTACCTAGCGCCACGTTGTTATAGACGGGCGGATCACTTGCCATCCGGTGAACGTCCCGCTCAGTTCGTTGGTTCGTAAAATAAAAGAAAAACTATCGTTTGTCATTATAATTAGGTCTATACCGAAAATAAAACTTAAAGCTGTTAAGTTTTTGATTACTAAAACACTTAATCCTGATGTGTCGCGTGGAACTGCCCATATACAAATGTGGCGGTGGTTGCAAAGCTGTCAACTGCGTAAAACAACCCTTGTGCGGTAGCTTGGAAGTATGTATACGCTTAACGTACACTTGTATACTACACATCTCGTGTATTAAACTGTATTTGAAATGAGACAGCGAGAAGCTTGCGCGTTGCAGTTTAATTGTGTAATAAAGACGCGGAGGTCGCGCAGTGCAAACGTTTTCTTCTAATGATCGCAGTTAACTGGCTCGGCCAAGAACAGGATCCTGTGAGTGCTGGCAATGTCTTTTCTATTCAACGTGAACTCTGTAAGGTCTCCACCGCCTGTCTTGTACGCTAGGAGTTAAAACAAAAAAGGATCTATGACATGATTTTGTTACGCACAGTCGGTTAGAGGCGGTACGATGCAACCTTCGCACTTGCATTAACATTCCTGTCAACAGTAACTCGACACATTGTGCAGCAAATGCGCATCTACTTTGTAATAATAGATTCTTTATTTGAACAACAACCAAGCACGGGGATGCTGCCAATTTATATATACAGACGCACAATGCGAAAGCGGTGTTTAGAGTGCGTCGGGATGGGGTGGCACTCCGCAACGCGCTGGCATCATATAAATGAAACTGCGTCAGGTTGCAAACAATCGCAGCACGGATGCATTCGGCTGCAGTACACAACGGAAACGATTCACTAAATTGTGCGTCGATACTTCTCGTTGTTCCACCGGAGCCCCGAGCCCCGAGCCGCTCGCCATTGACCGCCGGAAGATGATTCGTCCCGCCGACTTTGTCCATTCAACGAGCGACTTCCGTTTTCGTCCTCGCTGCGATCGCGTCGCGAGCGAATGCCGACCGTGGTGCGCCGGCGCGAGGGCGCGCAGTTCTCACGCGCCGACACGCGGACACCCGAACACCCGAACACGCGTGACTCCAGTGAAACGTACCGCGCGCGGGATCATGACCTCTTTGTTTGCTGACACCGCATCAGCTCGCACACCGTTTGGTGTGACAACATATCCCACTGAAGTTCGTTGAATGTAACTGATGTACTACAAGCACATTAGAAAATATTTAAAATTATATTTACAACTAAGTAGTAGCTTATATTCTTGAAGACAAAGAGGTGACAGAGCCAAAGTCAGTGTGAAGGCCCGGCCCGGGGCCTTGCGAACGATTTCCTCTCTGTGAGAGGAGTTGTTGCTGCAAACTTAATAGTTTATTCCGTATCCCTCATCACTCACCAAATTCATACATTTAATGTTCCGTTTCGTGGAAGGTAAGCAGTAAATCGTTATCCGTCTATATCTAAGTTGTTAAAAATATAATTTTCCTCTATTTGTTTGCGGATTTGGATTCGTAGAATATCATGCGCCAGATGATAAACTGGTTTGCGTCTCATCACGCGCGGGCGCAGTGACAGGGACGGGCAGACTGGTTTCGCCGCCGGTCGCCTTGAACCCGCTCCACCGCTGCACCGCTACACAACACAGCGACACAGCGACACAGCTGCACCGGCACACCGGCACACCAGCACACCGACACACCAGCACACCAGCACACCAGCAGACCGCCACACCGGCACCGACCGGTGCGATGTACACTATTGCACAACCAATTGCGCGCAATCAAATAAACCTCTAAACCTTCGAGTGTACTCCATTGCAGACTGCACTGCTGCTGTACCCGGTAGACGGCCTGCATGTGCAGCTAACTGCAGTGCACGGTGTACTACGTGACGTTCTAAGTTGTTTTGCGCGGGTCCTAAACCATTATTTATAAGTAAATGTGGGTTTTATTACGATATAAGTAAAGACCTTATCTGCAGCTACCAATCAGTGAGATTTTGTTAGAAATTGGTGAAACTGTACCGAGGGCACCTGCGACAGGACTTGTACTTGTTGCAGGTGTCGCGGGGCGCCTGCATTTATATATATATATATATGTATTGTATATACTGAACACATGTTTATGTATATAGTAACATTTATTGTATTACTTCAAATATTTTATCATTAAGTTTTATTTAAGTTTTTAACATCCTACGTCCTACTCCAGTCCAGTCGTCTGCACGTGGGGGCGTGCGGGGGTGGGGGGAAGGCGGGACGGCCGCTCCCAGCGGCGGTGCCATCAAGGACAACCACGCAAGCGATTGCATTGAAGGAACGAGCTGCGTGCGATTGTTGATCGAGTGGTTTACGTATATATAGGAAAGAGTTTGATAGCGGAAGTGTCGCAGTGTCTATACACGAGGCCTCCACGGGACAGGTCACCGCGGACGCGCCGTGGGTCACAAGTGGTTGTTTACTGCGGAAGCGGGGCGGGGTGGTGGCGCCGCCTCCAGCGCACTTCCGTTAGTCGACGAGCTCTGACTAAAGCAGCGCGGCGAGGTTGTGTGAGCTACACTACGGCTAACTTACCTTCTTTTTAACTTCCACTGCTGTTTGACTTCAACTTTAAGGTTGCACTTAATGTTAAAGTTATTCATTTGCGTGTGTTAAGGACATCGCGGAGTTTAAGGGTACCAAGTACTATTATGTTGATAAACTTAAATTTAATTGTTTCATATTCGGTCCATAGAACCCCGGCTGGATTCTCTCCCTATAGATGTGCACGGTTTTTTTATTGGATTAAGCGATAAGACGAGCGGCACGTTCACCTGATGGTTATTGACTCGCCTGCCCATGACAACGTGGCGCTAGATGCGATTATATATATCGCACCACATTGCACTCGTCGCATGAGACAGATGTTAAGAAGTCTCGTTATCACAAGTAATGACACTACCTACAACGATCTTCAAACCGGAATACAGTAATGTTTGGACAACTATAGAGATTTCTTGGAAACATTTAACTTGTCACAACATTTAAGTTGTCACTTGAACTGTCACTTTTGCCCTCAGCTGCACATCACTCCACCCAGGAATAATAAAGTCTACGTTTTTATGTACAAATTTACGTTTGGTTATTGCTGTAGTCAATTTACGTCCCCACTGTTGGGGCACAGGCCCACCCTCGATATGAGGGCGATGGAGCCACAGTCATCGCGCGGGCGCAATGCGGATTGGTGACTTCACACACACCTTACAATAAATTATAATTCATGTACAGGTTTCCTCGCGATGTGTTCCTTCACCGTTTGTATTTCGCTGTTGTTACTTAAGTTCACAAATGTACACAACTTAAACATTAAAGTCATAGATACATGTCGGGATTCGAACCCGCGACCTTCGGAATGCCGGCCGCACGCTCCGACCGTTAAGTCCAGCGAGCTACTAGTGTTTGTATGTGTGTGTGTGTGTTCAGTGAACATATACATAACGCGTATATTTATTTAAAATTTAATTTTATTTTATACTTCGGGCACAAGGAGAATTTTTTTATTGGAACTTAAACAGCATCCGGTAGAGACAATGCTTTGTAGTTAGACACAAAACTTTCTGAAATGCAATAAAACATTACATTGTTCTCATTCCCTGGAGCACTCGGTTTCTGCCAATGCTGCTGAACGTTAATGTTACATGTGTTACTGTAAACCGAAGTAGAAAGTAAAACCCGTCAGGTTGTTTCTGTGCGAATAAAGAATAATAGAATATATACAGCGGCGGCCGAACCCGAGCGTGATCATTATAAAATTCTTTGCTTAATAACTTGCAGCAATGCACAATGCACAATGCACAACAATTAGTTTAACAATAATCAAGTGTTCAGCGAGTGCGTGACGGTGACGCCGCCGGAGCGCTCCGCTGGTGATGTGCTCCATCGAGTGCGCAATCGTTCGCGCGCGCGTTTCGTAACAACTTTCGTTTCGCGCAGCCAGCTGCCGCTGCAGCGGTCGCTTGCAGGAGTGCACCTTACACAGCATCGCATAATGTCGCATAATGTCGCACTCCAACTCCGACAAAACCACGGCCGGGAAGCGACGTTGAAATAGTTTAAAGGGATCTTGGGATAATTGCCAGTGCTGAATAAACGGTATTCAGAAGATGTGATTATGAATTATTTACGTTACTACGGTCTGTACTAGTAAAGAGCTGATGCAGAGCGTCCTCGCAGCCCAGCAGCAACTCTGGGGCGCACGCGCGCGACGCAGTTTCGTTGCCTTCGTATTGTTGCGGTGCAGTTCATTCATTTGTCTTTTGAATACTTGGTAACGAGCAAACGCTGCACTTACATAACTTAGGAAGAGTTACGTTCGAGCAGTCTGCAACCGATTGGGCCGCACGCGAGCCGCGGCCGGTGAAACTGCAGGAAGTCTGCACGAGTGCTGCCAGTTGCCACGCTGCAGGCTGCCTGCAGCGAACAGGTAATTAACGCTTGTAATCATTTGACGTGCAGAATTCACTGTTTGCTGTCCCCTCGACAACAATATGGTCGATGGGGCAATCAGCTTTTGGCAAGTGCACGTATGCACATACACTTAATGTTGCTACTGCAGGAATTACTCTCGCGAGAGTTCATACTTTACGTCATCATGTGATTTTATACGAAATATGGGTACTTTTATAAATCGTTCAAATGTGAATTTATCTGCAAGTGTTGCGGAGTCTGCAGGCGGCGGGCAGGCGGCGGGCAGGCGGCGGGGTTCAATTGTAAATGTAATGAAGTTTACTGCAGCAATTGTTAACTCGATGCAACGTTCATGTTGCTTCACCATCATTAACTTGATTCGTCAGCATGCAGCGAAACACGCGGACCGGCCAAACGCGCGGCGGTTGCTTAAGATTAAACAACAAATGAAGGAATGCTGCAAAGTTACATCGCGTTTATAATTTATCTTACAAACGAATAAAGTTGGAGCATGACATGTTAAGTGAGGCCGCAAGTGAAGGAGTAGCTTAGCTCGCATCCACACGTTTAAGCGTGTGAGCGCGATCGTTGGCGTCGCATCGACGTGCTGCATTATTCAGTCCGCAAGGAATAAGTCAATGTGACCCGCTCGCGGCGGTGCAGCGGCGCAACCGTGCAGTTGTGCATTTCGAAGTAAACAAAGGAATTCCAAACGTTGCACATGCCGCGCCCGCGCCCGCGCCCGCGCCGCCAGTGTCAAAATACGGGCGGACACCGTTGCGTGTGTGCGCGTGCGCGTGCGCACCGCGAATGCTGAACCGTCCCGCGCGCACTGCCGCCATGCCGCCCGCCGCCACAGCGCTTGCGCTTTAGGCTGGCTACAGTGAGTCTCGCGTCGGTGGTTTTTTTTTTTTTTTTGTTTTACGTGGGGGAAATGCCTACGCATACTCGTCCTCGCGGGGCAAGGACGAGTTATGTCGGACTTGCACCGACTAAAACCCCTACGATGTTCCTCCTCATCGCCATGATGGCAGGGTCACAAGAACGCGGGTACGCACACAACCGCGACCCTGTCAGCGCTGGCCGCTTGCGCGGCCTCACCTCGGGGGGAGGGATGAACCCTCCTAGGGCGCGCCGGAACATGCAGCGCGCCCCCTCCTCGACCTCATGCGTGTGCGGGCGACCGGTTCCCTCGAACCTGTCGCCCAGAGGCCACGGGAGCCACGGGAGAAAACCTCTCCCGGCTCCCCGCGGCGGAGAGATGTTAGGCCCGCTGCTACCTCCGCGGAGGATAGGGAGAACGGCGCATCGCAATACCGAAACTCCTTTTCCCCCGCGGCCCCACCGCCGCCGCATCGCCGGTGCGACACCGGTTAGCCGCAGAGGGTACCCCCTCCGCGACCCCACCTCGGCTGCGAGGGGCGGTATGAAACCGCCCCTGCAGCCGGCCGCTGGGGCAGCACACAGCCGCCCCTACGGCCCTCGGCCGCTCCGGTGAGCTCCAGTTATCCCAACCGGTGCTCGAACTGGCAGCGGCCGCTTCGGCCAGCCCTTCGCCGCGGGCCGGCCGGATGGGTTCCACTTGGCTTCACCGTGTTGGGCGCCACGGTTACTGAGCCCCTCCGCCACGACAAGGCGAGAACCCGTTGGAGGGGCTCGCGTCGGTGGTGGTGGTGGTAGTGATGGCGGTGATGACGGTGACGGCAGGTCGATGACCGTCGCCGCCGCGCTCCCTCGCTCCCTATAAATAAATTATAATTAAATTTAAATGTGCATGAATTTTCATTTTGTAGAAATCTGCACACGCACGCATGCGCCGCCCCTGCACCGATCGCCACATATACATTGCATGCGTGCATGCGTGCGTACTCGTAAACAATAATCTATTCCCACGCCGTTCTGCTCACACTTAATTTTCATACATACACGAAAATAATTAGAATTTTCTTCCGTCACAAAGGTGTGTGTGTGCGTGTGCGTGTATACGTGCGTGTGAGTCCGTGCGTGCGTACTTGCATGTGTGAGGAATGACGTAAACTTAATCTAATACAAGCCCGAGCGCCTCGCGTGTGTGTGTATGTGCGTGTGTGTGTGCATTCATGTGTGCATGCGTGTGTGCGTGCGTGTGTGTGTGTGTGTGCGTGTGTGTGTGTGTGCGTGTGTGTGTGAGCGCGTGTATGCGTGCGTGTGCGCGCGTGTGTGTGTGCGTGTGTGTGCTTGTGTGTGCGACTCTGTGTGTGCTTGTGTGTGTGACTGTGTGTGTGCGTGCGTGTGCGTGCGTGTGCGTGTGCGTGCGTGTGCGTGCGTGCGTGCGTGCGTGCGTGTGCGTGCGTGCGTGCGTACACATTGACAGGATCGTTGTCAGTACAAACTGTTCGCCGAGTACGTGACGCGCGGTGTGCACGCGCACGCGCGCGCGCCGGTTTGTAATTGTTTTAATTAAAGTTTCGTCTGAACACTTACGCGACAGATTTATACCTCCAGCAGTCCAGCGGTCCAGCGCTCCAGCGGTTCAGCGGTGGGAAAGTTTTGATAAGTAATTATAGTTCCGGCTTGAGGAGCCGGCGCTGAGCTCATGGGGGGGCGCGTAGGGTTGTCGCGCGCGCCTCTCTGCCACTCAAACAAAGACTGACTGATTGACCGGATGAGGTTATGCGCCATAACGTGCTTTAACGGAAGTTAATTTTATTAAAAAAAATGTAATTAGCCGCATCGCAAGCGCCGGATATAGATAGATTTAATGTAACTTCTGTAAGAAAATTTGCAACAAGTGCACTCGCAGTGCAACAATTTGTTTGCAGTTTCATGTTAAGGAAGTAAATCGTAAGAAACCATTGGTGTCATTGAACACATCAGTCTTCCGCGTTTCTTTTGAGAATTACAGTGCACGTGATTCTTTTGTTCGGACACCGTGTATCACGTGTTTATCATTGGGTGCCTGGCAGCCTGGCAGCCTGGCAGCCTGGCAGCCTGACAACCTGGCAACCCTGGCACGCGGGCCGCCGTTGTAATAAATAACGCGCGCCGACCGCTTCCTTACTTAACTGACGAAGAATTCACTTAAACGATGGACTTCCCGCAAAATTTGCAACTACGTTAAAGTTCAGGCAACTTAAAACAGTTCTCCACTGTCGCGGTTGTTGCAGCGATGAGTGGAGTTGCAGCAGCTGCAGAGTCGGTCGTGAACGTCGCGAGCTCTGTGTCCTCAACAAACAAACAGCTTGTTTTGTATAGTGTGCGGGCAGCAGCACGATGACGAGAAGCCTCGGAGTTTTGTGAAGAAACGAATCGCACTATTTACTTCTTGTCACAGCAGTTAAGGGTTCTGGTGACGTGTGAAGGGGTAGGGGTAGGGGTAGGGGTAGTCCCGGCAGCGCGAGGCGCGTGGCGCGCCGCTGCGAGCGACAGCTCATTAAAGTTACAGCGAGTTCTTGAAGAGGCAAAAATTGCCAACACATATAAAATGGATGTTGCTAAGAGTTGTTACGTAACGATCAGAGATTAATACTTCTTTTTATACCAGATGATTGGACTCTGTGTGGACACTGGCGGGAGACGCGAGTCCAGCGGGAATTGCCGGACGCAGGCAAAGTAACCACAGATAAACTTTAACTTTGATGGACGTCATCGTCGAGCTTGTAGACGAGAAATATATAAATGAATACGCGAGTATATATATACTATATATTTATATATACATACATATATACTATATATATATACATACATACATATATATATGTGTGTGTGTGTGTGTGTGTACGTACGCGTCCCAGCAGACCGCGTCCTGCGCCGTACCAGTTCTCCGCAGCTTTGCGAAGCGTCGCACAGATTGAACGATTTCTACGAAAGGTCGCTTTCGAGAATTTATTAAAAAAGTTAGTTTGCTCCGTCGCGTAGGAGTTCGGCTCGTCACCGGATGAGGTTCTGTTAATTCATTCTCCCGCTGCCCGCAGCGACGTCCCATGTCGACGTTATTTATCGTTATTTATTAACGCGTTTCCATCACTTCCGACTTCCCGTAACTTGGCTTCAATCGACAATGCATCTACCCTATCCCTCAATAACATCAGCGGACCGCTTGGAGACTGTTGCACCTTTCAAAAGTTAAACTGACTCACAATTTGTTCTCTTCGACGTCACAAAGGAGGTGAAACGGCCCGCTGGAACGCTGGAACGCTGGAACGCTGGAACGCTGGAATGCTGATTGATTTCTATGTACATTCATTAAGAGATTCCATTTGTGCGTGCGTGTACATGTGCGTGTATAATGGTTGTTTATTGTTTCGTTAAATGGGCTACATCTTTATTCATTTATATCATTTATAAAGTAAAATGGCGATCGCGTTTGAAAAAAAACAAATGAGCAAGTCAAGACGCGAGCCAAGGGGAACAATCCCCTTTGTTCTGTAACGTACAAAGAGGCGGCGCGCGGGCGGCCAGCGTCGCGGTGCAGCAGTGCAGCAGTGCAGCAGTGCGCAGGCGGCGCTGCGCGGAGGGCTGTCGCTAACGAGGCCCAAGTCGCTCCGGCCGCTGCACGCTGCACACTCCTCACCAGCTAGACAGGCTCGCCCAGTCTTTTTATGCGCGTTGTAATCAATGTGGAAAGGGCACTGTTTTTACCGACCGTGCAGGTCATCACTCGCAGCTGGCACCAAGCAGCCGCACACAAATATAAATGTCTCCTGGCTCCGAGTTCGTGCTGCTCCAGCGCTAGTCTTCGAGGACAAGTTCCCGTGTAGTTCGTCGCTTCGTTGCAAAGAAAAAGTGAGCGGCGCACGCAGTGAGTTACCATTCTGACCTTGAAGTGACGCCGGTGACGGCAACAGCAACAGCAACAGCAACAGCGACGGCAATTGATTAATCAGCGCCGTAATAATTGGTTTATTTACTTTCTTCGCGGCGGGTGCTGCAGTGCCACGCTGCAGTGCCACGCTGCAGTGCCACGCTGCAATGCCACGCTGCAGTGCCACCCTGCAGACCTACGCTGCGTTGCGTCTCTAATCTTCATCAGGTGACCGGGCTCCAGCAGTTGGTGCCTGCGACTGCTTTACAAATAGTTTCAACTGCAATTATTGTACTGTCTGCAGTTCAATCGTCAGTATCGGAAGTCTGTGCACACCCTTGGGGGTGGTGGGCGTGGGCACGCTATGAACATCTAGTGTTAAGTTCTTTAACACTTTGTTTCTAGAAAACTTTATTTTTAAAAATTTAAAATGAAACAATTGTGTGCATTTGCAGTGTTATATTAAACCTGCGGTTTCACATCACGTCACGTCACGTCACATAGAAACGTTGGTCGTCTGAGATGCGAGCGCGTGGGCGAGTGGGCGCGTGGGCGCGGCGAGGTGCGCCGTTACCGGTAACAGGAGGTGCGTTACCGTCGCATATCCGCAGGTGGCCGGGCGTGACCGCGCCAACTTAACGTTCTGCTCGTTTCTATATTAGTACCCGCTCAAGTCACGACCTGACCTTCCACGTGGGTACGGATACAATAGTTTTGTTATCTTGTTAATTTCTTTGTCTACGATATCTAGACACTTAACAAAACACATCTATAACTTAACTTTGTAGTGGCGCCAGTCACACGAGGAACTGATGAGGTAAACCGAATCTTATGTATGATGATATCCGACAACAATTTCAAGGACAAACAACAAAGCGCGGCGGGCTGCGAGCCCTGGGGTCGGCCTGTTGTGATGCCAACTGCGCGTTAGTTACGGTAACGCGGGCACGGCGCGTGCGCACGTGCAATTGTTTCAATGTCACCTTACAGACAAAATGCCGTCGCACCCGTTTACTTAGTGTGTGCAGTGTTATCGTTTCTGTGCAGCCATCACCACAGACACACCAGCTCTGTAAGCGCGCCGCAGTTTATGCACGGAGGCGCCTGCCCGCCGACCGCGACCCCGACCCCGACCCCTGCATACGTGTTCCCGAGTGAGTCAGTCACTCGCCGATGGTTCTTCAAGATGCTGATGCTGAAACCTGAATATCATGCGGAGTTAAAAGCTGCCCCGGACCGTTTACAGGCTTCGGAATTTCGTTTTCCATTATCCCCAATTACACGCGTGGCTCCGCAACTCAGCGCATAACAGATTAAACGTCTAAATAACGTTCTTAATATATCCGAAGCTGGTATTTACGCACCTGAACTTGGACTTGAAAGTAGACAGTGGATGGGAGTGCAATTATCTATTCAGTGATCTAGAAGGTTCGTTGGTCATGTTGAGACGGAAAGGTGAACCAAGACAAATAAAGGAAGCCTTCGGTTGAAACTTAAAATAAGTGAACGTGTCAGGTCGCCGTGGTTACCGTGTTTAAGTAGGTGATTCTGCATCACATACTTTGTATGAAGGATCACAATATTTATATTACGGAAGAGTATTGTGTGTGCGTGTGTGTGTGTGTGTGCGTGTGTGTGTGCGTGTGTGGGCGTGTCGGCCGGTTCGCACGTAAATATGAACCATGAAATTTAAAACGTGTACTGCAACATTAGAGCACGCGCCACAGCCTTGTCTACGTTGAATTTTAAAGTTCTACGTCGGCTCCCTCTGCACCACCGCCACCACCCCCGCCACCCCCGCCACCAGCGCCACCAACGCCACCACCACCGCCACTGCCACGTGAAACGTAAATGAAATCACGAGTACGTTGCCAATATTCAAATAGAAATTCAGTTCGCACTTTTCATATTTCAACAAATTGAATGCGAGTTTAGTTTTATCGAGGCCGGACGGAAATGTTTGACTTGAGATTACATTTAAAACTTAAACGTCTTTCAGTCTGCAGCTGAACTAGTTTAAGTTGAAAGAAAACAATCATCATCATCATCATCACCAGCCGACAGACATACACTGCTGGACGTAAGATAACAGTCTGATAAATAAATAATTACCCGAGGACCTAGATTAGTTTTCTGAATCTGACCGTCAACTTCCGGTTTGAAGAAATCACCTCATGATGATGTCTTAGTGCTAAGAAGATCAATAGAATGTAATATCAAATATTTGAACTAGGTTGCAGTTGTTACTGTCGAGTATATATTTCTCTGCCCGTTGCAGTAGTCTATCGCAGCGGAGGTCCGTGTCGGATGACGTGATGCACATAAGGCTTACAGTTTATGTTCAAGCGCTGCTAAGTTGCAGTAAAGTGACAACAAATGTGAAACAAGTATTATCACTTGAAACGTGATGTCCATGCGAAATATTCTTCACATTTATCTCGTAAACCAATAAGGATAGTTCTGTTCCTTCACAAATTTCCAAACGGCGTCCTCTTGTGTGAACTTGAACATCTTAGGAACTATGTTGAGGTTATTGGGAACTTGGAGAAGTTCCTTTCGTCTCAACGTTTACACCACAATTAATCAAGGGTCGCCAAGAGCGCCGGCTTCGCGAAGTATTGTCAGCTCCCCTCAGTTCCAAGGTTAACTGAATTATTTATTTATAATGTATTCTTGTGAAATGTCAATATTTGAGTAACCCATTTATCGGGTATATTAGGAAACTGGTGGTAGGTGGTAGGTGGTAGGTATACGGAGACCGCCTGCTTCTGCAGTAGTCTTTATTTTATTATTCTACAGAGCGACGGAATTACCGGGTCGTTCACCTGATGGTAAGTGATATGCCCGCCTATAACAATGTGGCTCTAATGAGAATGTTTTGTATTGCGCCACATTGTGGACGTCGCTTTAAGACATAAGATGTTGAGTCTCGTTACAGCAGTAATTTCACTAGCTACAGCGCCCTTCAAACCTGACCACAGTAATGTTTGTCGGCTGCAATGCACTCTGCCTAGATGGTATCCATCAACAGACCTACCAGCAGTAAACGACATCACTGTGTTTCATTTGTAATGGCGCAAAGCTTGCCGCATCCCGCGTGTCACGTAATGTGGCGTGCTGTGCGGCGTGCTGTGCGGCGTGCTGTGCGGCGCGCGGCGCGCGAACTCCGTCACGTTACCTGTGTAAATAAAACGACGACAGGGTTCGTGAGGTTTGTAAGCAGCGGCCGGCCGACCGCGGCGCGCGCGGCTGGCACGGGCTGGCACCGCACCGCCGCGCACCGCACCGCCGCGCACCGCACCGCCGCGTGCGCGCGTGTGAGTGAGCGCGCGCGTGCGCACGGCGGCCGGGCGGCCGGGCGGCGCCTGTGTGAGTGCGGCGGCGCCCCACCGACCCCTCGCCGCGCCCGACACCGCGCGCCACGCGCCACCGAACCTTCTTGAATGTTTCGGAAACACCTTTACTTACACATCAGAGGTGGACTTCTATCGGCTGGTGATCATGATGACACAATATTTTTGTTTGCATCTTACACTACAGATGTACCTACAATAAACGCGCACGC